>LZPO01097149.1:397607-412026 GCA_001675575.1 Neotoma lepida | reverse complement strand
GAAGTGACGTAAGCGACCCCTCTAGGAACTGAACGCGGCGAGGACCCCGACAGCCGGCAGGACACGGGACAAGCACAGGCTGCCCGAAGCGGGTGAGGGCGGAAAACCGGACAGACCGGCAGATGTAGACGGATAGCGACTTCCAAAGCAGCAACGGCGACACTCACCATGTCGCCGGAACCGAAGCCCAAGCCGGAGAGGAAGAGACGCAATGCGCAGGCTCGGTTTTTAGACCGTGAGCGGAAGTGACGTAAGCGACCCNTCTAGGAACTGAACTCGGTGTTCTAGAGGTTTGCTCGCTGTGCCCTGGCTGTGCTTTGGNGAATATTTAGATGGGCTGGTGTCCCATCTCTTGTTCACGAGCTGGAGGGACACCCTTCTTAGCTTGCACATACACCGAAGTTATACAAAACGGGTGTGGTTTNTCTCCCGTTCTGTTCGCGAGGAAACAGGTTTTAGGTGANTTGGCTTTTAAGTGTTTCAATCATAACGTTGTGACTGAGTCTCATTGCTTTCCCCACTAGGTTATNCTTTCGACAATCGTCAGACCCCGAGCCATAGTAAAAGCCTAAGATCCGCTCCCAGGCCAAGTTGCAGTTCATCTGGGAGACAGTCATATTCGTCACNATTAGGAGTTATAAAATGTTGCTGATCAGAGCTCTGGGGGTAAGGTAAGGAGAGGGTCCACTTGAACGCAAGACCCTAGAGCAGCGGTTCTCAACCTGTGAGTCGAGACCCCCTTTGTGGTCGTCCAAACCTTGGATTGAAGTCGCCTAAGACCGTTGGAAAACAGATGTTTACGATTCGTAACAGTAGCAAAATTAGTTATGAAGTAGCAATGTAAATAATTTTATGATTGGGGTCATCACAACATGAGGAACTGTATTAAAGGGCTGCAGCATTAGGAAGATTGAGAACCACTGCCCTAGAGTCTGGAATCTCCCAAGAAAAATGTGCTTGGGTTGGAGACATGGCTCAGGATTAAGAGCACTGCCTGGCCTTCCAGAGCGCTAGGGTTGGATTCTCAACCCCACATGGCAGCTCACAACCACCTGTAACTCCAGTTCCAGAGGATCCGACACCCTCTGGGCACCCAGACACGAACGTGGTACACANAGTTGTTACATGCAGGCAGAACATTCCACNTAAAATAAAATAGAAATTGTTTAAAAGAAAGAANAATGTAATTGCAAGGCTAGGACTAGTTAACAGTCACTCCAGTTTTGCCTNCTGTTTGGTCCCTTGGTTCTACTTGGGGTTTTCTTCCTGTTTCTTTCAGAAACCATTCCCCTGGCCCAAGCCTGAAAGCTTAAATCCCAACCTCTTAGTACTCTGTGACCACCATCTATTATCTTCCTCCCAGCTTTCCCCAAGGGTTGTGAGTAAGGGTCTGCTTTCTCATTCAGGATAGAAAGGAAGTAAACAAACAGTATTACTTCTTCATGTAGAACACATTTTAAAATTTTTGGCTGACTTTCTTGAAGGGATGGCCAGGAGAAAGGAAGTTCAGGTAACTATTAGATTATAAGTGCACAAGACAGAATCCACAAGAATGCTGCTAGGCATTGTAGCATTACCTGACCATGTTNCCAGTCAGAACTCTGGTAATAAGTAGCTTCATTTCATACAACTAAGTATTAACTACCTCAAATGATTTCTTGTGTGTGTTTGTTTCTTCACAACAGCCTGCAGGCAGGCACTCATTTCTTATCTTCACTTTCTTGAAGAAGTGGCTGAATCAATCATTGAGCANAATCAAGCACTGTGCTGAGAGGGTCACAGGGACTCAAGAGCAACAGATATAGCAATAATGATGCCAGATGGCACTGTTTGAGAGGTGATGTGTTGTGGGAACAGTCTAAGTGTATGTTCCTTTTCATTGTCATTGTGATCATTTACAGTTGGAACAATTTTAATCTGCATTATTAAGATAACAAATTTCAGCCTGGTGGTGGTGGGGCACACCTTTAATCCCAGCACTCTGGAGGCAGAGGCAGGCAGATTTCTGTGAGTGTGAGGCCAGCCTGGTCTACAGAGTGAGTTCCAGGACAGCCAAGGCTACACAGAGAAACCCTGTCTCAAAAAAACAAAAAACAAAACAAAAAACAAAATTCCATGGTTGTTTAGGAACCCAGCTCTGTAATTGGAGAATCGGGGCATTTCAACTTACCAGTTACAAGACTTTTGACAAGTTCTTTCCTCTTTCTGTATGTTGGTTTCTCAACTACAAAATCTGCATAAGTATAATACCTACTTCATAAAGTTGTGAAAAGTCAATTAGCTGAACACATACAAAGTGTTTCTCACAGTGCCTGGAGCAAGCAAACACCATACAGTGTAAATATCACTGCCTGGATGAAGAATTGAAGGCCCAGAATTAAGAACCTAGTCCAGTGTCTCACAGCAGTGGAGTGGTGGAACTAGAACACAGTCTTGGGCTGACCGATCTCAAAGTCATTTCTCTTAAATGTTAGCAGGCACTAACCCACATCATAGTAACAGTGAGAAAACAAAACATAAACTAGGCAGGGTACCGGCCAGATTCTGTAACTACCTTATGGTATGACTTTGGGTGAGCCACAGTCCCTTATATAAAGTACCACCTCCCAACTTCCCAGCAGCCAATATATTTACAGTGAGGGGCTGGACCGGACAACCCATCTACTTCCTAGTTTTTGTAGTTCCAGGGAGAGCTTACAGATGTTGAGTACTGTTGGGACAGTGGCTGACTTTGTAGTTTATGCCATCACTGCCTCATAAAGTTTTATGGATTACTTGAGCTCTGGTTGTGTAAATCCAAGGAGGAGAAAAAGGAGTCTACTTTTAGGATAGTGGGTTGTGAAACTAGTTAAATGAATTTTTTTCTATGTATATTTCTTAATATTTCTATCATGAGCATGCACTTCTTTCATAATCTGAAGAAATTACCACTGAAAAATAATCCCAGCAAAGGTGGATGTGGTGGCACATACCTAGCATCCCAGCACTTGAGAAGTAGAGGCAGGAGAATCAGTAGTTCAAGGTCATCTTCAGCTATGTAGTGGGTTCAAGATCAGCCTGGCTTACTTCAGACCCTGTCTCAACTTTTTAAAATTAACTCCAGCAACCCCAGCGGCAATAAGCACACCAACCATTCAGATCTTGGTTTCTACTATCATCCCCCAACAGGAAAACACCAAAAGCAAAACCAGAGTTCCCTAGAGAAGCAACTGACTCTAACACTGTGGCAGGAACCTTTGAAGATGAGCCAGGAGCCAGAAAAGAAGGAAATGCCTTCAAACCCTGGAAAATCTTATAACAATGGAGGAAAGTCAGAGAGAAAGGAGCCAACTGAAAGAGCTCCCAGTAGACATGGTTTCAGAATTTCAAAGAAAACATAAAATAGTATTGATTTACAACCCAAGGAATAAAATTAATATCCATTAATGCATAGAAATAATTGAATAAGTCCACGATAAGAAGAGAAACATCTCCTTTACAGCAGTTTTAAGTAATTTATGTGGATACTCTGCCTCCCATTAAGTAGGAGCATAACTGCCAGTCTTTGATTATGGGGTATACAGAACTTTCTTCCGAAGAAGATGGCAAGTCTGAAGAAAGAACTTTACAGTAGAGAGGTCTCACAAGCACCACCTGGACCAGATGATCAAGGTCAGCATTAGCAGTGATGTCATATTGGTGGTACGTGTTCTTGCTATGATGTGATACTTTACCTTTGTGGTTGCCATGTCTAGCACAGCTTGGTTCTGGAAACCTGACGTGGGTGACAAGAGAAAGGACAAACACAGAGACACACATACAGAGAAGCTGGGATCTAGTGAGCCATGCTTACTCTGCTAGAGCAGGACCAATTATGCAACAATTAGGAAGGAAAGGAAGGAAAGGTTAGCTAGTCAGGGGTCTCTGCAGGGAAGCAGTCTCAGGCTGTAAACATCCAGGACGGGGAAGCTGTGGTGGATGCCTTCTTTACACTTTGTCCATATTCCCACAGAGACCAGATGAAGGCTTTGCCAGTTCTCTGATCCTGACCTGAGGAAGGCTTTGTCATTTCCCATGGGTCTGGGGCAATGGTTCTTGTCAATAGTACACACTCAGGACTTATCCACTCCTTACACATCCACTCAAGGCTTCCTCCGCTGGCCATATGTGATGGTCTTCCAAACCCTCAAATTCATAACCCATCATACTTCTGGAGATGCATACAGGGGTATGGTGTGCCTGTATATATATGCATGTTCACATGTGTGTGAGCATGCGTGTGAAAGCCTGAAGGATATCAGGAGTCTTCCTTGATCATTTGCCCCTTGATTCGTTAGGGCAGAGTCTCCCAATTGACCACAGAGCTTGTAAACCCAAACTTGTATTCTGGTAGCCTGCTCATCTCAGGGATCTCTTGTCTTTACCTGTCTAGTTCTGGAATTACAGGTGGCTTGCCATGTCTACCCTGCATTTATGTGGGTTCTAGAGACCCCAACTCATGTCTTCAGACTTGAATGGCCAGTGCAGTGCTTTATCTACTGAATTATCTCTCCAGCCCAATAGTTCCGTTCTGTGAGAAAAAACATCAGACATTCTAATAGAGAGGCTCCTAAAATGTTTTACTGATACTTTCTCAAAATTGTCAAGATCATCAAAAACTCAGAAATCTTGAGAATCTGTCAAGGCTGAGAGAAGCTTGAGGTGACATAATATCTAAATGTATCATAGAACCATGGAACTGAACAAAGGACATTGTGAAAACCAAGATTTGAGTAAACCATGGAATTAAATTAATTCAGCTATCAATATAGGTTCATGAATTGGGTGAGAAGATACACAAAATTATCTGGACTACTTCATCAGTTTTCTATAAATCCCAAACTGTTCTAGACACAAAGTCTGTTTGAATCCACCACTCAAGGGCACCGTAACTAATGAGGGCAGAGCTGTGTTGGTCTTTGCATCTCAGTGCCCTAACACAAAGCCTAACACAAGCCATGGTAAGAGTATCTGCTGACTGGGACTTGATCTTTTACATATCATGTGATAGGTTTATAAAGAGTTTTGTAAGTTTGGATTGCCTTGCCTTCCAAGGTCAATCCACTCACTCTAGAACTGGGTGGGATGGGGGGCAGCCGGGTGTTCTAGAGGTTCAGAGAGATCACATGATCTGTCTGAAGTTACACAGCCAGTAAGCGACTTCTAGACCTCCTACTGTCCTCCTGTCTTTGAAAACTCAAGTCATTGGGTTTGCTTCCTCTGCTCTACAGAATACCACACACTCTGTAAGGGGGAAGAGAAAATAAGCTTCAAGTGTCCAGTAGCCATTAGCTCTCTGTGGTGGTGATTATACTACGGGCATGCTGCTGCCTGGGTCTTAGATCTCTCAGTGCCTTTCAGTCCTGTCTTCTCTCTGCCTTGCTTCAGGATCTGCCTTCTATTCTCCTTAATTTCTTCNGCCTGGGCACAATAAGACAACCACAGTCACAGCNACTGTATCTGAAGCCTATANAGGGGTAGGAATGTGTTTAACACATCTCTGTTCCATGACAGGCTCAACATCCCTGTTGCCCCCTTAGGATGGGAGAATAGCAGAGGCCACAGGAGCAGCCACTTCTTTCCAGAAGGGGACCAGGGTGACACTGGAAAACTCTCCATGTGAGCTGGCTGCTGCAGAAGCTTCACAACCAAACCTATTTGTGCTAGTGCAAACAAACAGGATCNATGTTTGATGGCTTCAGTGTGCAGAAACAAGTATTTGTAATGACCTTCCTGTCCAGTCTGGGCTTCGTAGCCAGGCATAACTGGTGCCCAGTGGTGGCTGGGTGGGTAGGTACTGAAGCAGTCTAGGCCATGCTGAGGGAGCTCTTTAACCTGTCTCTAGTCTAACCTGGATCACCATTCAGCAAATTCACTGCCTCCCCTGGCATAGCCTCTGGCCTGGTGGGGTCAGGGAGGGGACGAGAAGAGACAGAGCATGAGGAAGAATGCGACAGAGAAGCTGAAAACNAGACACTTCATAATAGGGGGAAATTGTTCGCGCTCAGAGCAATTTCATCAACCCGAANAATTNTCTCTAAATAGCAAGCTCGAGGATAGATATACAAATAGCTCCCTCATAAAACAGCTCTAAGTGACTGCAGAAAATTGTGCNTCTCATAAAGTCTCAATTTGTCTTATTTATGGACAAATTCCCATCCCATTAGAGGACCATGAGTTATAGATGTTCACCACGTCGTGCTCCCATACAAGTCTCGGGAAAGATCTTTTCTGAATCAATCACATCATTCTTCGGATGCACTGCAAGTGCACCTTTCACCTCTAAAATAATTAACTCAAAGTCAGTTCCAGCCGGGTGGTGGTGGCACACGCCTTTAATCCCAGCACAGGCAGAGGCAGGTGGATCTCTGTGAGTTCGAGGCCAGTCTGGGCTACCGAGTGCCAGGAAAGGCGCCGCCAAAGCTACACAGAGAAACCCTGTCTCGAAAAACCAAAAGAAAAAAGTCAGTTCCAGAGAGGGCTCCTTTTAGCTTCTGAGCTAACTGGTTCTCTTGGGGCATATGCAACATTTTATTCTTTCTTTATAAGAAATCTGAAGCACAAGTTCATCTCATGACAGAGATATAAGGGGCCATTCCCAGAGTCATGGGACTGTCCAGGGTCCCATAAGGCCTCCATAGCTAGTTCTGGACACTGAGAATCAACGTGTCCAAAAACAGATTCTCACACATACATTCTTTCCTTCCTTTTGTAGCTCCTTAAATTCACTTAAAAATCACACAGTTTTTGTTAAAGGGCCAAGACCAAGGCATCTGGCAGGATCACAGGTCACTCTTGAAAAGAGATAGGGTAGACCAACCTGAAACAGTAGACAAGTGCGTCATAGGAAATGGACCACTTCGGCATAACAAATTTGGNACAGTTTTTAAAAGCAAGTTTTAGGTATATATGAAATAAATTACAAATGCCCCCATCTCAAATTATATTAGTTATTACCTCTAAGAAGTAGTAGCAAGGGGTGAGAGGGGGAATATAGGACTTTCATTTTTTCACTTATAATGTACATTTCTAGAGTAATTTTATATCAGATATATAGTAGTGAATAAATGTTCCCCCAGAGTCACAGCTACAAGGACAGTCTTTTAACATGTGGTGCTGAGAATAACTGCATCGTCATCCAGGGAAAATTAACCTTGACCTATCTCACCCCAGGTGGATAAAGCTAAACATTAAAGACAAGTAACAATGCTTCTGGATAGTATATAACATTGGGTTTGAGCCTCACAAGAGCTTATCTCAGTTAAGCTACAAATTGTTTTACGAACTTTTTGTGTATTTCACCCTCCGAATGAAAGGCTTGAAAAGTGGCTGATACTAAAATCCGTTGAATGGGAGAAGGGAAACCTGGGCAGAGAATGCTGCAAAACCTAGCGAGTGCCAGCTGCCACAGTGCCCCGGAGACTCACTCACCAGCTTCATTGTGCTGTTCCCTGAGGTTACTTCCCTCACTGAGAAGACACTGAGATTAAAACAACAAAATNGAAACAGGTGTTTTAGACTGTTCCAACTAACCGCTTCCAAGCCATTTATGGTGATATTCCTGGACTGCCTTGGTGGGAAGTGGAAGGAAAGGTAAATGTATAATCAGACTTGATGGATCCGTTTTGCAAAATAAGGAGCAGTTTGTTTTCCTATGGAGTTTCATGCCCCTGGGGACAGCCTCAGGACATGGGGCAGGGATCCGGGAGGTTTCTTAAAGCATATGACACCAAACACATCGAGCATAGACTGCAGATGGGTATAGAAGTAGGTGACAAAGAAATGTCCCTTTCCCAGTTTTCTCAAACCAAACCAAACAAAAAACCCTTCATTTCCTGGTCCTTACCTCATTCCAAGGATGTTTCCCTAAGGGAGCGATTGCTGTCTCCGTTAATGAGCTGGGTGGGTAGGGAGGGGGCACTACCAGCACCAGGGAGGTGGAAACAGGAGGATCAGAAGTTCAAGGTTATCCTTGGCTACATAGCCAGTTTGAGACAGGCTTGGGATACATGAAACCCTGTCTCAAAAACCGCAAGTTCTAATGTTAATATGCTGACTGTATTAGGAGAAATACATTGATTTTGCTTCTAAATCTGAATCTGTTAGAAACGTTAAAATCATAGTATGTGGTTAGTTTTATATTACTGTTGGATTCTGTTGCTCAACCAGAGACCAGCAAACTATAGACCACGCTCAGTATCTACACAGCCCATTTCTGTATGTTAGTGACCTCAGAATGTCTTTCACGTTTACGATGGTTTTAAAAATCAAAATAAGTTTACGACAGGAAAATCAAAATTTGCATTTCAGTGTCTATAAATAGAATGTATTCGGACACATGACTCACCATCGCTATAAATAGAATGTATTCGGAAACATGACTCACCATCGCTGCTGCTTCTGTTAGATAAACCCCACAAAGGCATGTGCTTTTTTTGTTTACCAAGTTTCCATCATCGCAGTGCCGGGCACTATGAGGTGCTTAATAAATATTAGTTGTTGTTGAAATTTTTTTAAATTTTATTTATTTATATTTTATGTATGAGTGCTCTGCATGTATATCTATATGCCAGAAGAGGGGATCAAATCCTAATATAGACGGTTGAGAGCCACCATGTGGTTGCTGGGAATTGAACTCAGGATCTCTGGAAGGANAGCCAGTGATCTTAATCCCTGAGCCGTCTCTCCAGCCTAGGTTGTTGAAATTTTTAACTAGATAAAGGGGGTTGCAATAGGAAGCACCTCATTATTTAAGAATGTAAATTATGACTACTATTGTAACAGGGCCCAGACCTTAGCACAACTGACTCCATGATGGAAATGCCATTCAGACTGTAAAACACAGCACATAGATAACACCACCTACCAAAACTAAAAGGCCTAATCTATCAGTCCATATAGTTCTGGGAAAGTCTCTAAATGTACCAACCTTGGCTTTTAGCTTCTATAGTTCTNCTTCTGGCTAACTGTTCTTGTTAACTGAAGTGTATCAACCCAGAACACAGCTTTCTGTGTTTAAAAGCTCATCCTCAGAAAGGCTCGGGGCTACACTGGGATCACCCAGTGCAGTGTCGTGGCTGCCTGGCTAATAAAGACTTCCTGTTGGCCATGTCCAAGCAGTCTTCTCTGGTGAATACCCCACAACACTATAAACCACTATCTCCTTTTCTAATTCAGAAAAGCTAAAGGCAATTAAGCCTCCAAGCAGGCTGTCTAGGAACACAGGAAGAGAAATGCTGGTACTTACTGGCCTTGGGCTCTTCNGCNGCATGACAAAAGGATTACAGGCTTTTAAACAAAATACTTTATTTCAATGAATCTCATGATTTTACAATGCTTTATTTTTTTTTCTTTGACCCTTTTAAAAGGAAGAGGTAAAGCTGTCCCAATTATCAAAAAATTCAAATCTCCTTTTATTTGGTGGACTGTCTGTCAAGGCACTTTCATCCAAGATGTCTCCCAGATCCTGGGAACTACTTCCAGAGGTTCCTGAAGTACTTCCTGGGTCAAAGGACTCTGCTGCCTCCAGAAGTTCCATGTCATTTCCNTCTTCTTCAAAGGACTGCTGGAAGACGTCATAGATCGTCTTCTGCTTCGGGTCCTTTATTAGAAAAAGAAATAAAATGTAAAAGGAAGAAGCCAGTCCTAACGCTGACCCTCACAGCCACACTGAGGTGAGATGACCTTACGGTCACTCTGAGGTGAGATGACCCTCACAGCCGGGCTGAGGTGAGAGGTGGTGCATTTTATTTAACCAGGGAACTACAGGTGCTCATCAGACTGTGGCAGTAAGCCAGTGACCTGAAGAGATGTCCACTTCTCCATGTCTTCTCTGCTGCCCGCTGGCTGGAGATAAACAGTAAAGGTGGGTGCTCTCACAGTAAGATTTATATTGGGAATGTTTTTTTTCCTTTCTGTTCTAATTTTCCATATCCACACTTCAGTATTACAGTAGCTCCAGTAATCTTACTTCTTCCTAAGCCCCCGTCTTTCTAAACGGAAGTTAATTAAACTGCAATTTGTCTCCCATGACACATCATACCTCATTTTCAGAGAGGAGACCTGCCCTTGTGTCTGATGTTNAAGCTACAGATGATCAAATGCACACCACCTGTCTGTCCACTGTTGGCAATGTTGAAGCCAGGCCCANCAGTGACAAGCATGACATGTGACAGACTGACCATCACTGCTCTAGTCAGCTCTCCTGAGCCTAAACTCTTAATGCTGACCATCTCATGGTCCAGGAGTACATTTTTAACATCGTTGTGGAAATGCACAGATCCANAAAACTGTTTAAAATCAAATGCTGAGCCAGGGAGATGGCTCAGTGTGTAAAACTGCTTATTGGTGGGCCTGCTGACATGGTAACCGCATACGATGGAAGACGAGAGCCAACTCCTCAACCGCATACAATGGAAGACGAGAGCCAACTCCTGTGAACTGTTCTCTGACCTCCACATGTGTGCCATGACCCGTGGACAGGGACGGACAGATGGACAGAGTGATGAATAAATGTAGTAATATACTCCCAGCTAATTCCTATATCCCCAATATAGCTTCTCTCCCTACTTTACAAATCTACCAATATTTTCCTAACCCCTCTGCTTGAAATTGCCAGTGTACCTCAAGTCTTTGGCTCAAGAGGTTTATTCCTGCCATCACTTTTCCTTATCAAGTCACTTCAAAAATATTTATGTGTATGTGTGTGCATATGCCATGTCTGTGGGTACCTAAGGAGGCCAAAGGAAGGCATCAGATCTCCTGAAGCTGGAGTTATAGGCAGTTGTGAGCTATCCAGTGTGATGCTGGGCACCAAACTCTGGTCTTCTGGAACTCTTAACCATTGAGCCATCTCTCCAGCCCCTCAAGTTACTCATAACTTGAGCCATAGCTCTTGGTATATGCAAAGACTTCAATAGCTCAACTGCATTTCTGCCCCAGGCTTCTTGCCATCTGTATTAACCCGATGTTACTCCCATGCAATCCTTTAACAAGATTCCCTTTGTTATGTCATGGGTTCTCCTATGTCCACCTCAAGTCTAAAGTTACTTCCCCGGCTTTCTGGCTCTCTACAATTAGGTCTCAACCTAACTAACTAGTCACTGTTTCTTAACAGCATTCCTCAGCACTGATGAACGGAACATGCCATGTAAGAACTGCAGACTATTCCATGAACCTGTGCCCCAGGCTCCCAGCCTTTCAGAACAGGAAGTGATAGTAAAGACCATTAAGGCTGAAGTTAGTATGCACTACATGCCCTCCCAAAGGATATACTCATCCGCCCCTTTGAGAACGAGTGTAAGGAAGGGCAGGCCAGAGCAGCAGGAATACCTGCTCACGCCCATTTGATTGTGAGGGTGACAGCACTAGTCACAAACCGGGAGCACACGTAATTAACTGGAAGTAAGTTCCAAGATGACACTATTATTTTGTTGCCCCTCTGGGAAGGAAGGCTGTCATACTGACATAAGCTCCTTTTGCTTCTGTCTCCATAAAGGAGGTAGCACTTTCTTTTTCCAGTTGCTAGTGAAATTCCCAGCCCCATCCTAGTAAAAATAGGTAAGCTGATAAAGTTTTAATCAAAACAAATACTGATAACTATCATTTATATCACTCTGCACTTGTACTTTAGGCAGACAGTTTTTAATGGATTCAAAGTTTCTGAGGGAAAGGCCAGGATGAGAAAAAGATTTGATGAGAATCCTTTCGAAGCAGCCTCTTTTAGTCGAGTGGTGGTGGTGCATGCCTTTAATCCCCGCACTCGGGAGGCAGAGGCAGGTGGACTTTGAGTTCGAAGCCATCCTGGTCTATAGAGCAAGTTCCAGAATAACCAGGGCAACCCAGAGAAACCCTGTCATGAAAAACANAACAAAAACAGCCTCTTTCTTTTCAAAAGTCATTGTTAACTTAGCACAATCACCTCCAGATGAATCAGAGTGCTTTCACAGCTTAAAGGTAAGGCTGTTTTACTGGTGTCTTAGTTGCTGTTTTTGTCTAAAACGGTAAGTTATGATCAACATTCAAAAATATGGTCTGTTGAATGTGCTATCTCAGGCCNATAATCCGCTAGCTCTCAGAATGCTGAGACAGGAGGACCTTGAGTTCGAGACCTACCTGGGCGACAGAGAGCCTATCTCAAAAGCCAGTTATTCCAATAATTATGCATACAGGTGGATTTTTTTAAAGAATAATAGAGTGATCAGAACCTCCAACTTTTAAGTCTTAGCCACNTGCTCTACAGTATCTCCTTCAAACAGAGCTGAGGAAGCACAGAGTGATGGAAAGTGCCAGATGAAGTCCTGAGTGAATGTGTACTGGGCATGGCCATGTCAAGGACCCACGGAAACGACAAAGCTTCCTCCAAATGGATGAGGCTCAGAGGGATGGCAAAGCCTTCCTCTGAACAGCATGTGGAAGCACAAGTATTTACACACAAATGACCAGTGTGTGCAGAAACTAACAGCTGCACTTCCTCCTCCAGGATGAGTGTAATCTGGGACTGTTCCTCACACAAGCCTCCTACCGATACTAGCTAACCCTCTTCTCATGCTGTACGCAATAAACACCATGAGGTTCTGGCACAGCCCACCAGCTTTTCTGTATGTGATCTGTGTATCTGTCCTTTCTCCATTCCCTAGTCACCCCAGTTAGGTTTCCAGGACCAAGCCATGTAGGGTNCAGCAAGGCACAATGGCTCTATCCTCTCCAGGGCCAAGAAGCCTCCTATTGGCACCTCTGACGGAGTACACCAGTCACGGGAGGATGTTCTCTGGCTTCTTACACTCTTTATGAGAGCTGATGCTACAGAAGGAATTGAGGTTGAGGTGGAAAGACTTCTATCATGGGCTGATTTCACATGCCATATGGCTATGCTGGGACAGCTTTCTGGAGGCCCCACTGTATGGCTGGTACTGCTATCGTACTTACGGAGATAACATAACAGTTGCCATGAGGAGTGTTCCCTGTTTCTCATGGCCTGATGAATGAGACAACAGCTCAGCCTTGGATGTGGAGAGTCTTTAGGGCACCTGAGAAGCAGCAGGAGTTACCTCTAGCACTTCCTCANAAGCAAGGCACACAGATGAACAGAATGACTACAGTCCTGCCCTTCCTTTCTGGCTCTAGGGCTGAAGGACACCCCAGAAGTGTGGGAGCCCACAAAGATTCCAACTTGTGGTTTGACTCAAGGTCAGAGAGTCAGTTTATGTTGCTCTCCAAGGCTGCATAATAGGGTGCAAAGGCATGGTTACCAGGTGTCTTAGTGTCTTATACTTCAAGGCCTAATCACAAGATGCCTTGCTGTGGGGCGTGGTTACCAGATGTTTTGAAGAGTCTAAACTTGGTTACATGCTGTGTTTTGATCTTGAAAGGAGGATGTCTTTTGCCTCTCCCTTTGCTAGTGTATAAAAATCCCATTAGAAATAAACTCAAGGCTGCTGGGTATTGACCCAGGGCCCTCCCGAAGCTATCCTGTGTCTCTGTCTTTCTCTCTGTCTATGTCTATTTTTCTTCCTATTATTTCCCAATTCCTCACTCCCCCTTCAAGGGACCCTTCGATAGGTTGGGGCTGGACCCCAACCCTGGGCTCTGACACAGAAGTGGACCCATCTGGACCCAAGAGCTCAGCAGCCAGCCTATTGCCTCGCTTTATATAGGATGAGGAGTCGTGTGCTGGTGTTACCTTGTAGAGGTAATCAGTAGCTTCTGTCATTTCTGAAAAATTAGTCTCAGAAAGCCCAGCTTCCCCCAGAACTTTAATCTTCTCTTGAATCAGAGGCCTGTGGGGGAGAAATGAGATGTAGTGAAAACAATCCACNCAGAATCTGAAGACTGATGAGATGAGCCCTCTCCATTCTTACAGGACTGTGATGTAACTATAACACATTTTTTTTTTTTTGCATCTCTCAGTCCTTCCTGAAATACTTGCCCTGTCTCAAATGGAAGCAGTCCAATGTGTGTTCATAATACCAGGTGTCTAGCATAAGATGTCTAGGAAATAAATCCTGCCTCATTACAGTAATAATTTGAGTTTGCTCTTAGGAGCTGCCCAGTGACCAAATCCACTTACAGACTGATATACTGCACTATAGAGGTCAGGCCCCTCAGTCACAGGGCTGATCACAGACACGGAGAGTGAGCACTAATGGAATCATTGAGAAACTTCACATCAGGAAGAGGGAAAGGGATTGAGAAAGGACCTGGGAAATTTTTACTTAGTTTGATAGACACAAACTCCAAGGGTTGAAATGTGACCCATGAGGCCTGGTGGAGCAGACTTGTAGTTTCAGTACCATAAGAATCTGAGTCCCAGCACTCAGGAGGCAGAACCAGGCAGATCTTTGTGAGTCCCAGGCCAGCCAGGGCTGTTACACAGAGAAACCCTGTCTTGAAAAACCAAAAA
>LZPO01097149.1:338902-357328 GCA_001675575.1 Neotoma lepida | reverse complement strand
GGCTGTCCTGGAACTAGCTCTGTAGACCAGGCTGGCCTTGTACTCAGAGCTCCTCCTGCCCCTGCCTCTGCCTCTGCCTCTGCCTCCCCCACCCCCATCGCCAAGTGCTAGGATTAAAGGTATGCACCACCACACCCCAGCCCCTGAGGTCACTTCTTATATAGACTCTACTACTTTTAAATCATCCCCCCACCCTTATGCCCTCACTTGACTTTAACAGCCTCCTTCTAGGTCTAATTTCCAAGTACTGTCATATTGAGGGTCAAGCCTTGGTCATGTGAATTTTGGAGGGACACAGCTCATTCTATAATAGCTACCTGTGTGTGGGACACACCTCCACCCACCCACAAGGAGCCTTGTTCCAAGGCTTAAAGCAGAGCATGGATTTTCCAGCCTGCGTTTGCCAGCCCCCAAAAGCCTGACTTTGTAGAGAGCACAGCANAGTGGACTGTTAGTGCAGTCTCATTGCCACCGAGAGAGTGTTGCTTAATCCTAACGGCTCCCTCAGGGGAGGGGGTGAGAAGGCACAGCATCAACAACGCAGACACCAGGAGTCAGTTGAAGGCAAACAGCAGACTCGTTTATTCAATAACAGGGAAGGCCTTATATACCCTCCTCCCAGCACCCAGTCTGTGTCACAATCTGGTGGCATTGGGTGGTCATCTCTCATTGGCTGGCATGATCAGGAACTCTGACAGCACCTGTTGCTAGACCCTCAGGCAGACTCCAGGTTGGCTCATAAGGAAGTATGTTATGTGCATGCCTTGGCAACTTGTTTGAGCCAATTTCCTTGACCCTATGGGCCTGTCCTACTACAAGACAGAAAACATGATTTTGTTCCAAATGAGTATGTGGCCCACCACTTGGATGTTGGGAATCCAATCTGGGTCTTCTGCAATAGCAGCAAGTGCTTTTAGCCAGAGCCATCCCTCCAGCCCCTATTTATTTAAGTGTGTGTGTGTGTGTGTGTGTGTGTGTGTGTGTAGGAGGGTATGTGAGTTCTGGGAACTGAACTTGGGTCCTCTGCAAGAGCAGCATGCACTCCAACCACTGTGTCATCTCTCTAGCCCAAGAGTTTAATCTTGAGGGATCCATACAAGGGAAGAGGATACAGGGGGGTGGGACAGTTGTGCAGCCCAGTGTCACCTTTAATGGTAGACTATTCCTTAGCTTCTGCCACACAACTTCTAGAGTAGCCTTGACCTTGCCATTGTATTTTTGAAGTGTCCCCCACAGGGCTGATGTTCTGAGTGCTCGTTCATTCCTCACTGATGTTGATATTTTGAGAAGCTGTGTCACTTTAGGAGGTGGGGACTCGCTGGCAGAACTGCATCACNGAGGGAGGGATTTGAAGGTTANAGGAGGCTCTTGGTGGTTCCTGTCACACTCTCTTTGCTTCCTGGTCTGCTGTGATGTGAGCATCCTCNACTATATGTTCTTGCCACCANGATGAGCTGCTGCTGTTATTTATTAAGCAGCACAATGCTGTTCATTAAGNGGNNCTGTTTACCATGTGAGAAAAGCCATGAGGTAAAGCAAAACCCATTATAAGAGTTTATTAAGGGAAGGGAACAGAAGGGGTGTGCATAGGCCTATGGAATGATCATGCAGGAAGAGGGGGGAGGAATACGTGGAACCCGCTTTTATAGGTTCCCCCCACCCCACACATGTGCATATGGGCATACATAGCTATGCCAAGCATACACATAGATTACGTGACCAAGCTATGTGCAGATTATGTGATCACACAACACACAGATTATGTAGGACATAAGGCNCTAGGATGACTAAGCATCTTGCCTGGCTACTGGACAGCACATGTTNGTCACGTAGCTGGGGGAGTGGCTAGGAATTCTAAGAGGTACACAGCACTCTCCCCACCCCCACCCCCCCTTCAATGTGCTGAANGCTCTGAAACTGTGATCTAAGATATATCTTTCCTCCCTGAGTTGTTCCTGCTGGGGATTGTGTTCCCCATGACATAAAAATAATGCACCCATTTGGTGGAATGTGGGAATCAAATCCAGGGCCTCCTACATGCTAGATGAGTACTCTACCACTGAGCTATATTCCCAGTCTTGTTATTCTCAAGTCTTGATTCTGCTACCTTATGAATGGCATTTAGCTCTCTAGTGTGTTGTTTATTTTGGAGCCAAGGTTTATTAATTACTTTCTTTGTCACTGTGACAAGATGCTTAACAAACATGACCTAAGGGAAGCAAATGGTTTATTTTGTCTCAGAGTTGAGGGTGGAGTCCATCGCAGTGGGGAAGTGTGGCTGCNGGGGCAGCGGTCCCGTCGCATATGCAGTCAGGAAACAAGGCGGTGGGTGAATTCAGATGCTCAGGCCACTTTCTCCTTTTCATTCAGTCCAGGATCGATGCCTAGAATGGTGCTGCCCGCATTTAAGGGGGAGTCTTCCCACCTCATTTAACCGAATATAGAAACTCCCTCGCAGACTTGCCCTGCGATTTGTTTCCATGGTGATTCTAAATTCCAGCAAGTTGGCAATCAAGATTAACCATCACAGAAGGAGAGGGGCATAAATTAACCAAACGCAGTCTGGTGTTTATATGCAGAGATCAGTGGCCCCTACCTTTCATGTTAGCCTTCTCCCCCCAACCCTCCCCTTCTCCCCCACCACTTCTATCCACTGTTCCTTCATTTCTTCCTCCCTTTCTTCCCTCCTTTGACTAGTGAAACCTATGCTTATTATGAAAGANAGGCACAAAACGGCATTAATCACAAAAGGATCCGAAGACATGTTTGTCATTCTGAGGTTTAACCCAAGTCCTNTGGGATTCTGTATCCTCTCCGGGTTGTCCTGGACTCTGGGTCCCTAGAGGACACAAGCTGTGTTTAAGTCACATTCTTTCCAGTCTGTAATTATTAATCTCTCCCCCTGTATACTCCAGGGACCTGAAAACCTAGGAGTGGTGTTGCCGATACATTTCCAGAGAATCTCTGTAATTTTCATTTCTTGACCNGTAAGGTGAAATCAGAAGGGACTTTAGAGGGTATCCATCTCCTCCCTCAGGAGTGAAGACACAGAAGCCCAGAGAGGTCAGCTGGGCCTGATTAACCAGGCCAGAGACAGGTGCCTTAGCAAGGCTCTTTCTAGGACTTAATTAGATGTACAAATGGTCACTGCATGCCTTCTCTTGCCTAATGGCCTGTGTCTGGACACCTAAACNAGATTAAAGTCTCCCTGGGGAGCCTCCTGCCGGTGATGTAAATGCTGGGCTTCCCTCTCCCTCCTCCAATGCTCGAGAATGGGGCTTGGCAGTCTTCGGGGAGGATTTTTTGACAGCCGCCTCAAGGGCACGCCACCACTCAGGTTAATCACACCAAGGGGCACTGCGATGAGATCCAGGAGCAGACGCAAGGCTTTAGGTCTTTAAGGAGGCTGCTTCTTCCTAGGGTGCTGCGGGTTGGCAAAGGCATTTGCATATCCAAAGCACAGAGGAGCACTGGGAAGGTTTATAAGGCAGGAAATTCACCTTCCTTAGCGGTTGTTCCGTTCTGATGGACTTAATTACTGACTCTGGCAGCTCCGCTCTCGTTTGCCTCCCCCAGGCCCCCTCCCCCCAACTCTAAAGTGAAATAAAGTGTCAGGGCCTGCTGCAGGCTCTGTACAGTACTCATTCCAGGGGCTGCTGTTCGGGCCCCTCCCTGTGTCTTCATCGCTCTGGCTGTTTGGGCTTCCTAGCTAGGATTACTTCACAAGCCTCCCTCTCAAATCTGGCACTTTTCCCCCCTTCTGAGACAACGTTACACATCCTTTGCCAAAAGCGCCCCCCTCGACACCCTGCTCCAATTTTCTTCCACTTGTAAAATGTCACTTTTCTGTTCCTCCAATATTGCCACTTTCACTTTAAAAAAAAAAAAAAATCCGTTCATTCATAGCTTCACTTGAGGAAAACTCAAGGGCTACACAATGGGTGAAGGCACCAGGACTGCAGCCATCAGAGCCAAAGGATGAGACACTCTCCTCATAAAATTCAAGGTCTAGCGGAGGAGGCAGAGCAGAAAGAAAGAGGAGGAGGAAACTAAAGACTGAGAATCAGGAAGGACCTGAACAGGCCAGGGAGAGANGGCAGAGAGGACCAGTCAGAGTGGTTGGGAAAGGTAGACCCGGAAGAAGGACAGCAGACAAGCACTAGGCCCCAGAAGCAGAGGCAGCTGCTGTCTTACTTTTCCTTAGGAGATGTGAAGAAACTTTTTTCACCTAAGACAGTGCAAGGATCAAAGGAANGAGGCCTACTTACAGGAATATGCGTGATCCCTAAGCACCTGCCTAACCCAAAAGCCTCACTCCACAATGAGTGATTGACTTCCCCAAAGCTCCAGAGATGGAGCCCTTCTCTTAGCCTTCTACTTCCTGGCTATTCTAGCCCCTCTGGAACAGGATTATACACAGTTGGGAGCGGGATGCAGGAAGGGGTGGCTGACATCTCAGGAGCAAGTCTGATGCCTCTCCCTACTCCCTCCTTCTATGAAGGAACATCAACAGACTAGAGCTTGTGTGGGTCTCCTATGAGTGATCATGGCTGCTTTGATAAAGACAGTAACTGCTGTGNTATGCTCAGAGGATGGCATCGCACAGTACAGGCCCATCGCAGGGGGACCCAGGCAGGCTGAAGAAACTGTAAGGAAGCTGATAGGATTGGAGGGGGTATGAGAGGGGATGAGCAACACAGAGGCTTTAGAGGAAAAGATGAGAGGTAATTTGGGACCCTGCAGGCCATGAACCGAAGTCTGGATTTTACTCTGAGAACAGGGGAAAGGCACCCCAAAGAGTCCCACTGGAATGCAGGGATGTGATATGGTGTCAGTGGAAGATCACTCTTTCCTGGAACCCATTCGGTAGCCCAGACTGGCCTCGAACTCACAGAGATCCACCTGCCTCTGCCTCCCGAGTGCTGGGATTAAAGGCGTGCGCCACCACCGCCCGGCTGGAAGATCACTCTTGCTGCACAGTGGAGAATGCCCTTCAGGGAGGTGAGTATCCACAGGAAGACTTCATGGGAAGCCAACAAGGAAGTCTGGGAAAGGGATGATGGAGATGGCTACATGGTCAGATCGGAAGACTGGAGTGATAGTCTTTGTTTGTTTGTTTGTTTTGTTTATTTCGAGACCAGGTTTCTTTCTATAGCCCTGGCTGTCCTGAAACTCACTTTGTAGACCAGGCTGGCCTCGAACTCACAGAGATTCGCCTGCCTCAGCCTCCAAGTGCTGGGAATAAAGGTGTATGTTACCATCTGGCCCAGCCTAGAGTGATATTCTTTTTTTTGGTTTTTCGAGACAGAGTTTCTCTGTGTAGCTTTGGCAGCGCCTTTCCTTAAACTCACTCGGTAGCCCAGGCTGGCCTCGAACTCACAGAGATCCGCCTGCCTCTGCCTCCCGAGTGCTGGGATTAAAGGCATGCACCACGCTAGAGTGATATTCTTAATGTTTCCTTTTGCTCAAAGCATGGCGGTATCACAGACTAGAATAAAGAAAAGTCAGCAAGGAAAAGGTTTATTCGGGCTCATGGTTCCGGCACACGTTCAGAGGCTGCATCTAGTAAGGGCCTTTAGGTTGACAGAGTACTGAGGTGACAGGGGCAGGCTGGGCACAGGGGTCGGAATTCCTCCTTGGAGACAGGCAGGGGTCAGGAGAAACCCAGACCAAATGGCTTTTACAGCAGATCTGCCCTCCAGGTAAACTGCTAGCCCATTAATCATGGGTGATTCTATGTAGGAGGGGAGAGCCCTGTTCACCTCTTGACAATCCTACCTCTTGACATCTCATAATGAGGATTGAACAAGAGACTCAAGCACCATTGCTCCATTCCAGAAAGTCTGACTATACTCTTGGACCCTGCAGCAGTGAGCCTGTGCTATATGCTGTATGCTATCCTACAAGCACAAAGCTCTCCCACTGACAGCGATAGACGTGACATTGCCTTAGGAAGTTGAGGATTGTTGCTCTTCCTGACATCAGGCAGCTTCTTTACAGACATAGAAATCAGGGAAATGATGCCCTTCCCATGGCTATTCAGGGAAAATGAAGACAGAATGAAGGCAAGTAGCATGCTCAAGCATAGAGAGAACACTGGGTTCTGAACTAGATCTTAGATGATCCCAGTTCCTACTGCTGACCTAGTATGCTGCTCTGTGGATGCTACAATAGAGGTGAGTCCCCAGCATTTGATAGGATTTTATCCGTTCTTTCTTTTTTTTTTTATGTATACAGTGTTCTGTCTGCAAATACCCCTGCAGGCCAGAAGAGGGCGCCAGATCTCATTACAGATGGTTGTGAGCCACCATGTGGTTGCTGGGAATTGAACTCGGGACCTCTGGAAGAGCAAGCAGTCAGTGCTCTTAACCTCTGAGCCACCTCTCCAGCCCTTTATCCGTTATTTCTATAAGAAATTCCCTTAGAGATTTCCCAGTTTGTATCTGATGCGAATTGAAAATGTAACATGAGATTAGAAATCATTGGTCAATTACAACATCCCTGAGGACCACAAGGGGGCAGGTAACAGCCCANGG
Organism: Neotoma lepida; assembly: GCA_001675575.1. Taxonomy (NCBI): domain Eukaryota; kingdom Metazoa; phylum Chordata; class Mammalia; order Rodentia; family Cricetidae; genus Neotoma; species Neotoma lepida. Next base: position 350,792 of record LZPO01097149.1, on the reverse strand, counting down.
ATGCTCACCTGTGTCCTTTTGTCGCGCCTCACCCCCACCCCACCTCTGACACAAAGTGCTTCTCTCTGGGTCGCTCTTCCCTTGGTTCTTCATGTTTGTCTTTTCTTTACATTCATTAACTTCTTATGCTTCTCTTTTTCTCTGTTCATCTACATCTAACCTGCCCATAAGCATAGACTAAAGCTTATTATAAATTATTTGCTCTGTGTTGAAGTGCTCCTGGTTCTGAGCTCAACTCTTTTTGTTGCTGTTTGAGACAAGGTGTCACTGTGTATACCTGGCTGGCCTGGAACTCACCAAGTAGACCAGGCAGGTCTTGAACTCACAGAATTCTGCCTGCCTCTGTCTGCTGAGATTAAGGGCTTGTGCCACCATACCAGCTTAGAGCTTGGTTCTCAATAGATATAAACAAGAGTCCANTCTGTTGAGAAATTTCAAGANCAAGGAACGTTTTAGGACCACCCTGTCTCCACTGTAACTCAGACATCATCTAACCCCCACCCNAATGTGGGATTCTATGGATCTTGGGGGAANGTAATTCCTTCTCTTCCTAACGCCAGCATTTCATTTCTCCCTCTCAGCAGACTCTGTTGAGTTAGTGTCCACTCCAGATTCTCTGCAAGCTCAGATCTGTTCTGTCCACGGAAGAAAGATCCGTGGAGGAAGCTACCAGAGGCAGCTCCAAGCTGCAGGTTCAGATGTCAGGGTGGTAATGGCGCACCACTGCTTTCTGCAGCAAACAGAACTGTTCACATCTGCACTTGATGGAGCCACTCAGACTAATTCGGGAAGGAACGGTTCCATTCATCATGAATGTAAATTATCCTAATAGAGCAGCGAAGAGCAGAAATGCTTTCTAGGTAGCTTACAGGAAAGGACCTCCCACTCCTGGATGCAATAATAGAAAACCACTGGCTAGCAACTCCATTTGGGAGAGAGTGTTAGCATCCTTCCTGATCACTTCCTTGGTCCTTAGCACTGGCTTCCAGGAAATCAGCCCCCTCTTAGCAATCAGCTTGATATCATTTGAGCTTTAATTTTATTTTTCTTCTGTAAGCTTCAGAAAAGTGGGCTTATTCTTTCCTAACCCTATGTGAATAACAAATGATACATATTCCAGCAAATACCCCAAGCCTTTTAGATTTCTGGCACCAGTCTCTATTTCTGGATTATGGAAGTAAACACCGACCTGTCACTACCCTGATCCCATTTAAATAGGCAATCCCATGCTTCTCTCTCAGGGACCTCACCAATTTGCTCTAGGCCCCAACCCTCCTGTATTTGTATATAAGTAAAAGTATATCTCAAAAAAATCCACGAAGAATGATGGACAAACTGCTATGGGGATTTAGTGAGGAGCTCTGATCATGAGTACACAGGGACTATGGGACAAGTTTAAGCCGATGAAATAGTATCTTAGCTTGACTTTGAAGCATAAGAGGGCATTAGACAACCAAAAGCAGCAGGGAGAATGGTGGTTATACAAGAATATTTAATCTGATACAAGCGGAAATGCTGAGGAAAACTTGCTTAATTGAATGAAATAATATTTAAAACAGTATTATTATTACTATTATTTCATGGCTCCAAGGATGAACCCAGAGCTNCATACTAAGCAAGCACTCTACCNCTGAGCTACACCTTTAGTTTGAGAGCTTACTGTTTAGCGGAACTTGATTGACTGGCAGGCTGTTTTCCTAGATGACACGATCTTTGGTACCCTATGAACAAGGCCGAATTGGTGAAGGAGAGCTGGACAAGTCTCTTGATAAAATGNGATGGAATTGGGTGTCTCTGTGTAACTCTCAGCTGCAGTGAAGGAGAGAACTGCAGTCTCCATATTAACACAACCAGTCCCCCATGAGCCACCTCCAACTCCNTGTCTTCAGCGAGCACTTTATCAATAGCGTGTCCTAATTACATCTGAGACTTTGAAAATATGCCCCAGTATGATCGTTTCTGCCAAGTAGATTTTAGTCACAGGGACTGATACATTGCAGCTGTTCAGGAGAAATGGGGTGCTTATCAAATAGTGTCATTTGATTATAACTGCAGATATTGATAAGACAGTGTGTGGAGTAATGGCTCCCTAACCAAATCTCCCACTACCTTCCCATATATCAAGTGATATATCACACATTCAAAATGGTTCAAAGGCCATCTGAAAACTCCCAAAGGTCAGTTGGGTCTTTACAGGAATTGAGTGCAAAGCCACAACAATGGTGATACCTTGATCTCGGGAATAAAAAAAGCCAGTGACTGAATGAGGTTCCAGACAAAGTTGGGCTCCAGAAAGGAGTCAGTTTTCCAAGGATCCAACTCATCAGCTGTGCAGAGGTCCTGACATGCACAGAGTGGGCATCGTCTCACCATCTGATACCTCTTTATCCAGCTTCTCCCAGGCTAGATTTCCCTGGGCCTCTGGGCCTCACCCAACCAGTGTGTGCTGTTTGTGTGATCAGCAAATCATTTAGGGGAGAGCCTTTTAATTAAGAAGAGAGCAACAAATTATTACACCAGAGCCATTTATTACCCTGCCATCTGGCCAGAGCTCTTTCTGGCCCCCTTCTTTCCCAAGTCTTCACAGGCATTAAAAAAAAAATTGACAGAACAGAAACAGGATACCTGCCTGGACTTAAGAACCCTGTGCCTTTGCTGGAAGCGGAGTGGAGATTCTAGGATGACCTCTTAGTGTCTGACCTTCTTATAGACTGCTTTGACACCTGCAAAATGGAAGTGCTGGGGTGAAGCNGGAAGCTCTGAAAAGCCCTAAACAATTGCTGGCTTAGCGGGGGTACTCAGGAAACAAATTGCAATTGAAAGCTGCAAGTGAAAAGCGTCCCTATGGATGACAGTGGCAGCAATGACCGCTGCAGTGACACTTCAGTGAGGCCACTAGACAGTTCCTTCATGTAAGCCCCTCCTGGGCTCCATTTTGCTGTGACCCACAGGGACATTCCTCATTCTTTTTTCTATTTGGGCTGCCCAGGGAACCTATAGTCACCTCTTGGCCCACTCCACACAAACNTGGATGCCAGGACATTAAGGGAAGTGCAGCTGGAGTTTTGGGTGTTTGGGCACGATTAAACAAAGAGCTAAGAGAGGTAGAGACTAAGAAGAGGCTAGGGGATCAAACTTTGGGGATATATTTAAATATGTAGCAACCCGGGGAGGGTCTCATAGCATGACATAACAGACAGTCAGATACNATGTCCTAAAAGTAAAATCACTATGAACGAGACAGCTACAAATAAAGACTCATATAAGCATATTGGAGACTCAATTACCATGAGCAGCATAACTGTCTGGGATGTGATTTTCCAGAATGGTGAACAACAGCTCAGACAAAGAACTGAACGAAATGACTTACTAAGAACTTTCAGTNTTATACACTTAGCATATAATAAAAATCACAGTTAAAAAGCTCAGCTTATGAGACTGTGGAGATGGCTCAGTGGCTAAAGTACTTTCCAAATAAGCATGAACACCAGAGTTCGGATCCCCAGAACCCATGTAAAAGCCAGGCAGGCGTGGTAGCTCGCCTGTAACCCCAATACTCAGGAGGCGAAACCAGGGTGTCCTTAGGGCCAACTGGCTAAGCTAGACTAGCCACGTCAGCAAGTTCAGCTAGCCGCTCTGCCAGTAACTAACATGGACTAAATGAAGTGGGGTGTGCTAGAAGAAGACACTCNNGCCAAGCAGTGGTGGCTCCCGCCTTTAATCCCAGCACTCAGAGGGCAGAGGCAGGTGGATCTCTNTAAATCTGAGGCTAGCCTGGTCTATAAAGTGAGTTCTAGGACAGTCAGAGATGTTACACAGAGAAAACCTGTCTCAGAAGGTGGAAAAAACAAAACAAAACAAAACAAAAAAACTCAATGTCAACCTCTAGACAACATGTACATGCAAACACATACATGCATGTACACACATATGCCCACATGCATACAAATAGGCATACATTCATGCATGTGTCTCAGACAACATATATATATATATATAGTTCTATTTACATATGAAATAAAGACATGTTATTTTTTACTTTTTAAAATTATATTATTATTGTGTGTATGTATGTTGTATGTGTATGGGCACATGCATGCAGTGGCTGTCAGAGAATAGCCTTGTGGGGTCAGTACTTTCCTTCCACCTAGATGTGGGTTCCAGGGTTGAGCTCAGGTTGTCAGGTTTGTGGGTAAGGGCCTGACCCACTCAGCCATTTGTCCATCCCAGAAATGACGGGACATTCTAAAGCTCTGAGGATGATGAGTTGTTCACCTTTGCAAGTATCTGATGGGACGTTTTAAAGTTNTGTAGAGTAAATCACCTGTAAGACTGTCTCATAGACGGCTAAAGATCCAGGTGTCTGGAGTCCCATCTTCTTGCCAAGAGTGAGTCCCCTATACATCATTTGAGACAAAATACCTCCTAGGGAGTGATCTGGTGCTAGGTTAAATTGAAAATGTGAATTAAACTAAATTAAATTTAAAAATATGATATGACATAATCAGGAAATCTTAAATTTGAATGGGTAACAAATGATAGGATGTTTTTGTTCATTTGTGTTAGGTATGATTAATAAAATAGTTTTATGTAAAAATAAATACACTCACATACATGTTAATACAAAGAGCAAATCTATCTCATAATAAAGCTTAACAATGATCATTTAAGCATAATATGTCTATGAACTTCATAGAAGATATTTCTTGGCTAGNCACTCAAGCCCCNNACTGTCTTCTCTGTGGGAAATTCCTTAATATAACCCTTAAAGTAGAGTACGCCTCACCTTCTCTCCACCCACAGGTCATTGGTCTAGGGTGAGTGGGGCCTCAATTACACACCCTTACACAGAACTTTGACATTTTGAAAGGAATGATGGATTGTGTCTTAGTCTGTTTTGTGCTGCTTTCATAAAGNGCCTAAGACTAGAGATTTTATTTTTGTTTGTTGGTTTATTTCTGTTTTTCAAGACAGAGTTTCTCTGTATAGCCCTGACTGTCTTGGAACTTGCTCTGTAGCCCAGGCTGGCCTCGAACTCACAGAGATCCACCTGCCTCTGCCTCCTGAGTGCTGGGATTAAAGGCGTGTGACACTACCATCAGGCTGGGGCTAAGGGTGTATTAGGGACACTCTGTGTTGGAAGGGAAGGCTGGGCAGCAGGATCAGCAGGCAAATGGTCACATTGAATCCATGATCAGAAACAGAGAATAAAGGATGCTTAAGCTCACTCCCATTTCTCCTTCTTATTAATCCCAAAACTCCAGCTCATAAAATGATATTTCCTATGTTTAGGGTGAGTTCCTGCCTCAACTAACCTTACCTAGATAATCTCACACAGACCTGTCCAGAAATTTGTTTCTATGATGATTCTAAATCCTATTAAGCTGCCATTCAAGATTGTCACAGGGGGAGAGACAGACAGACAGACAGGAAGAGGAGGGGGGTGGTACCACATGATGGGGGAGGAAGGAAGAGAGCAAACCAAGAAACTGGAATTTNTTTTTATAACAGTCTGTGCCCCACCCCCCAAAACCAATCCAATTCTTTGAGTATTAATTCCCTCCATGAGAGAAGCCTGATCTCTTCTGAAGGCGGTGCCCCCAATGACCTATTTGCTTCCCATTAACCCCCCCTTCAAAGTTCTACCGTGTTTCAATATCATTACCTCAGGCACCATGACTCCAGCATACAAATCTATGTAAACCATGGCAGGACTGGCAAGTATAACAGAGTGAGTCTCAGGAATGGTACCTAGAGAAGAGCCTNAGGCTCTGAAGTCTCTAGAGACAGCCTGTTTCCTGCCTTTCTTGAGGTTGGGTAAATTCAGTCCTTCCATGGTTTCTGTGACACACNGTAGACACCTTCCAGAAAATTCTTATTATTTATTTGATCTCAGGCCAACTAAAATTGGTGTGTGTTGCTTATAATATCCTCAATAAGAATCTCTNTGGGAGCAAACCATACATCAGAAGCAGGTCTGCATAGTCTAAAGACAATCACTATAGGTTAGACTCCTCAGAAGTCAAAATTGGAGAAATGCTNAGTTCTGAATTTGATTGTATTTAGATAAACTCGATAAAGGGAAGCAATTGAACTCAGCAAATTCTCTCCCTTGACCTACCTGAAATCTATCATCTTACCAGAATAACTGTGATAATCATACTCCAAAGGGGCCCTAATGACTCTGGCTGCTTGGTAGTCATACGNTTGTTTGTTCACTTCTTATTCTGAGTAGGACTGNCTTCTATCACCAATCAAATGTCGCAAAACATCCTGCATCACATATGACTTCTAAGTCTAGGTCGTGAGAGGCATTGAAGCTTCCATCTTTCTCTCTCTTGGATCACTCACTAAAGAGGAAACCTGGTCTGCTGGTGAAATCTCTTATGCTACCTGCCGGGAGGGCCATGTGGTGAGGGCTGAAGCTCCTGCCAATGCCCAGCCCCGGCTTGCCAGACAGAGGAGTTGAGTGTGCCATCTTGGAAGCAGGTCCTCTGGCCCTAGCCAAGAGCTCTCAGATGAATAAAGCCCCTGCCGACATCTTGGTTACNATCTGAGAGACTCTGATCCATCGAAACCATGAGGCAATAAACATCCACCGTGTTTTGAAAATTTTGTTATACTCCAACAGATAAATAATCAAAAAACCAAAGCCCTCAAAATGACCTACAAGCCTCCAGATGGTTGGCTTGTCGCCTTCCTCTCCCTACGTTTTGCATGCTTGCACCGTTTCTGCATTGTGCTTTAGAGTCCCCCACCATCCTGCCTTTTCTGGAACATTCTAGCCGTGCTCTTGCCTAGGATGCTTTGCAGCTGTGGGCCTCTTTCCTGGACCACTCTTCTCCCACATATTCAAACGACTTGCTGCCCTCACCTCTTCCATTTCTTGGTTNAAATTACATCTTAACAAACCCTTCTTGATATCTCTCTCTTAAAAGGGAAGCCATCTCCCTTACCTGGAAATTCCATCCACCCCCTTGCTTTATTTTTTCCATGACCCTTCACACCAATTAACATACTTTATATTTTACTTCATCTTCCTTATCATTGCCCCTGGGACAAAGTTCTTAAGTGTTTTCTTCATAGCTTTCTTAGGGTCCAGGACAGCATCTAACATACAGGAAACTCTCAATAACAATTTCTGAAGAAAATGAATATGAACTGGTCTAGTTAGCTTACTCCATTGAATAGTATATTGGTTTCCTTGTAGGAATAGCAGAACCTATGAAAAGGTTTAGCATGAAATAAGAACTGCTGCCTGGAAAGATCCAATGCTAGTTTCCCTACACCCTTCCTCTCCGNCCTAATCAATCCCCTTTGAGTTGTAAGGAAAGGGAATGACTCTGGCTGACCCAGACAAAGTGGGTATTTNTCAAAGGCTGCAGTAGACTCTAGGGAAAATTGCAAAGCACAAANTGCCTCTGGGCATGAGGGAAGCTAAACTCCAGCAGACTCTAAGTCTAAAGCTTCTCTCTGGCTCTGGGCTTAGGATCTCCCTCCTGTGGCTTGGCTTCCTTTTCGCTCTGCTCCAGTCTGCTCCCTGTAGATCGCCTTCTCCAGCTCTCTCAGTTCACGTGTGCTCATGGCTGCCACCTTGATTTTTCGGTCTTGCTGGTCCAGTCTTCTCATTCCCAGTTCCAAGAAGACTGATTATACCAGGTGTGGGCCAGNCATCCTTGTCTGGTGACCAAAGTCATAAATCTGTATTAGTCTGCTGGATCTTACCAGAAAGTGAGTGTGGCTCAAAGGTCAAAAATTTATTGGCTCAGGATTTAGAGGCCAGAAATATGAGGCAGGGCTGGCTCCTTCTCAGGGACTGGAAGAAGAACGTGCTTTGTGTCTTTTCCCCAGCTTCCTACAATCTCTGTCATTTCAATGGCATTCCTTGGTGTCTAAGTTATTTCATCTGTTGTTACGATAAAAAATACCCTGACAGAAGCAACTTAAAGTTTATTTTGCTCACAGTTTGAGGTTAGTCCATCATGATGGGGAAGTCACAGCGGCAGGAGCCCAAGGAAGCTAATCGCACCCTATCTACTCCACCGTCAAGAAACAGAGACTGATGAATCCTTGTGCTCACCTCACTTTCTCCTTTTCACACAGCCTACCTAGGGGATGGTGCTACCCACAGTGGGTGGATTTTCCCACTTCAATGAACTTAATCAAGATAATCTCCCATGGGCATGCCCAGAGGCTCACCTCCCAGGTGATTCTAGATCTCATCAAATCAGTAAATAAGAAAAAGCTTATTTTTCTTTGCTTCTACTTCATCTGCACATATCTGCCTTCATTTTCCTAAGACATTTCTCCTATCTCTGGTCCATTTTTCCCTTTTATTATAAGGACAGTGGATTAGAGCCCACCCTCATGACGCCCTTTTCATTTAATCATCTATAAAGANCCTATTTCTAAATAAGTCAGCATTCACAGAAACTAGGGATTGGACTTCAACCTCTTTTGGAGGGACACAATTCAGCCCATGGCAGTCACATTGAAATAATTAGCAGATTTATTTATTTATATTCAAGTAGCAAAGAATGAAGTAATGGTATTTGTCTAGCACCAATGTTGCTTCCTATGTAAATCTATACTTTTTCTTGACAAATGGAATCATATTACACACTTTTCCTTTAATGATACATTGTAANATTTTCCATGACAAGAAAGATGNTTTCCTTATTTTTAATGGCTGTATAATATTTTTTATGTGAAGATANATAATTTATGCAAGAAATCTTCGCTTAAGTTGCTAGATTTACTTTTGGTTGTCATTAGGTTGAACAATACTAAAATAAATATCTTTATGTTTAAATATATGTGCATATGGATAACCATCTCCTTGAGATAGATTCCTGCATTAAAGAATATGACTTTTAAGCCAAGCATGGTGGTGCACACCTTTAATCCCAGCACTCAAGAGGCAAAGGCAGGTGGATCTCTGTGAATTCAAGGCCAGCCTGGTCTACATAGTAAGTTGCAGGACAGTCAGGGCTGTGAGGAGAGATCCTTTCTCAATGAAAAAAAGAAAAAAAGGAAAAGGATATGACTTTTAAATTTTTTGATAAACATTATCAAGCTGATTTTCAGGATGTTAGTTGACAATGCCTACCCCCAGCCTCTGTGTCAGTATCTAGTAGAGCATTTTTTATTAGCCTAATATGAAGCAATTGAAATGTATCTTCAGGTATTTTTAGTTTCTAGTGTTGGAGAAAAGTTGCATTTTTCTACACATTTATAAGTCAGTAAATTTCTAGTTCAGGGAATTGTTTCTTCTACTAATTTGTTTAATTTTATATGGATTTTTTCTTATTGATTTGCATTGATTCTCTAGTTTATGGATATATAACCTCTAATATGCTGTAGCTGTTTATATACTGGTGAGATTATCAGAATACAATTAGAGTCATCTTTGATAAAAACCCTGACTAAACAGAACCAGGAGGACAGGAAGATCTTTAGACAAGGTTTTCTTTTCTTTTTCTTTTCTTATTTTTATTATATTCATTTATTTTTATATCTAAGTGTATTGCCTGCATTATGTACACCATGTCCCTGCAGTACCCAAAGAGGCCAGAAGAAGATATTGTGTTCCCTAGAACTGGAGTTACAGATGGTTGTGAGCCACAGTAGGTGCTGAACCCAGGTCCACTGCAAGAGCAGCAAGTGCTCTTAACCTCTGAGTCATCTCTCCAGTCCCATCATACAAGACTTTCCTGACCTCAGGAATGGTCCTAATATCATCCATCAAAATGCAGTTTCAGCGTGNGTCACAAGGACAGCTAGCTAGCCAGATGTGCAGAAACATTTGACTGTCTCAGCTGGGGAAATGTCAACTCCTGTGATCAGCTCCTACAGGTTACTGATGTCCTCCCCCTCTCAAAACAAAATGAGGAACTTTGTTTTTAGAAAACTATGGCTTGCTGGGTGGTGGTGGTGGCAGTGGCGGCACAGGCCTTTGAGGCACTCAGGAGGCAGAGGCAGGCAAATCTCTGTGAGTTTGAGGCCACCCTGGTCTACAGAAGGCGTTCTAGGGCTACATAATGAAATCATGTCACAAAAAGCCAAAAAAATAAAAACATAAAAAAAAGAAAGGAAGAAAGAAAGAAAAAGAAAAAAAAGAAAAGAAAACCATGGCTTCCCTTTATCCCTAAGGGTTCCCCTAGAAACCTCTTCCGTGATTGTCCAAACTACACTTCATTGTAATTTGCTCCCTGGATATGCTTCTCATTGAAGGGCCTATCTCTCTGAACTTCCTTTTAAGTTGACAATTTTTTTTTGTTGCTTGTTTCTCTATTATGTAATGGGGATTGAGCCCAGGGTCTTGTACACATCAGATAAGCTCACCGCCACTGTTTTATTTTCCTTTTTTAAAGTAATTTTTGAAATACAAAATTAATTTTGAAATACAAAAATTAATCTTAACATTTGCCTTTCTGATTTCTTTCAAGGACTTATTTTTATTTGTAAGTTTTTAATAATAAAGTTTATGTGTTTATTTCTTAAAGATTTATTTATTTTTTACTTTTGTGCCTGAGTGCTTTGCCAGCCTGTGTGTATATGCACCACATGCATGCTTGATACCAGCAGATGTCAAAAGAGGGCATCAAATCCCCTGGAGCAAGAGTTATAGATGGTTGTGAACCACCATATGGGTGCTGGGAACCAAACCCTGGTCCTCTGCAAGAACAGCAAGTGCTCTTANCTGCCGAGCCANCTCNCTAGCCAAATAAAGCTTATTGTTTTTTTACAAAAAGAATTTCTGTATTAGTAAAGGATATAAACACTTATGAATCTTTCCTACCCCTCCACTCCCATGATTTCCCCCCTTTACATCAAAAGTATTGGCCTGTTCAATACTGGTATGAACATATTGGTATGTTCCCATTACCACTGGCAGATTCATCAATAGCTTCAAATTCTATGTTGTTCTTTGAGAGTCTCATGTTCTTTCTTTTAAAATCTGTGTGGCNTTAGTGACTTTAGTGCCTNACCAGAGGCNTATGGTAGGACTGATGCCCTGGATCCTGAAGCTAAGTCACAGTCTTACTGCACACNCTCATGAAGTTCCAAGTCTTCATGTAAGCAACCTGACTACCTTAAACTACCATGCTGNACAGGCTGTGTGTAAATACTTGATGATGCTAGCTGAGCCCAGAATCCCAGCCAATTGTACCAAGGAATTAAACATGTGAATGAAGCCACTTTGGATTCTCTCTCACAGTTTGTCAACTGAATAACACCAAGTAGCTTCTGGCAACAGGAAGTGGAGCAGAAGGATCAGCCAGTGGAGCCCTTCACAAATCTGTGACCCATAAACTCACAAGATGGAACATTTGCAATTGTTGGCGTAAGCTATTAAATTTTAGGGGTAGTTTGTCACGTGACAAGAGAAAACTGGATCATCACTTCTTTCCTATCATAACAGAATCATATTACTCTTTGAGATGTAGGTAAAGGCACTAGAGTTCAGAGAAATGGGAGAACTAGAACATTGACCCAGCATGTTCCCATTAGTTGCTGTGAAGAGACACCATGACCATGGCAACTCTCATAAAGAAAAAAAAATTAATTGGGGCAGCTTGCTTACAGTTCAGAGGTTCAGTCCATTATTATCATGGTGGGGTGCAGGCAGACATGGTGCTGGAGAAGTAGCTGAGAGTACTACATCTTGCAGGCAACAGGAAGGCAACTGAGACACTGGGNGGTATCCTGAGCATAGGAAACCCCACAGTGACACACTTCCTCCAACAAGGCCATACCCACTCCAACAAAGCCANACCTCCAGATGGTGCCACTCCCTATGAGATTATGGGGGTCAATTATGTTCAAACTACTACAGTTGGTGATCACAGACACTATTAAATCTTGCCTTGCATGGTGGCTAATGTCT
>LZPO01097149.1:312831-324748 GCA_001675575.1 Neotoma lepida | reverse complement strand
ATGCATGGTGCCTGTGGAGGTCGGAAGGAGGTATTGAATCCCTTGGAACTGGAGTCATGGATGGTTGTAAGCCACCCTATGGGTGCAGGGAACTGAGCCCAGGTCCTGTGCAGGAACAAAAAGTGCTCTAAATCTCTCTCTGACCCTTTTCTCCAGCTCCGAGAGTTTCTATATTTTTATTTCTTCAATTATTCTTTCTCCTTCCCCTCTGTGTGCATGTGTGATGTGTGGGCACATATGTGACACAGCCCATGCATGCGTATCAGTGGACACCTTTACATGGGTTCCAGGGGTTGAATTCAGGTTGTCAGGCTTATGCAATAAACACTTTACCTCCTAGGCCATCTTGCTGGTCCCAAGAATTCCTATTTTTAAATGAGTATTCTAAGTACCTANGAAGAGGGTGTCTGGTCCCTTATAGAATAGATGTTAATAATTTGCATATTAATAGAAATTCTGNAATTATTATGCATTTGAAGANGGTCAATGAAGATACTGCAAAATTTGGAAAACAAATTATAGGGAAGATTAGAATACGGATGAATTATGTATAATACTCATTTGCTGTGTGATCNNGAGCTCAGAGCTCTCCAATTCCTGTAAAACCTCCTCTGTCTTTGGCACACTCTNTCTAGGCAAANAAGAAACAACAGCTGGCCTGGAGGCCCTTGGAGCTTCCCTATTCAGAGAACTAAGCACAGCGGCCTCTCAAATGAGTCGTTTTGCATCTCTGGGCGTCCTAATATTTCTTCCTAGACTATTCCACGGGCCTCTCATTCCTTCACTNTCTTGAAATTCGTATGACCCCAGCATCTTTGTATGCATTGAAATATGTCTGAAAACAACCTCGTTTAAAAGAATAAATCCATTAAGGAGCTGAGAACTTTCTGGCGTGAAATGAAAAATATTGATTGCTTCCTACCTGTTAGCAATGAAATCCCATCCAGTTAATTAACCTGCTCAGCGATAAAGTTTATTCTCGCCCTTCACCCTCAGTTCCAAATCTTTAAAGCCATTAAAACAAGTACCTGGTCAATGAATAAATCTTCTCACAGAGGGGCATTCAGACCTCCTGTAATCTGGCGCTGTTCACCTTTCTGCCTTTGCATTCAGCTGCTTGCCTCCAAGCACCTTCCAGCCCAACCGAATGGAAGTGCTGACGTAGTGTGTTCCTGCTGCCAAGAATTGCTTTCTTCTTCTGAACTCCACATCTTTTAACTCAGTTTGGATGTCATTTCTTGAAAAAGGCTTTCCCAGAACTCTGGCACCCATCCCCACCTCCCCCAACCTCCTCCCACCTCTGCTAATTGCTGCTAAACTGTAGGTATTACCTCCCTATCCTGAACACTCCTGAAACTTTATATTCGGGTAGCACTTATTGTGTGCCTTACATTATGATGATGGGTGTATTTCTAGTATGAGACTCTTGAGGATGCCGTTCTAACCAATTCGTTTTTGTGTTCCTGTATCTTCCAACACCATTCCTTACCTATGATTGGTGTTCAGTAAATGTTTTCTGAATGTTTAAATGGAGACCCATTGATTTAACATTTTCTTTATGGTTGTGTTTCCTCTTGAGGCTCATGATTCAATGCTAACACAGAAGGAGTCGAATTCAGTGAGATGTTTTTCAGGATNCATATTACATTCCAAACAGAATTCATAAGATTCTGCCTTTNTACAGACAATCCAATTGTGTCTCCACCCCCATCATTAGCAGCTTTTTATTTACAGATATCTTTCACGNNCAATGGCAGGGTGGAGCAAAACACAGGCTCCAAATCTCTCTGAGATGTGGCTTTTCTCCCTCCTGCCCCATTTTACTATACAACACCATTGGAATGAGCATTTNGTGGGTATGAAACCGTAAAACTCAATTTTAGTTGCCACAGGTACTCAGTTGTGTTCACACTGATGGGGAGAAACACGTAGGTAGCTTCGCTGAAAAAAGACCATCGATCTGTTTGGTCCTTTCCCTGATCACCTGCTGGACTTNAGGTGCTGCTGNTGAAAATACAAATACTGGTCCATTCAAGGAGCTCTAAGTCACATGAAGGGNGATAAACATGTGATGAGATGGGTTTTATAGANAGTGACCTACACAGTGCCAGAGGCAGATCCAGGGTAGTGTAGAGTACAGATGCTTTCAAACAGTTCATTTTGCAGCAGTGTTCATGCAAATATCAATAATCCAAGCATTGTTTTATAGTTCTTAAAAACAGTGGCATTCTTTTNACTATATTTATTTGTTTATTGTATGTGTGTATGTAGGGAGCATATGTGTGCCATGGTACACACACACACGGAGGTCAGAGAAAAACTTGCAGGAGTTATGTCTCTCCTTTCACTAGGGATTCCTGGGATCAAACTTGGTTAGGTCGGGCTTGGTGGTGGGAGTCAGTTCTCTCCACCCACCAGGGATCCCAGGAATCAAACTCAGGTAGGTCAGTCTTGGTGGCGAACACTTTCACCTGCTGAGCCATCTTGCTGGCCTGGCATCAGTTTAAAATACTGACATTGAGCAGGATCTCAGCATTCATGTCAGCTGCTGGGACATGATTTAGCCAAGCAGCCATGCTTGGTTGATCAAGACCTAGATATAGGCCTCTGCTCCCTAGGGCTCAAGGGAATGAATCATTCATGGGGACACCAACAAAAGGGGCAGTTTTCTTATGATTCATTGAGCTGAACTTCATGCCAATGATATTTTGGCGTGTTGATTTTACATTCTACTCTGTCTATAGCTTCAGAATTTCTAAATGCATTAGCATAATTAGCTCAGCTGTGTAGATGACTCACTGGAGTGTGTTCTCTAAGTCTGTGACCCTGGAGGCGTGGTGGGGGTGCTGAGGGGGGGAGAGATTCTAAATTATAAATGTCCAAAGTCTGCAGATGTAAACACTGAGTATTTATGCAGCTTGTTTTTTTTTTTTTGTTTTTTTTTTGGTTTCCTTCTCTTTTGGGCTCTTTGCATTTAGGGATATTCTTCTGTGCATGAGAAATTCCTCCAGAAGGATGGGTAGGGCAATATAAATCAGAAGAAGAAAAGCTAGATGGAATTCAAATCAATTTCAAAGTTCTCTTTGCTGGTGGCTCCGGAGAAGACTTGGATGGGGGGAAATTAGGGATATAGGTTAGCATGAGGCTATATCATTGCCCTGGATTCTCATGACTCACAGCTGAAAGAACATGGTGACTTGGAGTGAAGACGACTGTGATCATGGTGGCCATAAGTCATTAACAAATATGTACCTCACCTCAAGCCATCGACTTAGGCATGTGGGATCAAAATGAACCCAAAACACAACAGAGAGAGGGAGGGGGGGAGAGGGAAGGAGAGAGAGAGAGAGAGAGAGAGAGAGAGAGAGAGAGAGAGAGAGAGAGAGAGAGAGAGAGAGAGAGAGAGAGATCCCTGTTGTAGTTTAAATTCTAGAAGGCGACATTGCTTGAAGGTTTAAATCCCTTTGCTCGTGAGGTCTGAGTCATGAGAGATTTAATCTCCAGCAGGTCCCAGCTTCGATATGGAAGTCACAAAACTTTATCTTTTCCAAAGCTTCCAAATTGACATCTGTTTTAAGGGCTTGTAATGAAGAGCACCATGGATTCTGGTTAAGAGGCAACTGTATAGGGTATATATGTGCTGAGGGAAGTGGTGAGAGGGTACAGTGAGTAGGAAGCCTATGAATAGTACTGTCCACCCGGATCCTTTCCAGCTGGGGGAAGATGTGGGAGTTAGTACACGCATCACTCCACCATCCAAGTTCCCATTCTGCCTCTTTTACTCTTCACTGCCTCCTCCCTCCTCTCCTAAATCCCTCCTTCTCTTCCTTACCTCCCTTTCCCCTGGTTCCTCCCCATCCTTTTCCATCCAACAGTTCTCTCTCCTCCTTTGGCTCGGTCTCTCCTAGTCTCTTTCGCTCTCTTCTCCTTTCCCTCCTCCGTCCCTCAGCGGCGTCTGCGTCAGGCCCCCACCAAGCGTGACGCGCGGGGTCTGGGTGGGAGCTGTCCACTCACCCAGGTGCTGAACGCAGCAGCGGCTTCACTGGCCGCACGGGTGGAAGTAGCTGGGTGCCTTCTCCGCTCCAAGAAGCTTGTTTCCAGTTCTCGGACCATCAGCCTACCGCCCCGGCACCTCCCTTCCAGCACCACCCCTTTGGGAACTGAGCCAGGGGGGCAGCAGTCGCGGCGGCGGGTGCTGAGCAACGGCGGAAGACAACACCTGGCAGCAGCCTGGAATCTGATTTGCTTCCTTTTCGGCTTTTCTAAGAGATATATTTATATACGGTTCTGGGGAGTCTCCAGGACCAAGCTGGAGCCAAGTGCCGTCTGCCTGACCATCTCGGCCACACCGTCTCTATTCCCCCTCCCCACCTTCGGCTTACACTGCAAACAAGCCTTACCTCCGTGCNTCTGCGAGGAGAGGTAGCAACAGCAGCGAGCCCAGCCAGCCAGAGGCAGCGGGAGGAGGGAGGGGCGGCGTGGGGGTGGGAGCAGAGAGCCGACCGAGGCCGCCCTCGGTGGGGGAGCGGGGGCAGAGCTGCCGACAGGACCTGGCAGCCGCCCTCCTCCGCCCCCACCCGCCAGAAGCACTCTTTCCTGATTATCTGAGAACCGAATTGTTCCATTAGTATTATTTTTTTATTCTCCCCATCACTTCCCCACCGCCCCTACCCCCACGCCTGCCTTGTCTCTGGTTGCATGGCAGCACTGCCCGGGAGCGGGGGCTCAGGGCCAGCCCCCCGGGAAGGAAGAGGAGGAGGATCATGAAGCCTGGAGTCGCGACCACGCTGGACCGCGGGCAGCAGCCAGAGGACCAGCCGGAGCAGCCCCCGCCGGGGAGACACCAAGACGCCGACCAGCAATCGCTTCTGCTGCCACAGCAGCAGCGCCGGTCGCGTGCAGACCCAGAGCAGAAGGAGGACGACGACAGTGACCCAGAAGAGGACGAGGAGGAGAAAGCGAGGCCACTTTCCAGCCCGGACCTGCCTATCTTCCAGCTCTCGAACCTCGCCCGAAGGGACCTTTGATGGAACCAAGGGGAGGGGCCTCCGATTTACAGACTGCGGCTGGAGTGGGCTGGGGGCTGAGATCATGTAACTATTCCTTCCTCCTGTCCCCTCCCCACGCCCCTCTTCTCCATCTCCTTTCTCNGTCCATCACCTTCCCTCTCCTAAACACCCTTCCTCTATTCAGGACCTTAGTCTCTAGAAGGAAGCAGCCCTTCGAGGGTTAAGGATCTTTTTTTCCTACATCCTTTTCTGGTCCACCGCCCTATATCCCACCTCTTCCGTGTAGCCTTTTGGCTGCAAAGGCCAAGCACAAGCTCTTTGCCTAATTCCAACTGCAACCAGCCCCCCAATCCCTCTCTTAAAAGCAATTCTGGTGCTACTGGGGGTTAATTGCTCCAGTTTTCGGCCCAANAGAATCAGAACTTCTCCTAACCTTCTCTGCCCTCCTCCCCCATCTTGCCTTCCCCCAACCACTTCTTACTACCTGAGGAAGCCTATCTTATCTCTCACGTGCAATCTTCACTGAGCTGGTTTCCCTAAGCCCAGATCTAGCTGCTCCAAATTTGAGTTCTAATCTTCTCAATCCTTTTATATAAAGGACCACAGCCTAGAGATTTGAGAAGAATCTCGCAATCTTCTCCTTGGGAANTTTTAACAATGAGACATTGGTCATACATCCCAGCCTCGATGCTTCTTCTACTGCCCTNCTCCTAGTAGTACTCTGGGGTCAAAGACAGAAAGGAGACAACAGCCAGAACTAAGTCTGAGGTTGGGGTGGGGCTGCCAGGGCAAGAAAAACTTTTTTTTTACTTTGCATTTTCTTAGGAGCGTTCAGAATCATTGGCTCACAGTTGTCAGTCTAGGGGGTAATTTATTTGCTCCTTGGAGGGGTTATAAGAAGAGCCAATAAGAAAGGAGGTTCTTCCACAACACAGAAACACTGTGGACCCCAAGCCCCACCCTATCCACCTCTTCGAAGACTCCAACTGCCCCTCTCCAGCCCTCTGCTTCCCCATCACATGCTCATGCCCCTGGGTGGGCTGCTGTGGTGCTGCTGCTGCTGTGGCTGGTACTGCTGTGGATTGTGCACCCCAGCTCCCCAGATGTTGCGCCACCAGGGTCTCCTCAAGTGCCGCTGCCGAATGCTCTTCAATGACCTCAAGGTTTTCCTACTGAGGCGCCCCCCTCCAGCGCCCCTGCCCATGCACGGTGACCCCCAGCTCCCTGGTGTGGCGGCCAACAACAACACCCTTCCGGCTCTGGGTGCCGGGGGGTGGGCAGGCTGGAGGGGCCCTCGAGAAGCGGTGGGAAGGGAGACCCCTCCTCTGCCACCTCCACCTCCTTTGCCTNCTTCTGTGGAAGATGACTGGGATGGCCCAGCCACAGGGCCACCTGCCTCCCTGCTCAGCAGTGCTTCCTCTGATGAATTCTGTAAGGAGAAAGCTGAGGACTGCTACTCTCTAGGAAGTAGCTTGGACAGTGGTATGAGGACTCCCCTCTGCCGCATCTGTTTCCAAGGACCAGAACAGGTGAGTCCTTTCCATTTGCCCTGCTTTGGTGTGTGGTATCTCCAGGCCATGCAGATTGCCACTAAANTGTTTGCCCCAGGGAACTAGTGTCAGGGACAGAGAGTGTTCAGAGTTTCTCAGTGGTGTTTCTTGTGGTGAAGCTTGACCAATAGTTGCCTGAGAGAGCCTGTTCGGTAACTAATTCAGTTGCGCTTTGATTTTGCCCCTCCTCCAATGCCAGTCTCTTTAATTCCATCCCCAAACTTCCATAAGCACTCAGAGCAGAACATCCAGACGCAATGAACTGAAGAGACTCAGAGGGATCTTCATGTTTTTTGCTAAAAAACACTTTCAGCTGGTTTCTTGCTGGTAACCCCCCCCCCCAGCTCTACAGTCAAATTTCTGAAATTGTGCCAAGATTATGTTCTCTCTTCCTATTCTCATAGAGTGAAGTACAAAAATCCTGGTTTTTTTGTTTGTTTTGTTTTGTTTTTTGTTTTCTTTGAGGCTACCTCAGTTTGCCAAAACACTTCTTGGTGATCTTGTATTTTCCTGTGTTGGAAGCAGATACTCTAAGCCAGAGTGAGTTTAAGGTACGCTAGGATAACAGATCTTATCAGATCTATTCCCCTTGCCTTGCCTTTCCTTATACGTTCCCCATCCATGGCATGGGACAGAGAATTTTTTTTTTCCAAGTGAGGCAGGTTCTCCCTTCCTCGTCTATTCAGATTTCCACAGACAACCCTCTTATTACTCCACCAATTGTCTAGTGTTCACAACACTGGATAGATGTGCTAATTCACAACAGCCCTGAATTGTGAAAACACCTAAGAAAGAGTCCCAAGGCTCACCTGGAAATCAGGTCTCTTAGTGATGTAGGAGAGCGAACATTTGATAGGAATGTGGGCAGGGTACTGTGTTCACCTCAGTGACCTCTTCAGCAGTCTCTTGAAGTGGAGAGATTCTGGGTGTTCTTGAATAGGTGTCAATGAAGTAGGATGCCACATTGGTTCTCCTAACAAGCACCCTTTTGCTTACTCTGTGAGATACAGGTTTAGCTGACATTTTTCATTTGCTTTTCTTCTCTTGTCTCTGAATGGGCAAAGCCCTTAGGGACTGGTGATGCCTGGGGCTACAGCCTAGACATTATGAAAGGAAGTAGTGAATAAGTATCTCTGACAGACTGAGGGTTGGGCTCCTCGTTCATATGATTATGATTACCTGAGGCAGCAAAGGAAATGCTGGTGGGTGACNAGGTCCAGGTTGCCCACTCAGTGTCTTTCTTCCAGCACGTTCGTTGCTCCATTGCCAATACTGAACTTCTGTAGAAGGTATGTGGGTCTGTGGCTAACGGCAAAGATGAGCCTCAGTTTGGGTCAGGATTTGTCTCATTCAGGGACCTCAGCTTTTCCAAAACATAGAGTGATTTTGCTTATTAACTTCCTAAAGTATTTCTTCCTTCTCCCATATGGGCTGGCACATGTGTGCATATCACAGGGGCTGTTGGAAGTGTGCCTTCTGGCAAGAGCTCTCTTGTCTCTAGAAAACAGCCAGTCTTGGAACGTGTGCTGAGATAATATTTCACCTGCTGTGAAATATTCTTCAAATAACTTTATGCCTCTAGGCCTCTATTCCAATTTCCANGAGATAGCACTTGCTTTCCATATCCTTTCTTTGTAGGAGAGGCCAGAAGTGTGAAAATACCTTGTAAGGGATTAACATATTATTAACATGTTTTTCGATCATGGGAAAGCTGCATTTTATTGGAAAAGGAAAAGAAGGGGGGGGGGAATCATTAGTAATGCTCTAAAATGCCCTCTTGTGGCACAAGGTCTGATCAAGGGTTGGGAATTTTTGTTGTTGTTGTTAATCGTCTNGAAAACCTTTATTAGTTTGTACATTCCTATAGCTTACCACAATGACTAACACTTAGCAGGTGGTTGATACATTATTGGAAAAGGAAAAGAAAGGGGGGGGGAATCATTAGTAATGCTCTAAAATGCCCTCTTGTGGCACAAGGTCTGATCAAGGGTTGGGAATTTTTGTTGTTGTTGTTAATCGTCTTTATTATGTGTTATAAATGGAACGCTGAATAAAAAAAGCTAACATCACTAGAGTAATGGGTTCTCTTATTATGTGGGAGGGGCTGTGTCTTCATTGAGATGGGATCAAATCAAGCACTTCTTAAAAATGATTATCATGGGTCAGGCGGTGGTGGTGCATGCCTTTAACCCCAGCACTTGGCAGGAAGAAGCAGGCAGATCTCTTCAGTTCAAGGCCAGCCTGGTCTACAGAGCAAGTTCCAGGACAGCCAAGGCTACACAGGGAAACCTTGTCTTGAAGAAAGAAAAAAAAATGATTATGGTGTTTGGGAGGTTTACTTGTTGTAGGAGCCAAGTGGTTTTACTGGGATCGCGTTATAGTGGTAATAAGAGAGAAGTGTGAGTGTTGTTAGATGTGGGGATCATGGTTTCCCGCTTTCTTCTCACTTTTCTTTACAGAATTTCAAAGAGGAAGGAAGACAATGGAGGGAAGCTGGGGGCACTCTAGAGAAAGAGAAAAGAGGAGTGGTGGGATAGAGAAGGAAAGAGGGGGAGATGGAGAAGTGGTCAGGTGGAGATTTCTGTATTTCAGTTCTGTTGAGAGAGAGACACAGAGAGAGAGAGAGACAGAGAGACAGAGAGAGCACACTGTCAAGCAGTTGTCTCTCCCAGGTCTAGGAGAGTAGTGATCTGCAACCTGAATAGCTGAATGGCTTGTTTTTTTTTCCCCTGTCCAAACAAAGGAACCAAAAACTTACCCTCCTACACACCATGCTGTCATTTGTCACTACTCTAGGATCCAAAAGATTGACAAAAATAAAGATTTGGTCTCTTCTTACAAAGTGCTTAGAGTAATATAGTGAAGAGTTACAGGGGGATTCAGTTAGCTTCACACGTGCAGGTTTCCACAAAGGACTTTGCACCCATTCACTCATGCACTTATGTGACAAATGGTTAAAAGGCACAGGGTGCCGTGGCTCCAGTACTAATCACCCGTGAGTGACCAAAAGCAGGGGAGAGCTCTGCTGTCTTGCAGCTGGCCTTCCTTTCCAGTGGGGACACAGAAACAGGCAAATGAACTAGCAGATAAGCAAGGTGATTCCAAATGGAGAACCACGCTGAAAACAAGTCAGACAAGAGCACNCACAAAAACGAAAAGGAATTAATCACGGATGAAAAGGAAGGGATGAGACAAGGACATCCACACTCGATAGGGCAAACGGGAAGAGCCTTCCTACGAATGTGCCATCCAAGCTGGCACTTCAATGAGGAGGACCCAGCAGGGTACTGATCTGGGNAACGCATTCTAGCTGCAGGAAACAACCAACTCAAAATTGCAAATGTGAGCAGACTTAGAATGNTTGAGAGAGAGAGGAGGGAGGGGTTCTGGGGGAAGAAGGAAGGATGAGGTGTGAACAAATGCTTTGAGAACCTGTTGGCTCCATGCTGGAAAGTTCCTGAGTAGCCATGCTATTCTCTTCTCAGCCCTTCNTTCATGTAAGACCGTGTTCANAGACCCCTGAGAGTGNACGGCAGGGGCTTTTGCATATCCCCTCTCTCCCTACTTGCGACTAATGCTATCTAATCCTCCTAGAAGAACAGTGCGCCGTGCTTGGTAAGCTGAGGCTGCCTGAAGCCAGATGGCCATAATTGGAGTGATGAACTAGTTACATGGCCTAACTGTGCCTCAGATTCCCCATTTGTAAAATAATGACAGTCCCTGCTTTGTAGGACTCTGAACATCAAGTCAGTCAATGCTACAGGAGCAGCTGTAACAGTGTTCTGTTATTGTTATTATTCTCTCAGAGGCAAGACAGCACCCCCTTGCTTTGTTAAAGCATGCCCCAGCTCATAGGCTAGCAGGAGGGCTGCTACGGTCGTGGATGGCTTCTCTTGCACATATAATGTTCTAGGCACAGAATGCTGTTCCTCTGTTTCTAACACCAAAGTCTTTATTAAGGACCAACTAGGCCTGCTGCTTTGCTGAGCAGGGGCTAGAGACACAGGTTAGATGTGGCCCTGTCTTCTAGGATGTCACAATCTAAACCAGACATCACAGGACCTGACAGAGATCAAGAACACACAGCAGATGAACCTGAGTGTGAATTTCGTTATTATCTGAACAAGAAAGAGGCAGGTTTGAAAACAGCCAGTGGGTTGGATACCTATTCAGAAAGACAGGTATGGAGGACGGTGGGTGGGTGGGGGGATTTGCTACTTTTCCCCCAATTAGTCAGGAAGGCTTCTCTGTTGCTGCTGAAGACCAAGTGAGAGGAAATAGATTCAGGCTGAAAGCTGGAGGCTAGATAGAAAGCAGCAGAAGAGATGTGAGAAATGTGTGCCTTCACAGAGATGCAACCACCTGCTAGGCTGGGAAGCTGTGGAATGCCTGGAGGCGGGGCTAAGGATGCAGTCCAGAGCAGGGTAGGGAGGAGGTGGATGTTTTGGAATTAACGGAAAGCAGCAAACAGGTCTAGAGGAATTTAACAGACTTGGGTGCCTTTNTTGTTCTTTTGGGGNTAGCTTCCTGAGACCTTTGTTCACAGGGAGCAAGNATAACGGGGAAGTCTTAGCCAGTGTGGTGGGTTATTGAACCATAGAAGAAAGGTTTTATAAGGTTCAGGGGAACCTGCAAGATACACTGAGAATTCTGGCAATGGAGATCCAGGAGAGCAGTTTAGGCCCGGAGGATGTATTTGCTCTTCTAGGAAGTGCAGTTTGATTTTATATTTCCTTGTGTACTTGCTTCATTAATACCTCTTTGCACAATGAACAAACCCACACCTATAACTTATGNATCTTAGGCAAAGANGTTAATAGAAGCTCATATANTGTGGGCTAGAATATTTACAAGNAATAAAGCCAGCTAACAAACTGTTAAATATAGCTCTACACTCTCAACCCGACTACTGTGCCTTCAAAGCAAGCAGGAGAAAGAGTTTGAATTTATAACTTTCAGAATTGTCTGAATTCTGCATTAGCCGATGGAGATGTCCACAGACCACTCTGATTCTCTTGCCCAAGTTCTCTCCATACCATTCCCTGAACAGTGGCTTCTGTCCTAGTTCTCTAGCCTAGGATGGAAGTTTATAGACCTGAAGAAAGTCATCCAGGTCCTAGGGGTAGGCTCGTCTCTATCTCAGCCAGAATTCCAGGATCCCAGAAGCACATTCCAGAAGAGGGACATGGTTCCTCGACTTTGCAGACTCCTTCTCTGTGGACAGGTATTATTGAAGGGGGAATAGCTGCTGCTAACCTTCTAAGTCAGAGACAACTTGCCTGGGTCCAAGGGAGGCATTATGAAAGGACTATAGGATCCCAGGAGGAAGCAACCCGTGTGTGCTTTTCCTTGCCAGGT
>LZPO01097149.1:274115-290040 GCA_001675575.1 Neotoma lepida | reverse complement strand
TGACCCAAATAGTGCTTCTAGCTCCTCTTCTGGGTGTCTAGTTTCTTAAAGTCCCCCAGGCTTCAGTTGGGATCCCATTTCGTCATTCACTAGCTGCTGTATGCTGCCATGAATGTTGTTGGACATTTCAAAACTCAGTATCCTTGCCTGCAAAACAGAACTATTCTCACAAAGCTGTTCTCAGAACTGGAGATAGGCAGAGAGATGGGAAGAATAGGTTTATAAATAGATACATAAAGCTGGATAAAGGATCTACAAAGAGGTTGGAACGTGGATGTGAGCTTCCTGCCTCCCAGTTCCTGAGACACTGCGATGGAATGGATGTGTGTGNGCTGTTTGCCAAATTCAGTCTTCAGCGTGGGTATTACATAGTGGGGGCTTTGAGAGGGAGCTGGGCTTAGATGAGGTCTTGAGGGATGGAGGAGAATAGGAGGAAGAGGATGCAGCAGGAAGGCAGTCTGTTGAAAGCCAGGCAGAGAGGCCTTCCAGATCCCGACCACACTGGTTCCCTCAGCCCCCAGAACTGTGAGGAAGAAGTCACTTAATTTATGCTCTTCTGTTAAAGCAGTCCAAGCTAAAACAGATACTTTGTTAAGAAATTTTCCATGGCTCCCTATTGTCAACTGAATAAGATGTCTCAACTCTTGTCTTAGTTCATTGAGTGTTCCTTGGTTTGGAGCATTCTTTGGCTTAAGCCTTCACTTTCTACTAGTTCCTGCTTTTCCAGTGAGACGATGTATCATTCCTGCACTTTCTTGTCTCCTCAGTCACCTCTCTCTAGCTGTCACTACAACACAACCTCACAGGAGGTGACTACAAGAGCCCGCTTACAGCTGGTGGNCCCAACAGGGACCTGGGGAACAGTCTGGTTTGGAGCTCAGACACAGCAGGCATCTTAGAAGGGAAACGGACTGTCACTCGTGGTGATCAGCTTCCTGCAGCCCAGTGCAGACAAGACCCAGAGGAGACAGGCTGTAGACCTCTCTGCAGGTGTGAAGGAAGAAACAGCCTATTCCCAGTTCTCTTGGTGAAGGAAGAAACAGCCTATTCCCAGTTCTCTTGAAGCAGTGGTTGGTTCTCAACCTTCTTAATGCTGCAGCCCTTTAATACACTTCCTCATGTTGTGGTGACCCCCAATCATAAAATTATTTCATTGCTACTTCATAACCGTAATTTTGCTTCTGTTATGAATCATAATGTAAATATCTGATATGCAGGATATCTGATATGCACCCCCTGAGGGGTCGCAACCCTCAGGTTCAGAATCACTGTCTTGAAGGGATGTGTGACTTGTCCACTATGACTCAAATTCATTTATTTTTCCAGTGAGAACACACTCCAGAATCTCTCAGACACCCTACCCATTCCCGTGTCTACATAGGGACTTCTTCCCACTTCTCTGCCATTCTCCTGGGCTTGTCACAAGTCACCCCCAGCAGCCTTACCAGTCCCTCTGAGGGTCTGTCCTAGCCCCAGCCCATCCATCAACACATAGATACCAAAGCAAAAGAATCTGGGAGCCTTTACACCAGAAAGGCCATTTCTCTTCGGAGACAGGAGGATGTAGGTTAAAGATTGCCCTCCCTGTGCCAGATGGGTGTCCTTTTGGGTTCCAGTTACACCCATAGATGACTAATCTTGGTTTTGTCATTTTTGGAGAGATCGCAGGCACCTGTGGGTGAATATGTAATTTTTTTTAGTCAGGTAACACACACACACACACACACACACACACACACAAAATTGAATTCTCCTTAAAAATTAGATGATGAGAAATAAGTGGGCTTCCTTTCCCCAGAAGCCAGCTGTTGGCTGATGCTGAGAAGTGACTGCCCCTAAGACAAGCAGTTGAGCTACAGCCCTTACCGGAATCTCTGTGTATATAGTGGTGTAGAAGGCCTCTGNCACTCCCATTCTGTGCTGGCTGATGAGTAGCTGTTGTCTGGATNTCTGTCCTTCTAGCCCTTCAGTTCCTTCCTTGGAATGAACTTCATCAAGACCAACAACCAAAAGGCTAATGCATGCACCACAGGTAGCCTCTGGGACCTTCTTCCAGTCACTGATCAGTTGTCTGTTCAGGTCAAGTTGTTAAATACTTTGAATGACACCACTNAGGTCATGCACTGAGGTCACCCCCTTACCCCTGGGTTCACAGCTGTGTCACCTCCATTAAAAATGGGATCCCCATACAGAAAGTTTTTCTCCTTGTCTCTCTCTCTCTCTCTCTCTCCTTTGATGCTAACAGAACACCCACTATTTACCTGTGTCCTGCCCTTAGGATGCCCTGCTCTCTGTTCAGGCCCCATACATGCCCCAGCCATGGACTGAGGTGGCCCCTCAGCCTAAACCCCTCAGCAGCAAGCAGACACAGACAAGGCAGGATACAGATGGCTGTCTTTTGCATGTGGGCAGTCAGAACAGAGCCGCTCATGAGAGACCGTGGGTGTAATCAAACCCATGTCATTTCTCAGACAATGGAAACAAACAGAAGCACCATCTCAGTCGGGGTGGAAAGNACCAGCAGGGAGCAAGCCCGCTGGAGAAGCTGCAAAATGGTATAAATTAATGAAAATGACTCTGGCTGAGCCTTACCGCCTGCCTCCNCCTCAAAGTGGTTCTAGCAACTGTCTTCCTGGGGCTTTCACACCTGGGGGCCTCNGGCAGACAAATGACTATCAGGGGAGAAAAAGAAAGGGGAGGTAGAGGGAGTGACTGACACCGGGGAGCAGTACACACCTTGGACAGAAACAATGAGCTTCTTGCCTGATCCCTGCACTGCCTGGGCTTGTCCATGTAACCTTCAGCAAGGTGTGTCACCTTTCAGGACCACAGTGTGGATATTACAGAGTAGGTTAGGCTAATAGAGGATCCAAACTCGTGAGAGTCCCATATTCTGTGGCCCCCCAAAATATTTACCCACATGTCCCCAAAGCACTGTTAATACTGTTGAAATTCTTCATTTCATCCTCTCTTCCTCCCCATCCCTTCTCTGGGCCGAGGGATGCTCAAAAGGAGGCTAAGGCTGGTTGCACATAGTAGCTGTGTGGTGTTCCTTTCAAAGAAAGAGTGGGCAGGCCCATCTGAAATCACAGTCTCCCCTGGATTCCAGTNGGTCCATTGAGTCCACTATGAGACTCAAGCTTAGGAGTGTTCTTCCTCAGCCTCCTCCAAAGACAGTCTAGGGGTGTGGGGGTTCTAGAGGCAGAGCTGGAGAGAGCTGTAAGTTAACTCCTGGCAGAACAGAACTGCTACTACTTCAAAGTCATTTGGGGTTTATCTTCCCGTGTGGCCTTAAATCCAACTACAGTTAGGTGGGAAAAAGTTTTCCCCCCAACTCATCNATGAGTGCCTTGTTTGTGCCAGGAGACCTAAGTAGGGCTGCACGGCCCAGGCTGTCTCACAAGGCTGGCAGCAGCTTTGGAGGACTCTGCGCTCTGGCCTTTCTGTTTCTTTCCTTCACAGCCAGNATGGGTAGGAAACAGAAAGGCCTCTGCCTGGAGATGGCTGGCTGCCCCACCCTGGTGACTTAGAGGGCCAGGGAGGAGCAGCCCAGCAGGGAAGGAGATAGCTGCTGCTTCATTTAAGAGATTGTTTTTAAGTCTCCCAGCAGGGGCCCAAAATGATGGTGGAAATTAAGAGTGTAACTCCCCTGGGGCTCTGTGGTACCGTATTGCCCTGGCTGGGTCCTGGGTGATAACNGAGTCTCCTGGAGAGATCTGATGGGATCCTAAGTAATACTGTTTTATACTTTAGAGACCCCGGTAAAACCCAGAACCCTAAGTCTGTGGTGACNGCANAGTGGGCAAATCGATGATCATGGGAACAGATGGATGATGACCAAGAGGATAGATAAGGACTTGAAAAGCATTGCTAGACTGCCAGGCTTCTCATGTTAACACTACTTTCTCTCTTGCTGAAGAAAACATTTCTTGGCTAAGCAGCTAAGAGAGAGAGAGAGAGAGAAGCATGTTTCACAGAAGGAGGAGAAGGGCGGGTAGAGAGGAATGAATGGATTTTGTGTTTTGACATATTTACTAAGAAATGTGGAAACTGCTCAGCACCTGCTAATTAGAGTTAGAGCAACCTGAATTCCCTGNGATGTGCAGATGCCAAGGGAGCCAGGGCCTGAAGGATGGGTGGATTTTCTAAAGAGGATTATGGGCTTTTCCTGATTGGGGATGGAGGACCCTGGGAAGTAGAAGAGAGGAGACAGGCGCTGAGGGCAGGGAGAAGGGCAGAGTCATTTCAGAGTGCAACCTGGATTTCTCTGCTCCTTTCCGCCCTCCAGAAACCAGGCACTTTCTTCTCTCACTGATGTCCTGAATGAAACGACTGCTCCGGTGGGGGTTTAGGAAGAACGAATTTGGAGACAAGGTTGTAGAGTCAAGCTGTAGAACTGCAGTACTGAGGTCAAAGGGCTAGTCCAATGCCCTGCGTTCCTTCTCTGTGCTTTGTCCCATTTTGAGACTCTTCCCCCATCTCCTTTCTTTCTTTGATCCAACCAGAAGACAGCCNCATGGTTATGAGCATGGCTGAGGCCCCANTCCCTATTCNNNCTCTTGTTATTAGGGAACATTTCTGGGNCTGGGAGATGCTAACGGCACTGGATTNATAGGGTCNTTGTGAGGATGAAATGTNATGACCNATCTAAAGACCTTGACNNTTNGTAAGTGCGCAGCAACTCTTGGAAATCACCCTTGAGGATTCTGGAGTCCGAAAGCCCTGAGTATAGCAGTATAGCCAATAAATAGGTGTGTGTCTAGCTGGNTCAGGGTGTGTTCAAGGAGGTTGTTAATATAGGGACCTAGTTACAAAGATGTTCATGGTTCTGTAAGTGAAAGCAGATACAATGCAGGAAGGAGACACCCCAAAGCTGCAGAGATAAGAGGAAGAAGCAAGTGAATAGGGTCTGGGAATTCATGCTTCCTGGTGAAAACTGAGACCACCCAGTGGATGGATACTGTGGGTGCTGAAACCAAGGGGACAAGAGCCACTGTGGAAGCTGCTGCCTGCAGCTGGAAGGTGTAGGTGGAGTTTTCCTGTCCTGACCACCTGCTCCAAAATAAACACACAGAGGCTTATATTAATTACAAATGCTTGGCCAATAGCTCAGGCTTGTTACTAGCTAACTCTTACATTTAAATTAACCCATTTCTATTAATCTATATATTGCCATGTGGCTTGTGGCTTTATCTGTCCTCTAGCATGTCTTGCCTCCNGGGTGGCTGGCTGGTGTCTCTCCCTGACTCCACCCTCCTTCTTCCCATCATTCTCAGTTTGGCTTTCCCACCTAACTTCCTGCCTGACTATCGGCCCGTCAGCTTTTTATTAACCAATGAGAGTAATACGTGCTCACAGTGTGCAGAAGGATTATTCCACAGCTGGGAGGAGCCTCTGTGATTGTCTCTAACCGCCATCTTTCCATTTGGCAGCCCCATTGAGGAACTGTCACTTGCAGCAGTCACTGTCCTGCTCTCTTCAGCAGAAAGGGTAAGACAGTGACAACCACACACTTGCATAAACTACTTGTCCTCCTTTTGTGTTCTAAAGCTCATAAGAAAATGTGAGGAGAGGAAAACGAGGCTGGCATGGCTGCTGGGAGGGGTGGAGGAGATAAGCACGCATGCAAAGCTCAAAGCACAGATCTCCTGGTCCTCAGTGTGTGGGTTCTTGCTTTCCTGTGCAACCCTGGCCACGCCTTCTCAGGAAATCTTCACTGACCTCACTGATCTGACACATGTGGCACTACTAGTTCAGATCCAGGAGCTGTCTCTTCCACTGGCGTGCACACTCCTAGGATTTCTTTTCTCCTCTTGGTATCCCTCGCTCCTTGAATGCCGGCCATACAATACTTAAGAAAACCCCCGTATGGCAACCTGCACCATGTGACTGTTTGGAACAGTCTCCAGGAAATGCTGGTGTTTGTGGGGCATGCTTTCACTAACAGGATTTTAAAGGAGGGGAGGGAAGAGTAGGAAAGAGAAGGGAAGTTTAAGGATGACAAGAAGGCTTCGGTAGTCAAGGTCAGGAACTTAGGGTTGCCAGGTCCTCTGGCTTCTAGAAAAGCTAATGGGCAATTTAAAATGTGTACATTGTTGTTTGAAAAAAAAAAACAGGACATACTCGGTGTGGAAATTTTAGATACACCAGGTAAATAAAAAATATTCATAATGCCAATCCCCAAAATAACGGTAAATATTTTGGTGCTTATTCACACAGTCTCACACATATGGCATTTCTTCTTACTATAGAAGTGTCAGTCGACTTCACAATCTGTTCCTTTTAACTTAATAACAATGTCTGACGNTAAGTCTTCACAGCACTGNTTCCAAAGCTCCACACCGCACATCTACCCTTTGACTCGCTGCATTTAACCAACACCTTGTTGTTGAAAACTTAACATGTTTGAGAATTCTATTCATCAGACAATTCTGTCAAGAAATCCATGCAACCTGATCTGTTTGCATACTGTCCTTATTTCTTTATGATAATTTCTTTCTTTCTTTCTTCTTTTCTCTCTCTCTCTCTTTCTGTCTTTCCTTCCTTCTTTCTTTCTTTGTTTTTGTTTTTCAAGATAGGGTTTCTCTGTGTAACAGCCCTGGCTGTCCTGGAACTCACTTTGTAGATCAGGCTGGCCTCAGACTCACAGAGATCCGCCTGCCTCTGCCTCCCGAGTGCTGGGATTAAAGGCGTGCACCACCACACCTGACTAGGATAATTTCTTACAAGTGGCTTGTTGGTCAGGGAATGTACATCTTTACAGCTCGGGTCTTAACAGGGGTTTCCTTGCTTTCCAGAAAGCTTTTTAGAATATCTGTTNGTATTTTACTTGTGACAGAGGAAATGATTCTGCATAAATGTATCAACACTGAATTGATCTAAAGCCATTTTCCAAAATTAATTTATCAAATGACCATAAAATAGTCAATTAAGAAAATAGATAAAAGAGATAAAACAGTTGTTAGATGATTGATAGATAAATGATGTTAGATAGAAGATGGTAGATAATGACAGATGATAGGTGACATGATAGATTAATAGAAAGATAAATGATAGATGATAGTAGATAGATAGATGATAGATAGATAGATGATAGATAGATAGATAGATAGATAGATAGATAGATAGATGACAGATATAAAACAGCTCTTTAATAACCAGTTAACAGAATAAGTACTTTAACAGATGCACTGACATAGTCACAGAGCAATTTCTACTGTGTAGGAAGAGACTCATGTGGTTTTTGGAAACTGCCATCCAGTTTGAATGGACCAGTTCTCATTTTGTTCTTATGGCAACAGTTCAAGGATTGCTCAGTTTGTTGAAGTAATGGGGACTCATGTGTGAGCATCTTCACCATCTCAAAAGTGAATTTCCTCATTAGAATCTAGAATGATGTTATTTTAAACAGTATCATTCGGTGTTTACACATTTCTCTTGGGTTTTTTTAAATTGTTTTTTGGTTTTTTTTTTGTTTTTTTGTCTGTGTATCATTTCCTGTCGCCACACTGTTAAGAGTCATCAGCTAATTTCGAAATGATTCCTCAGTTTCTAGTAAAAGGTAAATAGAAGTAATATGTGGTGTGGGCGCTACTGACCTTTTTGTTGTTGTTGTTCTTCTTCTCTTAGCTTCTGGCATAATTTTGGTTATTTTGTTGTTTTTAAAACAGGGTCCTACAGTAGCCCTGGCTGGCCTGCAAATCCCTAGCTTCAGACTCACAGAGATCAGCTCCTCTGCCTCCTTGGTGCTGGGATTAAAGGCGTGCACCACCACACCCAGCCCTCTAGTATGTTTATTAACCCATTTGCTTGTATTCTTTCCTCAACAATACCACATTGATTACTGATGTCCACTCCTGGAGCTATTTATTCATCACAGCCACGGCTTCGTCCCCTTCCTGCNGCTTTGATTGGTACCCTCTTTCATGTCCACTCGTCCAATTGTGCTTCCCAATCATGCCTCACTAGAAACCCAAATGCCAGGCTTTCCTCTTAGATGGGTTCATATTATACGATTTCTTTAGTATANGGGCAAATGTCTGGTCATTTTTTCCCCATCAGATTCATGTTTAACATTCACTTGCTAATTCCACAAGTGCACATCAGCCTCGAGGGTTTCTNCTTTCTGAGAATCTCTGTTGAGGTACTCTCACANGCCATTTCCTATTTTCCTTCCATCTTCTGCAACATTCTTTCATCAACTGCTGAACCAA
Source organism: Neotoma lepida (assembly GCA_001675575.1). Lineage (NCBI taxonomy): Eukaryota > Metazoa > Chordata > Mammalia > Rodentia > Cricetidae > Neotoma > Neotoma lepida. Next base: position 281,827 of record LZPO01097149.1, on the reverse strand, counting down.
CAGCAGCTTCAGTTCTGAATTCCTGGAATCCTGTGGATGCAGTTATTTCTGCGTTTTCCTCACCTTAGCTTATCACCTGAGATTGATGATGAGTANAGGATGCCAACTAATGTTAGACTCTGTGGTNGTTTGAATGTAATTGGCCCCATAAGCTCATAGGGAGTGTCACTATTAGGAGGTGTATGGCCTTGTTGGAGGAAGTGTGTCACTGTGAGGGTGGGCTTTGAGGTCTCCTATATGCTCAAGCCACGCCCAGTGACACTCAAACCACTCCCTGTTGCCTGCATATCAAGATGTAGGACTCTCAGCTCTAGCATCATGTCTGCCTGCACACTGCCATGTCCCCCCCGTGATGATAATGGACTGAACCTCTGAACTGTCAGCCACCCATTAAATGTTTTCCTTTATAAGAATTGCTGTGGCCATGGTGTCTCTTCACAGCAATAGAAACCCTAACTAAGACAGACTCTTTCCTCAATGTCATACTTATAATGAATCCGTGCCCAGCCCAGTGGTTCTGTTCTGCCCCTGGGATCTTTCTTTTCATGTGTTGGCCGGTTCTAGCCCAAACTGAGAACTGCACAGATGTTATGCAAATCGTTACCAAGCTGATTTTATTGTTGTTTTTACAGCACAGACATCATTCAGATTACCAGAACTAGCAGATAGCCATCATGATAGTGAGGGTCACCTCTCATGNTATCCCCTAGCACCCCAGGGTGACAGTTCTTCCGGCTTCATATATCTGATACATTTGCTGACTTCTTTAACCATCTGACTACTGATTCTTCAACTGAATGACTTTCTGATTAAGTAGGCTGCTGTTTCGGGAACGTCCTTTGTCCTTGCCTCTCTGCTAACTGAATCAGTTTCCTCTCATTGCTGTACTAACCTGGGGGGTTGAACACCAGATACTTATTTTCTGACAGTTCTGCAGATCCAAAGTCTGGTGTGGGCTNCNNAGGAATAGAATCAAGATGTTGACACCCTGAACCCCTTTCTGGCGGCATGGGNGGCAGTGGAGGGTATTTATTCTTGGATCACTTGGGTTGTTGGCAGNACTCAATTCCTTGTGAGAGAAGATATAGTCCCTGTTTCTTTGCCCTCTAAACTCTCAGGGCCATTCCCAGTTTCCAACGGCCACCTGGATCTCCTTTTCCTTCTTCATACCTACCAGCCCTGTCATTTCTCACACTGAGTCCCCATCTCCCTCTCTCTCCCTCTCTCTCTCTCTTCTCTCTCTCTCTCTCTCCCTCCCTCCCAAGTGGTGGGATTACAGGTGTACGATGCTGTGCCCTGCTCACACTGAGTCTTTTGATTCACTGTTCTGCCATTTTCCACTTTCAAGAGTTTGTAAGATTAGATCCTGCCCACCTGGATAATCTAATGACTTTATTCAGATAAATAAATAAATAAAGGAGTGGTGGCACACTCCCTTAATTCCAGCACTAGGGAGACAGAGACAAGTGGATCTCTATGAGTTCGAGGCCAGCCTGGTTCTACAGAGTGAATTCCAGGACGGCCATGGCTACACAGAGAAGCCCTGTCTCAAGAAACAAAACAAACAAAACTAAAATTTTCTTATTTTCAGGTCAACCCATTGACTGCTTTACAGCTCTTTTCTCATACATTCACAGGTTACATGGTTTGGGATATGGCCACATGTAAAGATCATATTCTATTCTGCCTATCAAGCCAACATTAAGTATTGGCTCTAAGTGGGGGGAGATCACTTCTACAGGTCTATACAACGTCTCGATCTGAGGGAGTGATAAGAAAGCCCAATAGCTATTTCATGTTATGTTACAGAATTTCTCCCCCAAATCACAGATGGGAGTGATTGCAGCTATGNCTCCTTTCTGGGGATGTCAAAGGGATGTATCCCACAGCCAGGCATCCCTTCACGGGCTGTATCAGCTAAATATGGAAGGAAGGCTCCCGTCATGCATGACCCTGAGGGAGAAGAGGTGAGGACAAAAACTTGGACAATTTTAAAGAAATTAGGTCAAAAGAAATTATNTGAGAGCAGAGAGAAACACGTGAAACAGGAGTAACTAAGGGGCTAATGCTACGATTCGTGTGCCCAGCAGTTCCTGGGGCAGCTGTCCTGTGTGTGGAACTTCAGTAGAGACTCTACGAACCAGTTCATACCTCCACCAGCCATGAGGGCACTGCATAGCTGCTTCAACCCATGGCATCTTTGATCGTTATAATTTGCCCTGATCTGATGGGGTTACCTGGAAGGTCACTCTGGCTTTGTGTGTATTCTTTCAGTTGTCATTTAAGCTGAGTATGCCACCATAATGGTACTGGCCTTTGGACCATCTCCTTCCATAACATGTTCACTGTTGTCTCTGTGAGATCCTGTGGGCTCTTTATATAGCCTGGGTTTAGTTTANGTTACATGTGTGTTTTATAAATGTCTTCTATTCAGAAACTTGACCTTTCATCTAAATATTTGAATGATCTAAAGTCCTTAATTTTACACCCATTCCACACACACACACCCCAACCGTGTGTGGTTAATGCTATTTGTATGCTANANATGGAAAGTTTTACCCATCCCAAAGATCATAAAAATTCTTTTTCCCTTTANAGATTTTCTTTTCACATTTAATCAATCTAGAATTGATGACTGTGGATAGGGTGGGGGAGATTCACCCTCATTTTCTTTTCCCACACGTGAGTATGATTTCATTAACTTTTTCCTCAAGAGATGTGAAAAAATGTCCATTTACTCCATAGCACTGATAAAAAAATCAAAGAAACTAGTCCATCCAAGTCTAGTTTAATTGGGTTACTTATAGGATTGTGGGTGTGGGGTCAACTACAGGAGCATGGTTCTGTTATAGGGAAGAAGAGTTCCCTCTCTCTCCAGGAACCATTAAATTGATTACATCCCCTGCAGAGTGGTGGGGTCTCCTGTGGGTCTTGTGGGCAGCTTCATAAGCCCCTATATCTTTGCCTCATGGGCCCCATGAGTCCTTGCAAGCCTCTCTCTCCTTCATGACAGAACGTTAGGGGGCCCAGTCCTGTGACAGTAATCACGATCACTGATTTCAAAGCAGCAGCAGCCACATCACACCCACNGGGCTGTACTCTGCAGTGTGCAATTGACATCACACTATTTACTGAAAAGACTAGATTCTTGTTGGCCTACAGTTTCACATTGGTCATGACTAAGTCCTCGTGTGTCTGTCTATGGACCTGCATCTGGACACTGCTTGATTCTGGGAATCTCTCTGTCCACCCCAACCCAACAATCACACTGTGTTAGGACGGCTCTATGGTAGGTCTTGGTACGTGGTATTCCACACAGCTCAGCGCTTCAAGACTGCTTTGCTCACTCTTAGTCCCTGATTTCCCTCATACATTTTAGAACAGNGGCCAGTTTCCAAAGGAAAGATGGAATTCTGATTATGATTGCCTTGAAATCCCAGATGCTCTAGGTGGAGGTGCAGGATGAGTATCTTATTAAATCTCTCCCACCAAAGTTTTGTCATTAAAATTTCTGATGCTTTTGTAAACAATTTTTTTTAAACTTTCCTTTTCCTGTGATCATATCAATTAATTTCCCTAGTGGCATTAAACCTTTTTTAAAAGANGCTAAAAATAGCTTTAAAATCATAATTTGTAGATTCTTTTTCCTATACACCCAACAGATTAGNTATAAAGGATATTTTGTCTCTTTTTTAATTCTNATAACACTTTATTCATTTTTACTTTANTGACATGTCTCCAATTTCCAGGTGATAGTGAACATATTAGTGTCATCTCTGACCACAGGGCAGGTGAAATCTTTAATAATTCCTCAGGATCATTGTTTTTTAGGATTGTTGTAAATAGTCTTTAAGAGACATAGAAACTCTCTTTGGGTCCTAGTTCACTACACAATGTTTATCATGAGGATTAAATAGGTTTTTTTTTTCTTCATCTATTGAGAGATCTTATGAGCTGGGCAGGGGTGGCGCACACCTTTAATCCTAGCACTTGGGAGACAGAGGCAGGTGGATCTCTGTGAGTTCGAGGCCAGCCTGGTCTACAGAGCTAGTTTCAGGACAACCAGGGCTACACAGAGAAACCCTGTCTCGAAAAACAAAAAACNAAAACAGAGAAAGAGACACACAGAGAGAGAAACAGAGAGNGAGAGAGACAGAGATAGAGACAGAGAGANACAGAGACAGAGAGAGATCACNTGACTTTTCTGCTATGTTCTGCTTCTAACATGAACGAAGCTGATTGGTCTTCATTTGCTCGTAACCTTCCGCAAGAACTCCATTGGCCCTAAGTACTGCTGGTGTTATGTGTGATCAGAGTCAACTCACTGAGGCTGTGCTTAGGATTTTTGTGTCATGTAAGACAATGGCCAGCCATTCTACTTTTGTTTAATGTTCATGTTGGGTCTAGCATCATAGAATGTAGTATTCCATTTGTTTGTTTGTTTGTTTTTTTCCCCAGTTTTCATACTATCAATGCCATTTGTTTCTCAACTATCTAGAGTAATTTAGTAGTGAAGCCCCAAGGTTTACAATTATCTTTGTGTGCAATTTTGAACAAATAGTTCAAAATTGCAAGCAGAGATAACTGATTGTTTAGTGGGGATAGAGACAGTCAGACTTTTTCTTCCTTTTATGGTGGTTGAGTAAGTTGTGCTTTTCTTTCTTAAATTTTATTTACATGTCTCTGGGAGGGCAGTTACCCACAGAGGCTAGAAGACATTGAATACCCTTGAGTGAGAGTTAGAGGTGGTTGTGAGCTGCCCAGTATGGGTGCTGGGAACAGAACTGGGGTCCTCTGGACAAGCACTGGCCACTCCTAACTGCTGAGCCATCTCTCCAGCCCTTATCTCCCCCTGACTAGTTAAAATCTTTATTTATTTAATTATTATTTATTTATTTATATTGAAAATTCACACAGTGTTTCTGATCATGGTTTCTCCTCTTCTGTCTCCTCTTGATCCTTCCCACCTCCTCACTCATCCCACTCCAAGCCTCTTTCTCTCTCTTTTTAGAAAATAGGCAAANAAAAGAGCTAACCAGAATTAAAAAAAAAAAAGCACAAGAAACACACACACACACAAAAGCAAAACTCATAAAATTACAAAATCAAGTCATACTATATGAGCAAAAGACCAGTAAAATTTTTTAAAAAAGGCTCAAACAAACAAAATCTATAAAAACCCCATTGAGTTCATTTTGTGTTAGCTATCTACTTCTGGTCATGACACCTGCCCTCAAGTGTGGCTAATATATCCAATGAGACGCCATAGGAGNAAACTGAGTTTTCCTTTGTAAGCAATTGTCAGTTGGAAATAGCCTCTTGGTTAGGGCTGGGAGCTCATGACCACTTCCCCTTCTCAGCACTGGGACCTCTTCTGGCTGGAACCTGTGCAGGCCCTGTACATGCTACCATAGTATCTAGGAGTTCACGTGTGCATCTGTCCTGTTGTGTCCGGAAGATCCTGTTTCCTTGGCCCTATTCTCTTTCTATCTTGATGAGTCTTGCTAGAGATATAGCCATTTCATTTAACATTTGTTTGTTTGTTTGTTCATATACAAGGTCTCACTATATAGCCTGAGCTAGCCTAGAACATGTGATTTAGCNAGTCTAGCCTCAAAACTCATGATCCCCCTGGCTCTGTCCTCCCACCCCAGTGTGGGGATTACAGGTGTGTATGTCCAAACTCAGCTCTCTCTTTCTTTCTTTGTCTTTTCAGGAACACAGTTTTTGGCTGTGCTGGTTTTTTTTTTCCTTCTTAGCATTTGTTTTCCATTTCATTTCCATTCATTCATTCCATTCCCATTCATTCATTCATTCATTCATCTCCATTCATTCATTCCATTCCCATTCATTCATTCATTCATCTCCATTCATTCATTCCATTTCCATTCATTCATTCATTTCTTATTTTTATGACTCTCTCCTCTCTACTTTGGGTTTAGTTTGCTATTCTTCTTAATTATTCACATGAATATCTAGAATTTTGGCTTTTAGCCTTTCTTCTTTCATATGTGAGTGTAAACAGAAGTAAAATTGTACTGCAGTCATGTTTTTGATATGTCATATTTTTATTCCTAATGATTGAAATTTCCATTTGATTTCTTCTTTGACCAAGGGATCATTTAGGGGCTCGTGTGTGCCATTTTCTGTTATTATAACAAAATACCTGAGATAATTGATTTAAAAACAAGGAAAGGTTTGCTTTGGCTCAGGGTTTCCATTTGACCCCGTTGCTTTTGGGCTGTGGCATTGTCTTGTTCTTCTTCTAGTGACCACCATTGCTTCCTAGGGTCTAATATAACCTGATATCTTTCCCATTTCTGAGATGATGTGGGACCTTAGGTTGTATAAGTCTGCCACCTTTGTCATGGATTTTAATACTGCAAATATTAAAAACCCATCACTGCTACAGTCTCATGCAGTCAACACTGCATTTGTCCAAGCATCTACTCTGACTCATCCCTTATTCCTTCACAAACAACTTATAAAATGCAGGTGGTGAGCAGGTGCTCTAATGTCCCTATTGGATAAAGATGGGTTGTAGCAGGAGGCATAGTGAAACAGATTCACAAGTGTGAGCCTGCTGTCTGTGTGGGTCACTGAGAGTACCCAAGCCTTGGCTTTCTCCTCTCTTAAAATCAGGATTGTATGTTTGCTTGCCTGGCCTGTCTTGCAGGTGTCCTCAACATTAAAGGAAATAGAAGCAGACAGAGATTCTGCAAACACTAAAGCAGGGATTTCAAACCCAGCATGGGCTGTATTTAGTCAGTCAAGTATTCTTTTGGCTCACAGAACCCTTCCTTGTTTAAACCAAGCCACTGTTTAAAAATCTCATTTCACATAAAATATTTATCTCTACTTTTCTCTTTGGGGGAAAGAAAATAACTTGAAGCTCTGACAACTGCAGATACNGCTTCTCCCCAGTTGTGGTCGTGGGTAGGAGCCCTCCCCAGCCCACATCATGATCTTGGTTTCGGGAANGGATGGTGTCAAANCACGTGGCTCTCAGCACGTACACATCTGCATTCATGCTGCCAAGCTTACTCTGCCATCTCATTATCTGAGCTGTGGCCCTGGTAACACACTGCATCCATGTTAGTTGTTATTAGTCATTTAAAGCCAGGGACACACAGGGACAGGGCTTTCTAGTGTTCAGGGTTGCTAAGCGCTGAGACAGGTGACTAAGGGAGGTTGTAGAAACANTTTCCCTGGGGACCTAAAAATAAAACAGATTCATCCCCAGTCTCTCCAGGATGCAGAGAAGGGAGGGCAAGCTGACTTCACCACATTGCTTCTAGGTTTTAAGTCTGTCTAGGGATGGGAAGGAGCTGTTTTAGAGTCTGTCTGTTGGAGGGAGATAGAAATATAATCATAGATAGATTATATATTATAACATAATCCAGCATTTGGAAAACAAAAAATGTCTCATAATCCAGACAACAGAAAACATGAGGACTTTTATAAAAACAAGTATGACTTAGTGAAACTTANTGAACTGTCCACTTCAAACCTGTGAATATCACTGTATGTAAATTATATCTCAATTTGTTGAGAAAGGGTCTTACTATGTAACCCAGGCTGGCCTCAAACTTGTGATTCTTCTGTCTCCCAAGTGCTAAGATTACAGGAGTACACCACCACATCAACTATATCTGAATTCTTTTCTATATCTGAAAATTTTTATGCCAAAGTATAAATAAAAATTGAGGAGG
>LZPO01097149.1:207629-224207 GCA_001675575.1 Neotoma lepida | reverse complement strand
TTTTTTTCACTTAGTCATTCAAACACAAAATGTTGCCAAGTGCCTTCTACCGTAGGGCTTGGCACCAGGGAGACGATGTACAAAGATGTAAACCTCACCCCTGCCTTCCTTTGGAGGGCAGATAGGTACATGACTAGATCCTTGTGGACATGTGTTGAGTGACATGCTAAATTCATCCAGCATAAAGTCCATCTCAGCCTGGAGAAGGATGGATGACTCCCTATAGAAGTGACATTAGAGCCATCTGACAAACAAAAGTAACCATTTGAGTAGATTGAGTACAAAAGGACTTCTCACAAGCCAAGACTAAGGGTTTGTGTGTAGGAGTTGAAATGAAAGGAAAAGATGATTCCCGAAATCATAAGATGATGGCTGGCTCTATAGTCAACAGTGAAGAATGTGACTAAATATGCAGATGGATACACTTAGAGGCCAGAAGATCCTGGGCTTGTTTATTCACGGTTGAGAACAAGGCATCGTTGCCTAAATGATGAAACATCCAAGTAAGCAGGGAAATGGCTCAAGCAGCCTTATCCCAAACACATCTCAGGGTATCTCAGGGCTCAGGAGTTGAGCTGGGCATGGGTCCTTTGATAGGAGTGAGACAGAGGAGCTGAATCCGAAATGAGTGACCTGGCCTGGAAGTGTGGAGAGAAAACAAAGAGTAAGACTCAAGAACAAAGGCCCTAGTGAGATGAGAGGGAATGCAGAGCCCAGATGTTAAGGTCCCTAGGAAGGTGAGTGCGAGAGCTGGGTCAATGGGGATTTAATGAGCAAAGAGCGTGGATGGGGAGCTGGGAAGGAGAGAGAGGATGAAGAAAGGAGAGCAAAAAAAGGGAGATTGGAAGTCGGGCGGTGGTGGTGCGCGCCTTTAATCCCAACACTCGGGAGGCAGAGGCAGGTGGATCTCTGCGAGTTCGAGGCTAGCCTGGTCTACAGAGTGAATTCCAGGACAGCCAGGGCTACTCAGAGAAACCCTGTCTTAAAACAAACAAACAAACAAACAAAAACAAAAACAGAAACAAACAAACAAAAACAGAAAGAGAGAAGGAAAAAAAGAAAGGAAGAGAGGGAGGGAAGAGGGAAGACTAGCTGGTGAGGTTCACAGAGGCACTTTGGGGCCACCATATCAGGTGACAAGAGACAGAGGTTCCAATCATAGCTATCTGAAGTGTCACAGGCAGCTCTAGAGAATGGGTCACACTCTGCAGTTCAGTTACAAGGGGTTTCCGATCCTGACACCATCTAGCTTGGCCAGATTTGNTTCCCGGCTTCCAAAGCTCCTAAGCTGGTCTTTTGTCCTTAGCCCCACAGTTGGCTGGAGCAACCCAGGCCTTCGGCAAGGACATTGGCCAACCTCCAAGATCCCCAGGATTCAGGCCTGACCTACATTTCTTTTCCACTCAGGGGCCCAGCATGGAAAGCACCACTGAGAGAGGACCAGTGTCTTTGCAGGAGAATGCAAAGGCTCAAGTTCATAGTCCCATGGCCTATAGGCATCTCTCTACACTCGGTCAAAGTGACCCATGTGACATATTTTTAAACTGGTACAATCAGGCTACTGAGAAGTTTTAGAGAAAGATTCCCTGTAGGGCTGGGGATAGTCTGTGTGGGGTCCTGGGTTCAGTCACCAGCACTACCAAAAATACAAATGCTATATCATAGTCCCTCATCTGTAGCTAGCTGGAGATGGTGGTGGCTGTCCTGTTTTTGGTCTGTGTTCTCCAAATCATTCCTGTCTCCACCAACAGATTTCTGTCATTTGTGTCACCTCTCTAGCCCTGTGGGTATTTTAGTTTGGTTGAGTTTCTAAAGAGAAACTTGAGGCGCCTACCACCCACCATTGGACTACAGAAGGTGTCCATGGACATCCTAGGCCTTAAGCAGCTCAAGCAGCATTGTTTCATGTCTTACCAGGAAGGAGGGATTGCTCAGAACTGGTGGTTTAGCTGACTAAAGCTGCTTGGCTTCTAGGGTAGGAACGGGGGAGCCCAGGCCTCTTCAGTAGACTCCGGTGCCTCCAGACAGAGCTTGTGGCTTATCTGGCCTATCAGAGTGGACCAGATCAGGATTTCAGGATCTATCCACCTATCTGTCACCTGCTGGACTGCGGCTCCAGGCTCACCATATTCTTTTTCCCCCCACAGGGAGAGCTGCTGAGCCCGTGCCGCTGTGATGGTTCAGTCAAATGTACCCACCANCCGTGTCTCATCAAGTGGATCAGTGAGAGGGGTTGTTGGAGCTGTGAGCTGTGTTACTACAAGTACCATGTCATCGCCATAAGCACAAAGAATCCTCTACAGGTAAACCCAGGGCTTCCCAGCCTGAGGTTCCCTCATCACCTGCTTTCTGGTAGGGGAATTACTGAACCTCAGATTCAGGGCAGCGTGGTGACGAGGAGCCACACAGTCAGGAGAGGATGGAAGATATTCTTTTCCCTTCAGTCTAGACAAGAAGGGGAAGGGTTGGGCAATGAGAGAAATATACAAGGAAAGAGGGCAGGAGAGANGGATGAAGAGATGGAGTGAGATAACAGATGAGTTAACGAGAAGAGGAAAGGAAGAAAGAAGGAATGGGAGGGAAGGAAAAAGGAAGGAACAGAAAGACAAGAAGGAAGGGAGGGAAGAAGGGAAGAAAAGAGAAAAGCAAAGACAAAGAGAACAGGTAATTGGGGTACATGGTGGAAAAGGTAAGGTTTGAGTTAAAGCCAAGGGCTTGAAAGGAAGCTGTGTAGACGAGATGGCTCAGTGGTGTTTTTCAGACTTCAATGTNCTTGTGATTTACTTAGAGTCTTATCAAGTGGATTTCAACTCACTGGTCTAGAGCAGGGTCTGACAGCCTGCATTGCTGACAGGCTATAGGGAATACTCCTGCTGGCCCACAGACCACACTTTCTGTGACAAGGGACAGAGTGGGAAGAAGTGGAGAAGAAACAGCAAAGGGGGGCAAAGAAAATGGTGGAGGGGTGCACACTAAGGAAGAAGAAACCACCATGGCAGAGTAACAAAAGGCTGCCGTGAGAGGAAAGGGAAAACCGAGCCAGAGCTAGAGTAGAGACCTGTCAGTCAGCTTGGCAGAATTCGGGCCTCTCGCTGCACACTCTCTCCTCTCCTCCTCTGCTGACATAGCCGTCTTCACCCCAATTGCTGACAGGTCCCGTGCCAATCAGCCACATCAAGAAGTTTACCAGTGAAGATAGTACACACACACACACACACACACACACACACACACGGCATTCTGCTTCTGAAAAGACCTCCGCACACACATCATCAGTCAAGCAGCCATGTAATCAATTAGGCAGCAAGACAGTGAGGATGGAGACCACAGATGCCTGACATTTTTCCTCTTCTGTGAGTGGGGGCAAAGTCAACCTTGCAAATCCAGGAGGGTTGAGNGTNGGTGATTGTAGTAGGGTCTCTGCATTGAGGAGCACCCAAAAACGTGGAGTTGCCCTGTGGCATTCCCCATGGAGGAACTCTCAGGAATTCGTNGGAGGGATGCGTCAAATTCCCAGGCATCTCAGCCTCTTGATGGGGAGCCCCTCCCGACTGCTGGTTCCATCTTCAGCCNTTTGTTCGTCTCAGATCCTGAGGCGTCTTAAAATAGCAGTGCCAAGCAACAGCTGATTCCACGTCCTCAGGGTGCAGTGGAGGTCTGAGTGCATTAACTCGCCCCTTTCTTTACAGCTGACTCAGGCCTCAGGAAAGGTCAGATCCAAAAATCTATGAACTCACCCCAAGACACCCCCATCTTGGTTCCACCTTTGACTCATATAATGAAAAAAATCATTCAGGTATAGCTTTTCTCTTGGCGGAAAGAAAGGTTATTTTGGGTCTGCATCAGGTAAGCAAATGGCAGCGCTGGCAATATCGNTCTGTTAATCTATTTCCAAGTTACTCTGCTGACTTCAATTATGAGTTTCTAGGCACAGGGGACCCCTCTGATTCTGTTGATCCTGGAAATGCAGTAGTGTGCGCTCAGTAAATGCCAGTTCATTTTTCTGTCTAGAAACAGTTTGGACTTGAAGGTGTGCTGTGTGGTGTGCTGTGTGGTTGTGTCCTAAATTGTTCCAAGCGTGTGTCCTGGGCTTCTCTAAGTGTGACATGAGTGCCTGCTCTGCCACAGTGGCCACCCTCCGTGCAAAAAGCCCAGCTGGGCTATCTGCAGTAGAGGTTGGAGCAGGCAGACCTGACTAGAAGCCAACAGAGCAATGGATAGGGTTCTGCCATCATAGCTGGGAGCTACCCTTCCATAGATCTTGGCTCTCTCAGCTCCTGGTTTATGCCCCAGGCGAAGATGTAAGAAATAGCTCAAGTCTTCACTATAGGGAATTATATTAGTGACATNCTCAAAGTAAGGTTTTTAATCTAGAATACCTACTAAGAAAGGAGCCATAGCCTAGTGGGTCTCAAGTCCCCATTGACTNCTTCCCACCTTGTTTTTGATACCTCTGAATGGAAATTTCATTAATTCTATCTTCCCGTGGTTTTACTTAACTATGGTCAACTGCCACCAAAAATATTAAAAGGAAAACTCTAGNAAGGATTAGTAACTTTTAATTGCATATTGTTCTGAGTAGGGTGAGAAAAACGTCACACTTTCCTGCTCCCTCCTACCCAGGNCATGAGTCATCCCTTTACTCATCAATTCAAGCTGTATATGCTGTTTACCCATTGGTTACTTAGGAGCCATTGTGGCTATCAAACGAACTGGCATGAGTCATGACAATACTTGGATATAAGGTCCACTACTGCCCGAGGCTTCAGGTATCTACTGGAGGCCTTGGAATGCATTCTCCTTAAATGAAGGAAGACTATGATATATTAATAATCATTTAATTACTGTTTAAGTGTCAGTTCATANGTATTATCAAATTTAATCCTGGAAACAACTCAATGAAGTGAGTGCTATTATTACTGGGCACACAGGTTTAGACAGTGGAGACACAGAGGGACTTGGGAACTTGCTGGAGGCTGTGAAGCTCTGAAGCAAAGGAGCAGGTTGCTGTCTGCAACAGGAATTCCTGAGGTCAGGCAACTATCCCCTAATATAATACCCAGGCACACACATAGGCTTACCCCTGCCTTGACAAGTTTATCTGTGTCTTTACTGAAACAGTGAAGAATGCCCTTCATGCTGTGCCTTCACATTCAACACTCCTAACACTCGAGGATAAAGGATGGACCAATTACTTCCATCTTTAAAGAAGGGACAATTGACAGTCATTGTGATTTATTAACTTCTTATTCACACCCAACAAGTTTGGGGACACACAGCTGAACCAGAATTGGGTCATCTGACCCCTTACTTGCTGCCCCTTCCTGGCACCCTACCCTTGTTCCTTCACTCCCAGGTGCTGCAGGACTAGATTTCACAGGGGCAAAAATCTTAGGATTTGGGGATCAGAACTTCGTCGAGAATGAGATTCTGGTGTTCCAGGTGTTTGGTGACAGCAGGGCTTGGTACTACTGATGTTCTTCCCCACTCCAAGGCCTCTTGTCAGATCTCAGAGCTCTCTGCTCCTCAGCTCTCTCCTTGAGGAACCTCCTGGTATGCTTCTATGGAGNCTCGCACAGGACAGGAAAGAATTCTTGTACACATCTCATTCTCCCCCTTCTTCATCATGCTCACTCTGGTCAGGGGCCCCATTAGGTGGCTTAGGGATGGAAGGAAGATTATTGAGATAAAGAAGACTTTTCTATGCCTCTGTATCTTTGGGATGATGAAGGAGNAGGAGAAGGTGGGGATGCCTAAATGGTAGAAACAAAAAACTCATTAGACACTCTCTTCTAGACAGCGTGGGGCTGGCCATGGAAAAGGCATTTATTGTACATGAGGGAAGTCTATATGATAGGACTGTCTTCTGGAAAATGCCTTTGTTATGTGTAACCCTAGGCTGGGAAGTACTGGAAATTTTAAAGGGCTAAAGTCTCTGTAATGGGATGCTATCTGTGTAATTAAATGTTAAGGCCCATGTCCTACATCTGGACTAAAAGTGAAATGTTTTCCAATACTTACTGTTCCTTGGAGGTGAAGGGACACTAGCCCACTTAAACATGTGGCTCTGACAGGGCCTTGCCCCTCTCACCCATTCCCTTTGTCTCCCTAAAAACACTAGATTACATTCCTAAAGCTAGCTCCCANGGTCTAGTCCCCTATTTGGCCACTTCCTCCTCCTGAGGCTGACCACCAAGGTCCTGCTATCAAAGTATTGAAGTCCAGCAATCAAAAGCCCCCTCTGGTTCACCTAACTAACATGCCCAATTAAAATAAACACCTCATCCTAACATGGGGTTTCCCCTTGTACCTTTAAAAACCACCATTTGCTTATGTGCCGTGTCTGTCTCCTCTCTATCCAGAGGCAGTCGTATTTGTCCCTCTGGGACAAATACCCCTGCCTCCTTTCCCTTGTTCCCTTCTCCCTCATCCCCTATCCCCTTTACCACCTCATCCTAGCACATTTTAACACANACCTCCCCTTTTTTTCTCTTAAAAATTACACCTGCAAGGTCATTTGCTGCTGTTTTTCTGCCTGAGTCAGAAAACTGCCACTTCAACTTTTCTTCCACTTAATAAAGGATCTCTCTGTGAAAACAGGTGTTTGGGTGTGGTTTGTGCCTAATCTGAGGTCCAGGAGGAAGCGTCCACTGGGGGGTCTCCTTCAGGAGGCCACTGGCCTACCCCATCTGAGCCAATAATGGCAGAGGGAGGGGTCCCTATTGGCAGGGAGAAGGCATTGTGCCTCTCCTCTGTGTTTAGGCCACAGTGGTTCTTGGGAATGTTCCCTGGAGGATATTATGCAGATTCATGACCGATTGCATATGGAAATTCTTAGTTATGTGTCCCCAAGACTGTGGGTATCATAGGGCAAGGGTCTTGTCCAGTCTTGTCTAGTGCTTTAGCTCGAGCTCCTAGCAGAGTGGCCAGACACATAGACACAGTCAATACTTATTTGTTAAGTGAAAGAAGCCTAAACCAAAATCCTACTCAAGGCTAATTTAGGACATTGCTCCATAGATGGAGCATATAATCATAAAATTCCATAGCCAAAACTCACCCACACTTNAGCCTCCAGCTCCATACTGCCAGAAGTACACTGTTTTTTCTTTGAAAAAGAAAGAGTTAAAATACAGTCAGTTTACTGTGAGCTTGTTTTTTTGCTCCTTACGCCCACATCCCATGTCCTCTCCTTCTCTGTCAAATTGTTGAACTCTGACATGCATATTAAATGGCATGCAAGGTGGTGTTGTAGAAACAAACTAAAACAGTCAAAGAGAGACCTGTGCCCNCTTGGCACCTATTAGTGAGAAAATCAACTGTGTTGCTCTGAAAAGAATATTCTTGCACCAGAACAACACCCACGCCAGCTCTTTGTTTTCCTTCTCACCTTCAAATTTCTATGTCTATGAAAGTCAAGTATAAGGGTCTCCTCCTCAGCCATGCCTGCCCAGAGCCCCCTCCTTATGATGGTGTCTGATCATTTTATGTGACACGGGTTCCCTCTACATCAAAAATGTAATATGAAACTGCAAAGTTGTACTACAAGTGGAGAAACGCCCTGGTTTAAGTCTACTAGTGAGCTGCTGGAGCAGAAGTCAGAGTGTGGGGATGGGATCCAGGNACTNNAGCAGCTAATCTGTCACTCTCTCTCCTCCCCAGTGGCAGGCCATATCCCTGACAGTCATCGAGAAGGTTCAGATTGCAGCCGCCATCTTGGGTTCTCTCTTCCTCATCGCCAGTATCTCTTGGCTCATCTGGTCGACCTTCAGTCCCTCAGCAAAATGGCAACGCCAAGACCTCCTCTTCCAGATCTGCTATGGGATGTATGGCTTCATGGANGTGGTGTGCATAGGTGGGTCTGGGGTCTACGGCTCCATGAGAAATAATGGGCTACATGATAAGGAAATGGGAAGATTCCTCAGGATCTCTTCTACTTGGAGGCCAAGCAGGGAAGCACCGGGCTTGAGACCCGTGATCTAGGGTGAGACTACAGCTTAGGCATAAGAGATGGGTGGGAGAGGAGAGGGGGGCCGGACAAAGACGATAAATTGAAATCATTTCCAAACAAATCTATCTTGCCCAGTTGAAGACAAGGATGAGGCTTGCCTCTGAGGTAAAGAAGGTCATTTGGTGAATTCATCTGNCTTAGGCAGGGAGTGGAAGGCTTCTCAATTGCACACCCTGCAAGCCATGACATGGCATGTCTATATANTAAAATACCCAGAAGCAGCCATTATGAGAACTGCCTATTTTGATTTTATGTATGTATATACATGTGGGTGGATCACATATGAATGAAGGTTTACACATACATGTACATGTAAGTGTGCACNTGCACATATGTTTGTGGGAGGGGAGGCCAGAAGACAGCTTTGGGTGTTGTCCTCAGTGCTTTCCACCTTTAGTTTGAGACAGGGTCTCTCATTGTCCTGGCACTTGGCCATGTAGGCTAGATGAGCTGGCCAATAGGCTCTAAGGATCTACCTATNTCCTCCTCCCTTTTCACTGTTTCTGGAATCACAGGCATGCTACCAGACCTGGCTCTGCACACGGACTCTGGGAATCAGAACTTAGTTCCTCACACTTGTACAGCAAGCCTTTCTGCTAAGGCATCTCTTTGGCCCCAGCCTTTTTCTTCTTCTAGAAGCCTATTGCTGTACCCCAGATTTCTCGAATCTAGTGGTTTGCACTGTATGTGTGGACTGNGGGCTCCACACAGCTCTAGGAGTCACATTTGGGAGTAGGAAATAGGATGATGTTCTGAAGCCTCAGCCCTGCTTCACCATGAACTTACAGGCTTTTTATTCATCCAGGTAAGATTTTGTTTCAAAAGCTTCAGTGTTTTGGGAAAAAGCTAGTGCCTACTGTCTTACTTCCACTTCTTCCGTACCTAATCCGCGAGCCAGAGTTTCTCTTCTTTTCCACCATAGTTGGTGGAGGGTTGGGTTCTTTTTGTTTCAACAGGTGATAGTGGCTATTGGTTGCAAAGATTTTCTGTTGTGTGATATTTCATGTGAGTTCTGACAAATAAAGCTTGCTTGGAGTCAGAGGTGGGGCTAGTCACTCATTAACCATAGAGGTCTGGAGGTCTGTACAGAGAGGAAACAGGAAGTGATAAGGCAGGGTGGAGACAGGATCACGGACATTTTGGTCAGAGGAATGGAAGTAGGAAATGACTGTGGCTGCTCCCCTGCTTCTCTGATCTTTCAGGTTTTTACTCTGATATTATTGATAAGATTAATTAGGTTTATGTTTCAGTTTGCTCCATGCAAATGAGGAGGTGGAAATGGCTCTGGTTGTTCGGAACGAAGCATGCTTAAACACTGGCTATNNATCCTCATCTGGAACCCTCGTATCCCCAGGTTATAGTACTGGGAGCATAAAGGAGTGCACTGTTCTTNTCCAACAGTGACGTGTCACATCAAATATGCTACACTGCTCTGNTTGACAGGATAACATCTCCTGGTTATAATTTGGCTGAGATGATGGTGATGTGAATTTCTTTGNGGTCATTTAATATTAGAAACTGAAAAGACCTGGAGACGATCCTACTGATCACAGAAGCCATGGCTGGTCACAAGAATGCCAGACCTTGTGTGTTTATCTAAGCCAATGTATTCTGTCTCTCTGTGCTAACTAATTCAGTATATCAACCCCNGGGACAAAGATTATTTTTCTTATTCTTCAGATTGTGAAATCTTGAAAGGTGCATCGTAGGCTAACTCAGCAGGAAAGCAGGACCTATGGTTCAGTGCTTTCCCAGGACAGGCTGACTGACCATAGAGAATGCTGGGAAGTGAAATAAAGCAGAGAGTGCCCTGTAACCTAGACAAGGGAACAGGGGGTTATGGACAGCAGTGGGGGGGCATAAGCAGATTCCTGTGGTGGTCATAATGATGGTGGCTGTGATGATGACTGGCAGTGATGCTGGTGGCTGCAAAGGTGACATTTGGTATCAGCTGCTCTTCCTCTGCGGCACTGTCCCCAGTAGTATAGATGACACGGGGTGGGAGTAAAAATATAGGGGTTTTCCGAAGGGAGCATCAAATGGAAGCTGNAATATTCACCAGAGATGTTTTTATTTTTGGTCTCAACTAGTCACTCAGCTTCACTAGAAAGCAAACTTGGCATCTGTCTAAGGAGTGCAAGATGGCAACTCAGGCTCACTTCTGTCGGAGAATCCTCACCACATCCCACTTCCACATGCTTCNGAGTCCAGGCTCATCCCTGGGCTCAAAAGCGAAATGAGATCCACAATGTCACTGCAGGGTCGATCTGAGCCTAGTTTTCAGATCCCCTGGAAGTATTAGTTGCAAAAAAATGTCAAGTAAAAGAATCCATATCCAACAGGTCCAAACTTCTTGTATTAAGCAATGCGGATCCTGGATAAAAATATATTGCCAGAAGAAAAGAAAATAAGTCCAGGACAGGGTTGGCTCAAAGAGGCTAAGGGAAGAGTCTAACCATCNGCTGCCGGAAGCTTCTGGGTTTTCTGTTGTTCNGACACCAGCAACAATTTGTTCCCTAACACTGCTAAGTAGCCATGGATAGTAAAGATGGGTGTGAGCATTAAATGGGTAGTTCTTTATGTATGGATCATTAAAAATATATTTACTTCTCTATTGGAGTAGTGTGATGAGGGTAGTGTGACAGTTCAGGATGGTGGGGGCACCCTGTGGAGAGATTCCACTGCAAGCCAAGAGCAAACACTGTCTGTTTACTGCTGGTGAAACCAAGTCTGTTTCATTTGTAGCTATTGCCACCCAGTTGGCTTTTAGGAATATCAGTAATCACTGGGAAAACCCAGAGTAGTGATTCTTTCCAAGGATGGTCTTCAGTTCTCATCAAAAGGTTTTGCCTAAAGTGACTGCCGGGGTCTCCAGGTTCCCCATTGGATGCAGTGTATCTCTAGGGTTGGGNTCAATGACATCGGATGTGAGCATATCANTGGGTAATGTATTTCATGATACAAACAGTCCCCAAAGACCAGACACCTCTTGATTTAGAGTGTTACACTCCTAGACTAGTGGTTCTCAACATGTGGGTTGGGACCCCCTTGACAAGCCTCTATCACCAAAAAATATTTATATTACAATTTGTAATGATAGCAAAATTAAAGTTATAAAGTAGCAATGAAAATAATTTTATGGTTGAGGGGTGACCACAACATGAGGAACTGTATTAAAGGGTCACAGCGTTAGGGAGGTTGAGAAACATTATCCTAGACCAATGTACGCTACTATGAAAATCAAATGTAAGTTAATGAGAACACAACAAACCACCAAATCCCTTGAAAGAAACAATGAGGGTACAACAATTCTTCAATTATCAGAGGGGTGAGTACTGTGATCCATATTTCACAGGTTCATAAAGCCACAGAACAGCTGTACTCTTATAGGTCACACAGTTAAGCTCACTGTGGAATTGAGGTTGGGACCGAGAACATCTGGCTCTAATTCCAGGGCACTTTCTAAGGCCTGTTTTTTTTTCTAAAGATTTATTTATTCATGTATTTTATGTATATGGGTACTTTGTCTGCATGTACATCTACACACCAGAAGACGGCATCAGACAGTTGTGAGCTGCCATGTGGTTGCTGGGAACTGAACTCAGGACCTTTGAAGAGCAATGAGTGCTCTTAACCACTGAGCCATCTCTTCAGCCCCTCTATGGCCTATTTTATCTCTGGTTGNTCTATATGAAATTACACTTACCAATTAGGGATGACTCCTAACCTAGCAATATTGTAACATAGCAGACTTCAAGGGAGGCAGAAATTAGCCTAGCCAGAACCATCACAACAATGAGAAGTTTGCTGGGCCACATCTGTTCCAGTCTTGTGTTTGGGATTCAGGTGGTCAGCCATTGTTGTATCTTTTAAAAAGTCAGTGCTGTTTTTATGACAATGGAGAAACGGACTTTAGAAATTAGGATGAAATTTGGATAGCCTATCTGCCTGTGATATCTTCTGGAGAAGGGTGTTTTAGGTTAGGTAAATCTAATTCTACTGATTTACATGGACTTGGGAAATCTATTCATTCATACACAAACATTAGTGAGAGAGCANTGAATATACACACTCAAACACAAGAGGCACCATTTCTGGTGGATCTTACATCTCACAGAGGGAAGTGATCATTGANACTCAGAAATCGGAGTTTGTGCTGGGGTCTGAATACAGACACGAGTCCCANGAAGGGGGAACTGTGTCAAAGGGCTTGGAATGGCTGTATCTGTTTCTTCAATAGCATCTACTGGCTGCNCTGTTTTTCCCCAAAATCAAGAACC
Source organism: Neotoma lepida (assembly GCA_001675575.1). Taxonomy (NCBI): domain Eukaryota; kingdom Metazoa; phylum Chordata; class Mammalia; order Rodentia; family Cricetidae; genus Neotoma; species Neotoma lepida. The sequence continues at coordinate 211,916 of LZPO01097149.1, read as the reverse complement.
ATAAAAGAGAAATGAATGAGACATATCTATCCAAAGAGTTCAGTCTCCAAGTACAGGATAACTTACTATGGGAGNGTGCCTATCAGAGNCAGAGAGGAAGACAGGACAGAACAGAGAGCAAGGAACTCTCTTGAAGACCCCANGACACTTGTTGAGAGAACCTTACCCTTAAGCTGGTTATAAAAGAGAAATCAAAGTTTGTCCAAAAGAGGGAGGAATATTCTAGGCAAAGGGACTTGTCTGTGTGGAAACACAGAGTGAACAAAGTATGCTTGGGAACTGAGTGGGCTTGTATGGTTCAATGGCAAGGAACCAGAGTAGGAGGTTGGCGATGAGCAATGAGTTTGGGGAAGTTGGCAGAGGCCAAACCCCACAGGGCTATGAGTCATGTGCTAAGAACTGTGACACTATGCCACTGAGGATGCAAAAGCAATGACAGAATTTTACATAGCAAANCCTGATTAGACATACATTTTTAAACCTATGAATCTAGCACCTATGGGAAGCACAGGTCAGAGCTGGGCAGCCTGGAAGTAGCAGGGACAGGCTGAGAAATGCTTGTAATAGTCAGAGCAGGAAACAGAGATGTAACACAGGGACAGCAGGAAAGAGGTATAGAGATGACCTGGGGATTCACACAGCCTGTGCAATGCATGGGATGAGGCAGGCAGTAGCTGGAACAAAAGGGACCCAAGGGTATGCTTTGGCAAAGATAACCNAAACAAAAAGATCTCCTTAAGCCAAAAAAGTCCAGGCAGAGGGGCAAAGGCTNTCCCTAAACCAAGGGCTTGTAGTCAANANAAACANGTCATTGTANACTGCAGAGATGAGAAGGCAGTACCAGGGAAGGTCGATCAGGGTCTTGGAGAGGCTGAGTGGGGAAAGACCTTTCATAGCACACAGGTGGTTCCTCTAAACTGTGACATAGAGGAAGATGTTGGGGGCATTGAGCCAGTCCTGCAAGGGTTGGTGGCTGATTGGAAGGAGGGAGATGACAAAGGGAAGGTAAGAAGCTTTAGTCCATGCCAAGGATTCTGCTGAAAGTTGGGTCAGATTTGAAACACATTTGGAGGTCCACAGGAGGAGCTGAAGCTGTGGAGCTTGCTGAGTTAATGCAGGAGGGATGCTCAGAGAAGAGGTGGCTTAAGGACATAGGACAGGTGACATTAAACATTTAAGGAACCGATGGAGACAAAATGGAGAGAACAGGAGGAACTGAGTCTCTGATGTCAGAGCAGTGGTGTCTGGACCAACAGGAGTGACAAGATGGGGTGGTCTGGGGCCCATGGCCACATCTCACTCAGTTTCTTACTAACTTTGCATCCTTAAGTGAGCTGCACCCCCTCCCTCTGCTCCCTGTTCCTCCCCTGTGAAGAACAGCATCACTGGAGGCTGGTTGAGAGAACCCAGATGGCGTATGTAGATGGTAGCTCCTCAGAACTATCAGTGTCCAGGAGAGGAGACACTTGATCAGAGTGCAGTCCCCTTCAAGTGAGCAGTAGGCAAAGGTTGGNCAGCTGTTAGCACAATCTGAATTCAGTCACGACTGAGACNGAGACGGAGCCTGAACCCAGCTTCCTTGTGTGATCTGCTCTTACTTTGAGCAGCATCTTTTCTTGAAGGTTCATGGTTCCACACTCACCTCCCTCTGCCAAGATCTGATTATACCTGATGGCCTCATTCCACCTGCCTCCACTTCNGTCATCTCTNATGACGCTGTCTTCCATAGCTGAAGTTGACAGAACCTTNCAGCAAACAAATGGCNCATTCTCTGCTCCAGTGGATCACGTTATTAGGANTTAANAAGAGAAAATTAATTAANAGCTTTGGCACCAAACATAATTTTTAATCATTCCACAGACCTAAGAGATTGACCATCAAAAAGTCAATTCTAAAGTCAACACTGCAAAAATGAGGATGTCACCCCTGTCGTGTGTACTTGTCACTTGTGAGTGGAGTGCAGTCAGGGAAAGAGGAAGAATGTTTTGAGATCATTTCCAAACCTTTAACAATAGAATATTACAGCAACCATTAGGTATAGAAACAGCTGTTGTCATACTTTCTCCTCTGTGCGGTCCCTTGAGGTTCTATCGTGTAATGTGTAGATATCTAGCCCCTGTCCTTAAAACATACAGAGACTTCAATGGAAATAGGAGAAGGGCAAAAAGATTGCAAAACATTTGTAGCTTTNAATCTAACTTTAGGGCCAGTGAGATGGCTGAGTGGGTAAAGGCAGCCTGGAATCCACATGATGGAAGGAGGGAACTGACTTGGACAAGTTGTCCTCTGACCTCCACACACATGCCTTAGCACACACACACACACACACACACACACACACACACACACACACTCACACAAATAAATAAATAAATTTAAATCTTAATTTTAATTCAGACTAACTCATTCTGGGTAGAAATGATTCCACCTGTCAAGCCTGTTCATTTCCTGATTAGGAAACAGGATAGAAAGCAGAGGAAGCCTGGTCCAAGAGAACCTAGAAACACCAGATTAGTTGCCTAACAGCCTCTATGGCCTTGGGCATACTTCCTCTCAACAAATGGTTTCCTCATCTATAAGACGTGAGTGTTGAACCTACTAATCTCTGAGTTCCTCCCACCTATGATTTAGAAGTTACTTACAGAGTAAAATAATGGTAAAGTTCTCAAAGGTTGACAACTGTGGCTGTAGGGTATCCTCAGAAATGTTGGGCTGGGCACGAGAAGTATCAGCTTCATAAATGGATGAGAGGGTGGGTGGTCTTTACTCTGTTATCTGCAGGGAGTTTGTCCAGTGTCTGGATTAATGTTGACTCATCTTACCACCCAAAACTTCCTGTACGTGGTCGTCTCTCTAGGTTGCTGGATGCATTGAGAGTGAGGACGATGGATTTAGAAGAAAATTTGCCAGGCGAGCACCATCCACTCCAAAGGATACCCCACTTCACTCTTCCAGATGTACCCACAAAGCTCGAAGTAATTTAGGAACACATCTTGGGGACTGTTCTCAGCATCAGACAGATTCAGGAATGTTGTGTCTGTCTATTAGTGGGCTTGTGATAAAGAACAGACCCAGCCGAATAAATAACATAGATGCTCAAACCAGTTAATACATTTTGGGGATGCCATGATACGTGCGTCAAGCCACAAACTGCTCTTCGCTGAAGGTGTATTTGTTAGGAAACTTCAGCACCACCTTTGTCCAGCTATCAGTGGTTTAACCCAGCAAGGTTTCAGAGCAGCAAGACACTCTCCTCCACACAATAATCCAGGGATCCAAGCCCCTCCCACTCTGTAGCCTCATAGTCTTCAGGCTTTTAAGCCTGTTGTTTCTATCTAGTAGAAAATGGACCTTGAATTAAGAAGGCACTCCTCTAATGTTTCCATTCAATGCCTATTTCTTAAACGTTGGCCTAAGTCTGTTCACACTCATACCCGGGATCTGGCCTCTCCTAGTTCAGAAAGGGGACAGGAAATGTCGTTCCATCCCAGTGGCAGCTGTACATGGAGGAGAGACCGTGGTGGACTGCTAGCCATCTCTATCACTGCAAGCCCACCCCAATGAGGAATTTCTAGAGTGTTCTGAGCTAGGATAGTCTGATGGAAGAAAAACACCCTAGCTCCCAAGTATCATCTGTTAAAGTCTCAAGGATTCTAAGAACCCAAATTCTCCATGGATACAGACTATGTCAGTTATTTTTGCATTCCTGTAACCAAAATGCCTGACAGAAACAACTTAAACCAGAGATGCTTGTTTTGGCATTGGGTTTTAGAGGCTGCTGTCCATCCTGGCAGGGAAAACACTGAGGTGGTGGTGACTAGCCACCGCAGTGGGAGTATGCTTGTTCATATGATGGGAGACAGGGAGCAGGGAAAGCAGGCTGAAATGGGGGTGCATATAACCTTCAACACCTCCCTCCACCATGACCCACTTCTGTCATCCAGGCCCCACCTCCTAATGGCTCCACAGCCTTCAAAACAGCCCCACAAGCCGGGGACTGAGGGCCTGCGGGGAACATTTCAGATTCAAACAATAACCCAGAGTTTGGGTATGTCTGCCTACACAAACAACTTTTTAAATTTATAATAACATATGTGAAGCACAGCCTGGCTGTGCCTGAGAAGCATGAAGATGTCTCTCCAGAGAGCATGAGGTGGCTTTGCCAATCTGGTGTCCCCAGCCGCACCAAAAATAGCTGGTTATATTTACTTATTCATTATTTATGTAAGATGAAGTCATGTGATATTTATTTAATAATGATGATAAAATAATAACTAGCATCCATTA
>LZPO01097149.1:172827-195901 GCA_001675575.1 Neotoma lepida | reverse complement strand
TCTGCTGCAGTGTGGGGTGACGCTGGCCTGCGTATCTCAAGGAAGGAGTGAACACCGATCTAAGTATTCCCGGCGTCTTGGCACCTCCCTAAAGCGGCAGTTTGCCTTGTGCTCAGTGCTGTGCGCACCTTGGTCCTCCTTGTGCCTCCGAGCACTCCAAGGAGCCAGTCGGGGAACANGGTCTCAGGAGCCCGCCCGCATGTTCCGGGACCTGCCAGGGAAGGCCGCTGGGTGGTCACCTGCAGAGTTTCTTACTGTCATGGCACAATGGACACGCCATCCTTGGGTATTAAACGGACACTGTCAAGTACTTTTTTAAACTAGTTTTTAGGGTTTTTTAAAACTCTCTGTTCTTTGTAATATTCTCTTAAAAGCTTGGAAATAAAATTTCTTTCCCTATCAATCGTGTCCCTTTCTCACGTTTTCTTCCTTTCTCCTTTTCCTCCCGTGACAGCCACTGGTCTTGTTCGGTATCTTCTCCTAGTAAGAGTTCAGTGTTTTTACTTCTTCTTTGAGAGTCCAGACGCTAGGGCAGACAGGTGTGCTGCCATCAGCATGTGTCATGCATGTGTTGACACATAAGTATGTGTGATGTGTGTGTGTGTGTGTACGTGTGTGTGTGTACCAGAGGTTAAGGCAGACAGGTATGCTGCCATCAGAATGCATCCATGTGTGTGTCGATACATAGATACACATGATGCATGTATGTATATGATGTGTGTGTGTGTGTGTGTGTGTGTGTGTGTGTGTGTGTATAAACCTGCAGTGAAACAATGAGATTCCTGGTTTATTTATTTTTTTCCATCTTAGCAAATGGATTCCATCCGGCCCAAACAGGAACCACTCTCAAACTCTCCCAGGTTACATACAATCCAAGAACCCTGGAAGTATTAGTAAGTGAAAGATCTCTAGGGAGCTCCACCCCTTGGNTCCATTTCAGAGAACTTGAGAGACTCTGGCGGTGGGGTAGGACCAGGTTCCGCTGAATACTTTCCTTTGAGCATCAGAGAACAGCCCCCAAATCAGGGCATAGGGAAGGTTTGGGCAGAACTCAAGTTGTTCCTCCTTTCACCCTGACCGGTCCCTCCTTCCTTAGGACTGACAGGTCAGGCAGCATCGTCAGTGGGGGGGGGACATGCATCATGCATTAGCCATCGTCAGTGGGACATGCATCATGCACTAGCCATCGTCAGTGGGACATGCATCATGCATTAGCCAGCCATTGGTAACTGTAGTTGGATGACTAGTTGCTAGCAGGAGGTCCCTTGATGGGGGAGTTCTTTGCAAAGATTACTTCCCAAAGGAGCTTACAATCCAGAGACTTAGAAAAGACACACTGAAAAATAGAAAACTAAATGAAAGCCAACACCACAACTGAGCTGTTTTCTTTGAAGGGTTTGAATGGCTGAAGCTCAGTTGGTTGGGTGCATGCTTGGCTGCACAGAGCCCAGGGTTCGATCCCCCACATGGCATATGCTAGGTAGAGCATCACGTTTGTATTCCCAGCACTCAGGAGATAGAGGTGGGAGGATCAGGAGTTCAAAGACATAGTGAGTTCAAGGCCCTCCTGGGATACATGGGACACTATCTACAAATAACAGCAACAAAAAGTAGAAACAACAAAACAAGGGTTTGAGGTCTCAATCATTTAACTTAAATACTTAAGGAACCTGTGGCTTATTGTTATGTGNATTAGCTTCTTTCAAAATAGTGTTCAAATATAGTGGACTCTGCACATCATCAGAACTATGGTGGCTATCATGCTCTCTCTCTGGTGGGTCACAGGTCACTTCAGTATCTTATGGTTATTAAGAGACTTAAGAATCATCATTCTGAATGTGTTGTACTGAAAGAGATTCAACTGATGAGAAATTCTCACAGGATGCTGGACTTGTGGTATCTTGATGATACAAGCTCAAGGGTGAAAAGTCCTGGTTTGTCTTGTTGATTGCTATAAAATCGGGGCCTACAGCAGGGTCTGGTACATTGTGATACTCAAGTAAATTCTTCTGAATGAGTAAGAATGGGGGAGTAGAGGTACCTCCTCCTTCAGTACCCAGGTGGCATGGCCCTCTTCATTCAACATATACTCTGCCTGTCAGGTCAATCACAGTGTAGAAAGGAAAAGTCAGATTTTACTTTGCCCAAAAGGATGATAAATTCCTCATGCCTCGGGGAGTAGGGCTTATAGGTACCATGAATGGGACAAGACATTACCTAACACCCGAAGCTCTTACTCTATTCGAGGCAGCGAATTAAATGTTTGATATTTATCAATCAGTAGTACAACAACCTGATCAAGTACATGTCATTGCTATCTTCATTCTACAGATGTGGACACTGAGGCAAAGAGAAGTAACCTGCCCAAGGCCGCCAGCTAGTGTTTCTGNCTAGGGAGTCTGGCTGAAACCGTAACTACCCATCATGCTTCCTTCNGTCAGCTGGGGGCACTGTAAGGGAAACCTGCATCCAACGGGTGCAAAGATGCTGCCACGGTAGAAGTCTGCAAGGGAAAATTTGGAGATTGTGGAAATTGGGGCTGAAAAAATAAATAAATAAACATTTTGTCTCTTCTAGGGGAAAAATGCAGAATTTATCTAAAAACCAATTCCTGGAGTTATCTAGATAATATCATTGTTGAATGGGAGCATGTATATATTAGAGAATTAATTATGTCTGGGAACTGGAGGATTTTGAAAGGCCAGTGGATGTAGTTAAAACACACTTTCGTGAGCAAATGGCTAGGTTTTATGAGGGTTCTAGAAAAAAAAATTACCTATCTGGACCTAGATTTTTGGCTTTGGTTCCCAGTGACTGACAGAGTGACAGGCTGAGGCTCCTAGCCACAGTCACAAGACGTTGGAGGGTGCTGCTTTTATGAGGGGGTTGCTAATCAGTGTCTAAAACCCCCAATTATTATTGGTATAACTATAAAAATAATTCTTTCAGGAGAATCAGATCCGTTGCCATCTTGGAGCACAGAAACTCTAAAATCATACATGTTTTTGANTAAAATAACCAGACTACCTCATAGACCCTAAGTTCCTCCTATTCCTTTGTTCTGTTCTCTGCTCCAGATAGGTTGCTGGGGGCAGGAGAATGATTTGACATGACAGTAACCGACCNCTCTGTAAACAAGATTCATTCTACTGTACAGGNGAGACAGGAAGGAGAAAAAAAAACATATTTTGCATTTCCCCCTCATCACCTCATCTCAAATTACTCTAATTATTAGTATCAAATGGTCAGGGAGTATTTTACCCATGAGGGTCTGGCCCAACAGCAGAGATATAGTCCTAAACCCTTTTACCCACAAGCCCGTCTCTCACTCTGACAGGCAGAGTGGCATCCAGGGATTTGAAAAGGCTTGTGTGCTGTACACAGTTGAGGGAAGGTCTAAGATGGCTCAAATCGTGAGGATCTAGGACTGGCCTCAGCGTGATTCTGAGCCCAGAGTCTGAGCTGTATTGTCTGGTGCCAGCTGGTAGCTAGGAATACACCGTCCACCCTGCTCCGTCTGACCTCATACACCACCCATGCCCTCTGAATGCAGGCCACCCTGGAATGAGAAGCCACTGGGTTTCTCTGTGCTGAATCTTTAAAAAGTAGAGCACTAGAGACTTTACTTGGTTCTTGAACCCAGACCACTGAGATGTGTTCCTTCCTCTTCAGTGTGCCACCTATAACCACATACCAGCAGGGGCCACTGTCACATTCAGTTCCAAGCCAGTGCTCAGTAGCTGTTTAGAGGAAAGGAGGAGGTGGTTGTGAGGAGGGCTTAGAGTTGAAGAAGGAATCAGGCACGCCCATGCTGTAGTCTTTAAGCTTCATATGGAAAAGTCCCAAACTCAAGGGAATCTTCAATGCCCTCGGTGTTGGTCTCAACCAGGTGCTCTGCTGCCCTAGCTAGGGAGGAAAGGGTGGTACCTGGTCCTTGGCATCAAGACACAGAACACTGCCATGGGTCTAGGATCCCAAGGGTCCTCACTACAAAAAAAGGGGCAATCTGTCTTTGCATCTATTAAACAAGAAAGTCATGTACTCAGGATCTGTCTCTAGCAACAGTGCCCTTTCTCAATAGAGAAATAATAGAAGTAGCTAACTACACAGGGTTTTCCATCTGCCAAGCTCTATTGCCAATGTCTTAAGTAATCTGGTTGCCAAAATTGGCCACAAAAGTTGGAGATTCTAGTATCTCCGATTCTCAGGTGAGGAAGGGGAGGCCTGGAGAGGTGGGGTGTGGTGCTTACAGCTATCCAGCTACACTGCAGCACTGGAATTTACATTTCAGCTGTTTGGTACCTTACGCTGGGCCATGAAAACTGTATTACACTGCACTTGGAGAAGTGGAAAGATACAAAATGTTCCAAATTCAAGGGTCAATGGAGGGAAATGAATGAGCTCTCCAGCAGCTGGATGCATCCAGATGCCATTTACATATATTCCTTCTGGGTGAGCTCAGATCAGTTCCAACCTCAGCATCCCTCATCCCAAGGAAAGACTGACATCTTCACTGGGATTTCTACCATTCAAACCCTAAATAACTTCCCAGTCACCCCCTCCTCCAAACCTAGAATCTCCTAAGCTCAGAATTTCTACTATTCATCGTGTAGTAATTCCTTTATTTGGACCTTATGTTAAGCCTGGATGTTAGCCATGATTCCTCCACCTTGATTCTCCTGCCTACCCTAAATATTGCCACTTACAGTTATTTTTAACAGTTTTACTAGAAACTGGAAGGCAACGTAAAGTTTATTCATATGAGAACCTGTGGTGAGAAACAGCTATGTGCAGTTTCTGCCAGATGTGTATCTCAGATATAAATGAGATATGACCACTTTCCAGAGTCCCAATGCCTAGTTATTAGACACCAGTCAGAGGCTCAGAGGTCCTCATCAAAAGCTTTTCTCACAAAAGAGCCTGCCCCACAAGCTGACTCTTACTAACTAACCGTAAGTAGGGAAGCCAACAGGGTTCTCCCCCCTAGGAATTTGCATGTTTAAAGGGAAATAATACTTGAGCAAGAGGGGCAATTGTGTAAGTGGTAGGGTTTCTGTTATCTTCTTACACCCTGAGGATTATAGCCATGTACGTGAGTGTAGCACACAGATACACATCCAGGAAGAATCACGGGTTAACGACAAATGCATCCCACGAACAGTGCACTGAGGCAAGGCCTGTGGCTGAACAGCCTTGCGGTGTTATACAGGACACCAAGACATTCAGGCAACTGTGGAGAGGGCCAGGAAGTTCCTGAGGTCTCTAATGTCATTAAGCTTAAAGAGCCATCTTGTCTAAAAGCTGGATTTGGGACATTGCCTCCTTTGTCCCATCCAGTGGCTATTCCGAAGGGTGACTTTGGAGAGGGAATTCCTTGTGTCCTACAATAAAGGATATTGTGTCTTTTCCAAGCAAAGGTGTGGTGAGTCCAGAACTGCCATTGTGGTTCATGTTCCTGCCAAGAGTGCCAAGTCTCTACCTGCCTGGTGAGCCATGGTGACAATACTGTAACGCCTAGTCCTTCTCTCAAGAAGCTCAGGACTGAGGGACTATCTTCAAATCACCTGCTGTTCGTGTCTACCCCTTTCTCAAAAGCTTTCCCACAGCAAATCTACACCATGTGGTTTTAATAGGGGTGAACTCCTACCAGCAAATCAAACCATGGAAGTGAGACTGTGATCTGAGCTTAAATAGTGAAGGGTCTTAAGTAAATCAACAAATTTACTTTTCTTTGGGGACTGGTTCAGAAGTGGGCATATGAGCAAAGCTAACCCAAGTCTTCCCCAGGATTATTCTATCAAAACTAGGGGAACACTGTTTCCCTCTAGAAGGGTTGCTGGCAGGGAGTCATAAATCCAGGATATGGAAGTCACCATTTCATGCCAAGTGGAAAATACTTCTCTTCAAAATAAAGGCATAGAGAGGCACTCAGAGCAAACAGGAACAAGACAGGCAGGTAGAGACTCGGCACACTTGGCAGGAACATGAACCATGATGGCAGTTCTGGACTCACCACACCATTGCTTGGAAAAGACACAACATCCTTTATTGTAGGATGCAAGGAATTCCCTCTCCAAAGTCACCCTTCGGAATAGCCACTGGATGGGACAAGGGAGGCAATGTGGACTCTCCTGGACCCACCCATAACTCCAATGGCATTAGCCATGAATTCCATTTTGCTTACAGTTGCCTGAAGTGGGTTGATGTTATAGCTGGAAACCGCATTATGCAATACAATGGTTTCCAATAACCCTCCACCACAAAGCTTTGGTTTAAACGCATGGGATGTTTGTTCAGAGGGAGGCCATAGGAACTGGAAGGATCTGTCTCCATCTCCTGTGGTGTAAGGACTCCAGCTGGCTTTGTACAGCATTTACAACTGGGATTAGTCTTCATTCTCTTTATGAACCTGTTCAAAGTTAACAATTTAAAATAGGAAGACAATATACATAAATATAAACACATATTTCAAGAGTGTCTTTTTAAAAAATTTTAGACGCAAAGCTCAAATTAAGACCTTGATCCACTCTCCAAAGACAAAGGAGTCTCCGCTACTCTTGGCATTGACCATGGGATGTCCTTACACACAGGCCTTGAGTCATTTTGCTTATTCAAAAATACAACCTGTGGAACAATATTCACAGTGCTCATGTTTGTAGGAAAACAAAAACCAAACCTTACACTCACATTGTGCATTTGAAAACACCACAGGCTACTTGACCATTGGCCACACTGTTCTTATTAAATTGAGTAGGAACCATGATGCCCTGGCATGAAGGAGGAAGACCTGTGGAAACAACCAGAACTGGGTCAGAATCCTTTGCATTTTGATGTCTGGTTTTCTCATCTTTAAAATAAAGATTTGCTGCTAGAACTTTTGTAAATCTCATAGATAATGCATATAAAGTTGACAGGGAATAATGATCGCCATTATCATTTTATTGTATCATTACCACAGCATATAAAAAACAAGGTTAAACCAAAGCAGACATGGACACTCAGTACTAAAATCCAACTAGCTTTAAGCTTTCATTCAGCCACATGTTACAGATGCCCAACCAGGAGGTGCTAAACAGTAAGGGCTTATTTTTTCTGTTATAATGAGCTGTCCAGAGTAGGTACCTGCTGGTATCAGTCTTGCTGCCACTAACAATAGGTTTTGTCACTAATAATCTAAGCTCTTTTCTGTCTGTCTGCTCTGTCATCCTTAGCATGCCGGTGTGTCACCTGTGACTGTAACCCCACAACACCAAGTGGTCTAGTAAGGCCCAAAGCAGGGAGGAAGAAAGGGGACCCCGCTATGGTCACTTCCCTCCTTTACATCAGGAAATGCTGGCGCTTTTGCAGAGCCATGCTTCAGTGCCTAGATGTTTCCTTCTGTGTCGTTTTTGATAGGAAATGCATCACAAAGCCTCTGTTAGAGACCGGTGATTGTTTACCCTGCTCGGCTCCTGCTACAGAATACATCAAGAGAGAAACAGATGGGCTGGGATTCGGGTAGGCCAGCTGGGGGCATCTTCTCCATACTGTGAGTAGGAGGATAAATCAGTGTGCTAATTTTGAGGGCCATTCGCTAGTATTCTATAAACTTNAAGTGCACATACTCTTCAAGCCAGGAATTCCATTCCTTTGAACACCGCTGAGAGACAGGTGTTGCACTCGCAGACAGTTTGGGAAATAAGGATGGGTGGAATGTCACTGTAACAATGCCACAAATTGGGAAGGACCCAAATGTCTATGCACATAGACGTGAGGAAGTAGGAGCTATTGAAACCCTGCGACACCATCAGCATCTGAGGAAATGTCACAAACCCAAAGGGGCTGACAGACAAAGACCTAAGTTATATTGACTGGATCATGTGACATATGGGACAGTATGTACCATGGCTACATATTTGTGAAACAAGAACAAAACACTGACACCTACTGTCTTACTTTTCTGTTACTGTGATAAAACACCATGACCAAGGCAACTTATAAAAGGAAGGGTTTATTTATGGCTTACAGTTCAAGAGGGGTAGGAACCCATCACCACGATGGCAGGGAGCATGGCAGCAGGCGGGCAGGCATGGTGTTGGAGCAGCAGCTGAGAGCTCACATTTACATCCACAAACTGGGAATGGTTTGAGTTTTTTGGAACCTCAAATCCCACCCCCTGTGACACACCTTCTCTGATAAGGCCATACTTCCCAATCCTTCCCACACAGTTCCACCAAACTGGGGACCAAGTATTCGGGCATATGAGTCTATGACGGACATTCTCATTGAAACCACCACACCTATTTTTTTTATATATTTCAACATGTCATACTCCAGAAGAATATAAAAAAAATAACCAAACTGATAGGAGCTATTCATTTTTGAGAGAGTATGAGTCTGAGGAACAAGAAAGGAGAACTTTATGCTGTGTGTTTTATATTTTTGCTTACATTTTGATAAGAGAAATGAGCTTGTGCACCGTTTACATGATGTTTTCTGCTACAGTTCACCAGTAGGGTGAGAGGCAACCACTGAAAACTATGAGTGGGGGCTGGAGAGATGGCTCAATAGTTAAGAGTACACATGGCCCTCACAGGGGACCTAAGTTCTGGTCCCAGCAACTCTATCAGGTGACTTGGAGCCAGCCACCTGGAAGTCCAGCTCCAGGGGATCTGCCACCTCTGGCCTTTGGGGGCACCTGCACTCTCATGCACATACATTCTCATACACACCATTAAAAATAAAATATGTATTTAAAAAATATAAAAACTGTAACTAAAATATTTTTATAAAGTAGGTATCAAATGAGGCATGGTGGTGCACACCTACAATCCCATCACTCAGAAGGTTGCCAGTCTGTGGGTAGTCTGAGATCCATATAGAGACCTTGTTTACACGCATACACACACACACACACACACACACACACACACACACATATATATATATATATACACACACACACAAAACACCACAGGGTACTTGCATTTCTGTGTTTTGAGAGTCCTAGCCTACCTTTCTGAGCAATTGTTTCAGTGATGGCTTGTTCAGAAGGCTGTAGCAGGAAGATCGTCACAAGCTTGCAATCAGCCTGGGCTACATGGTGAGCTCCAGGAAAGCCAGTGCTTATAGACACTGACCAGCCTGGGCTGCATGGTGAGCTCCAGGGAACCCTGTGCTGAAGACACTGTCTCAAAACAGACCAAAGTTAGGGCTGAAGAGATGGCTCAATGGCTAAGAACACTGGCTGCTCTTCCCAAGGACCTGGATTTGATTCCCAGCATCCACATAGAGGCCCATAACCATCTACAACTCCAGTTCCAGGGAATCCTGATGTCCTCATCTGGTCTCCGTGGTACACATAAGATAATAAAAACATGTTGTTTTACAAAGACCAGAGTTTAAAATTAAAAATAACTTGCTTTTGAGGAAAGGCTCTCCCAGTGTGGTTAGAAGATGCCAAGGGCGTCTACATTTCTGATGGTCTGATGTAAGGAAAGTTCGAGAGCAAGGAAATTGGTGGTTGGGTGTTTATCTATGGACCAATGGAGGGCTGGGGCAGGAAGGCAGATCTCAGGTGATGGGAGTGGCTGTCCCATCTTCTGCTAGCCCTTGGGCCTCCAGCCAGAGTTTTCTAGATCAGCCTTTGGGGCCACCAGGGATCTGTCCTTTGTGCTGTGCAGCCTGTCTGCTCAGGAGACACTGAGTGCCTCTGCAGCCAGGCACCTGAAACTAGCTGACCACCAGCCCTACTGTGCATCCAGAAGAAGCCACAGGCNCGTACTGGCTGGGTTCCAGGCTGCCTGCCTTGGTTCTTTTCTTTTCTCTCTCCTCCCACCTTTCAGCCCTTCTCGGCCACGGTTCTCTCTCAGTGACTGACGGCACATGGCTACCTGATGCCAGTGCCTCATCCCATGCNCACTCCAGGCCACAGTCTGCAGGACCCTCTGGGCCCTGATAATAGGCGCCAATCAGTCCTCTGCCCAGAGACATGTCAGCTGCAGACAGTCACTGAAGGCTCAACTGGTCCAGCCAAACGCCTGCAGTCTCCCTGGCGCCATCCTAGCCTCGGAGCCTGCCAGATGTGACTTGGGAAAGTCAATCAAGGAGACTGACAGCAAAGAGAGACTGAAAACAAACAAGGCAAAGTCTTTTCTGATGGAGCCAGATGGAGACCCTAGGGAATCAGGCAGAGTAAACAAACACCAAGTAAACAAAGCCGTCTTCGGCTAAAACAACAAAGAAGGAACCTGGTTTTTTTTGGTTTTTTTGTTTTTGTTTTTGTTTTTTTTTTTTTCATACTAGAAGTAACATAAAGCCTGCATTACATTGCCCTTCCGTGCCCTTGTAGGAGCAATCTCTAGCTGAAGAGAAGGCCCTTTCTCTCCTCCCTCTTACACATATTCTATAGATCCCCCAAGGCCCAGTTCAAAGGCAATGTTCTCCAGGGAGCCTTCCTTATCCCATCTCCCTCTGACTTGACCCAGTACAAACAAACACCCCTCCTTTGGGTTTTTATCTCCTATTTCTTGGACCATACTGTCAGGTAGAATGGAGTTATCTGCATGCTAACCCTACAGGCCAGCCTTTGAGTACACTCAAGAGACTCTGGTTCNCTATCCCCCTNTTCTCAGTACCTAACACATGGTGTAGGCCAGTGAGAAGTAGTAAGTGAATAAAGAGATCAATCATTCATTCATTCCATACGCAGTCATCGTACCTATGGGTATGACAGGCATTAACAAGATGAACAAGACGGTAAATTCTTCAACTTCACGGAATCCACAGTCTGAGAGATCAAGACAGTCATAAAGACAGACAATTGTGGAGTGGGCCACAGAGATGGTTCAGCAAGAAAACATGCTTGCCACACAAACCTGATGAGTCAAGTTAGGTCCTCTAAANCCATGTGAAAGGCAGATATGGTGTGGCAATCTGTAATCGTCACACTTGGTATGCTGATANAGAAGACAGAGACAAGAGAATCACCCAGAAGCTCACAGGCCAGCTAGCATGGAACAAATGAAATGGAAAGTGACAGGCAACTCCTGAAAGTTGTCCTCTGACCTCTGCACATACTCTACACATGTGTGCATACACGCGCACACATACATTATTTTTNATTTTTATGTTTAGAATGGTGCAGGGCCAGCAGGCTGGCTTAGTGGGTAAAGGCATTTGCTGTCTTGCTGCCAATCCTGATAACAACCTGAGTTTAGTCCCCAGAACCCACATCATGGAAGGAGAGAACTGACTTCCGGAAGTTGTTCTCTCATCTCTACATGTGTGCTGTGGCACACACACACACACACACACACACACACACGAAATAAATGTAAAAATAACGATGCTCTCATGAAATACAAACAAGGCAAGCAGGTGGTGTGAAGGAGAGAAGGTCCAGTTTCACCCAAGAAAGGAAACGCTTCAAGAACAAGGTGATGCTGAGTTGGCACGTTAGTTTAGAAAAGCATAATGTTTTGAATGTGTGTCCCAAAGTTCAAGGGCTGGGAACCGAACTCCAAGAGCAACAGTGTTGGATGACAGATGGGGCCTAAGAGGACCTCCCCTCAGATGCTAGGGGCATTGTCATTATAGTAGAAATGAGTTCCCTTGAGGAGAACATGTATAAATTTATTTCCTCTATAAATTAACCAGTCTGTGATAATCTGTTATAAAAGCAGAAAGNCAACNTAACAGAGGGNGAGACAAGAGTTTTATGGGGAAATGGGAACAAGAAAGGCAGAAAGAGCCTTCATGCCACAGTGCAGACTGACATATATGGAAAAGGGGGCTAGAGTAGGAAAATCTCAGATCACAGAGCATTTTGAAGAGAGTTTTGGGGTGTCATTGAACTAGTGCTGTCCATCAGCTGAGGTGTCCTTANTACCCAGCGGTGNTCAGTCATTGGTGGGAACAGCCTATTCAAATCATGGGCATAGACAAAACCAGAAGGGCGGCAGCTGGGGCCATTGCCAATGAATGCTCTCCTCAGATTGAGGCTCGAAGTGACACATACTCATGGCTGACAAGCTTGCCTTTGACTGAAATATCAGTCAGCAGGTANGTGAGAGATGGCCAGAGAAGACAAAAAGAAAACTATTCCAGGATGAGGGACCTTAATAAGCAGACACATCAATGCATAAAACAATGTGGCTAAATCACTTAACACAAATGTAGGGAAAGCCAGGGTGTGTATGGAACTAGCTGGTCGGTAGCAGCATGATTACAGTGGATACAGCATGTGGGCAATGGGAGACATAGGTCATGTTGACAACAGGGAGTGTCAGAGCAGATTGAACTGTGGAAAGAGGCCCTGGTGAAAAGGCTCACAGCAGGCAGGCGAGGTGACTAGGAGATCTTAGCAAATATTCAAGAGTGAGGTAAGGCCATNATGGGAAAGGAAAGGGAGAGTGGGGTTAATAAAAGGATGAAGTGTGGGAACGAACGAATGAATGCAAGTGGCAAAAAGAAAACTAGCTTTACCTCCCTGGCGGAGAACTCTGCAGATGAGTATCACCACCTGCCCCCATGCAGGATAGTCTCGGGCAGATATGAAAGCAAGTCTGTGCCCANTCGGAGCCCAGATTCCCAGGAGATGCAGCCATCCTCTTGTGCGCGTTCATATTTCAGGGCCAGATGGTGTTTGCCTCATTGACTTTCATTGCTGATGTCGTCTTGTGTGCTGGGTTCTCACTGGTTGTTTTATTTCCTTTTTTTTTCAATTCATTCTCTTCTTGCCCTACTTTTGTGCTCTGCACCACGTTCATCACTCTGGCAGAGAGACAACTGGATCTCTCAGCAGGTGGAGTTTACAGGGAGCCAAGAAAACCTAGTTCCCACAGCTGCGCCCCTCCACTCTGGGAAAACACTGCAGTGGGAGCCCTGAGAACAAATAGTAAATACAGTTTCAGTGGAAACCACCATTGTATAAGCAAAATGGCAAGGCCACCAATTACAGCCATGACTGAAAGGTGAACTTCTGGTCTAAAGGACTTCCTTCTTCCCAGCCTCTGTTAGCATCTTGCATGGAACCAAGTCTAAAGAACAAGTTCAAGGATGGTTGACATCCAGTTACTGTCTGATGTTTTGGCCACCAGAAAGGACAATAGACTTAGCCATCTGCTCATACCGTGCTAAGACTCCAAGCGCCTATCCTAATCAAATATTCCATCTTACCTTCCTAACCAAACAACATTCCCTTCTACTCAAATCCGGTTCTAGCTGCTTCCAGAAATACTGGTCCAGCATTCTCTGGTACTTACTCTACAGCCTCTTCCAGCTTGTCTTGGTCTGAGGTATTTCTGTTTTAGCTTCTTTAGGTTAGGTCCTTGGGAATAAGAGTGGGGCNTTCTCTCTCCTTCTAGGACCTTTGGGTGCCACTGTGAAGCTGAATGACACTTGTGTCTGTGGCTTGCTTTGACACCCTGCTCTAGTTACGCTGTAAACCCTGGGCCAACACTTGCCCATCAACTATTCAGTGTGGCTTCTGCCATCCCACCTGTGCCATCAGCNTTTGTCCACAAGAAGCATGATTTGTAATATGTTCTGAGGTCATAAGAAGAAATAAGACAAAGCAAACCATGTCCATTCCTTGCATCTTTCCTACTCTTGTGCACACTGGCCCTTCCTTTTTGGTTGTAATTTCTTACTCCCCTTGCTTGTATTTATGGCATTATGTAACTGTCTCGCATTTGGATTTAATTGACTCTAANGATATTGATCAATCCTTTTTGGACTGGCACATGGTTCCCTGGGCACAGATTCTACACTTGTGTGGAGGTGGTGGTGATGGTGTCCTGTGTGTCAGTGGGACAGGAAGAAAGAAAGTAACATGGCAGGTGCCAACTGGCAGCCTCTCTGGATCAATAATATTAATGATTTTAGAGTCTTCCAAAGAGCTCCTGCCAACACTTTTGGCTTTTTCAATACTATTATCATGATTACAAGGGCACCCCACGGTCCTTTTACTTAAAGAAATGACAGAATGCCCCAAATGAGAGTACTCTTGGTTCTTGTCTGCCAGGACTTTATCTTTAATGTTTCCTACAGAAGTGGATGGTGGGGTTGTGTGTGACCTTAATTTGGGGATCAAGGTACCAGAAGGAGAGATGGCATCATCTTTTGAGGGCTCATTTTGTCACTGGTATCTATATGGCCACCTCTTCTGCATTGCCCTGAGGGTTTCCAGCCTTGACGTTAGGCAATGGGCTAAGAAAAAATAACCTGAGGAGTTTCCACCTGCTTTTATGGAGATAAGTTATATGATTAGTTGGCAAGACAAAGTTTTGGGATAGACACTCTAGCTCCACTCTGCCATGTTGTTAACCAAGGATGTATTCTTAAAGCCCCCCACCTCTCTGAACCTTTGCCATCTATGGTAGTTTGAATGTAATTAGCCCCATAAACTCATAGGGAGTGGCACCATTAGGAGATGTGGTCTTGTTGAAGTAGGTGAGGCCTTGTTGGAGGAGGTGTGTCACTGTGGAGGTGAGTTTTGAGGTCTCCTATGCTCAAGCTATGCCCAGTGACACAGTTCACTTCCTGTTGCCAGCTGGTCAAGATGTAGGACTCTCAGTTCCTTCTCATGTCTGTCTGCATGCCATAATGTTGTACCATGATGATAATGGACTAAACCTCTGAAACTATAAGGCACCCCAATTAAATCTTTTTTCCTTTATAAGAGTTGCCATGGTCGTGGTGTGTCTTTACAGCAATGAAAACCTTAACTAAGACACCATCCATTATATAGGGAGTGTGGGATTCAACAAGATTTNAACTTAGGATGAATGGCAGTCAAGAGTCTATGGTCATCACTCATTGTAGGGGAAGGGGTTGGGGAAGCAAGAATACACAGCTAGAGAAAGGAAAAAAAAAGCCTAGAATCTGTGGAAATCATTTGTTCATATATTCACTCAGCATTTGTATCTTGAGGGCCTATTCTATGTTAGGCTAAAATGATGAATAGAAATTTAATTCAAGNTACATATGCAACTTTGAATTTTATATTCACCATAATTTTTAAAAAGTAAGAGGATAGAGAAGTGGCTCAGTGGTTTAAAACACAGGCTGCTCTCCCAAAGGATGCAGATTCGATTGCCAGCATCCATCCAGTAGCTTATAACTGTCTATAACTCCATAGCCAGGGGATCTAATACACTCTTTTGGCCTCTGTGGGCATAAGNCATGCATGTGATGCACAGACATATATGCAGGTAAAACATTTGTACATATAAAAAATAAAAGGGTAAAAAAATTAAAATAAAAAGTAAATGGATATAGGTGAAAATAATCATAAAAAGTGGCAGCGTTTTTTNAAATAACATTTTTATACATACTTAGTAGATTCAAGAAATCATCACTTCAGCATGTAATCAATGCTTTCCTAGCATCCACAAAGCCCTGGATTCAATCCCCAGCATAAAACCAGGTATAATGGTATATGTCTGTGATCCCTGGACTTGGGAGAGGGAGACAGATAACCAGAAGTTTAAGGACATCTTTGGCTACATGAGTTCAAGGCCAGTCTAGGCTACATGAGTGTCTATCTGTCTGTCTGTCTGTCTGTCTATCTATCTATCTATCTATCTATCTATCTATCTATCTATCTATCTATCTATTTCTATATAATAAATACGTAGAGGACTAAAGAAACATGTTACATTCTGGCTTTCACACGAAAACACTGAAGCTCAGGGTATATTTTATATTTTTGGCACATTTCAATTCTCTTCAGACAGTTGTGAATACCAGTAATTGCCCTGGACAAGTGAGTTCCACATCACTTTCTAGTGGGAACGATCGGGACGGGAAATCCTATTAAGAAAGTCACGATGCAATAATGAGGATAGAGCAATGCACAACCAAGATCTCAATGCGGAGATCAAGGAACAGCTTCCTAAGCTTGCGTTTCTGCTGATGGGGCCTGCATTGTTGCAGCTACTGCTGACATACTCATGAGTAAGAGGCAGTGCACGGTGCACATTCAATACCTTAAATACTCTCAGCCTCTGGCACATCTACTAGGTGTTGCTCTTACACGTATGTGGTGAGGAGACAGAGGCCTAGAAACTCTAAGTTGCTTCAGACCATATGGCTGCTGAGAGGGAGCCAAGAAACCCAGTCTGGCTGATTCCTTACACTTGGGCATGTTTTTACTATTCCACTTACTGTGTTCCTTTGGGGGAGTTAGTCCATCTGAATCTGCTAACAACATGTGGTTGTTTCTTAGCGGTTAGGGTGGTTGCAGGGGATGAGAGACAACTGTCGTGAGTGGTGTGAATTGGGTACTCTACCTCACTAGGATGTCAAAGATAGTCACAGTCCTTTGAGTCTTCTTATTTAGCTTACAGCCATCCAGATACTGGTTGACAAGAGTTTGATTGGAGGTTGGGGCNCTTGTCCCTAGGACTAACGGAGTCCTTAAGGAGGTCTGCCTGGCTTCATGACCACCTCCCACTGTCCCTGTGTGCAGAGCCAAGTGGGTGCTAGGTCTCTTCCAACTACAACTGATGGTTCACACTGAAGTTGACTGGAGGAAACACTATAAAACACCACCTTCTCATGGTGGGTTCTTCAAGGCACAGAAGAACAAACTCAAAATGTCCACATTAAAGAAAAATGGCATTTCAAATAGAAATCAGATTTACAGTATCTGTTAAAGTTCATATGCCTACATGGCTNCCAATAACTGGGACTGGGTAATAGCTGTTTCCCTTAGAGGGGTGTACATACTTCCATTGGCCATAGCTCTCACCACTCTCCACTGTATCCTAGGCAACTGACATTATAGCTTTGATCTATCATCATCTTTGTCGTTGCTTTCTGTCGTAAAGACCCATCTCTCGGTACGCATATCTCTACAAGATAGAGCCCACAGTCTGGCCATGTGGTCCTTAAGGCCAACAGGTAACTTTTCACTTCCCTGTGCCTTGCAACACTTGCCCAGTCCTCATGGTCTGGTCCTTCAGATCCTCCACTCAGGNATTNTGCCCTGCAGACCCACCTGGTCAAAGGCACCACCATGCCCAGGCAGGTGCTGGAACTATCTTCAGACCCTCCCAGCACTGAAGAGATTCTGAAACACTAATGTCTGTTTCCGTGTGTGGTATGCTTCTGAGGAGGCCAACCTTAAAAGGCCCTAGGGTCCACTTTACCTTTGTCAGGGTTGAGGGCAATGCCACACCGTCTTCCTAGGGAGACCACATAGTAAAATGGCTAGGAGCCCAGACTTGGAAGCCATGTATCTTGGTTTGAATGGCTTCCACCACTCACTATTTGTGTGAACTTGGAAAATGCATCACCTCCCCTGCTTGTTTTCCCAGTCGAGAATGCTGACAGTACACAGGAGGTACTCACATGGGTTCTGTGGCACAGCCAGTGTTGTGCAAGTTGGTATTATTATTTGATGCTGCAGGATATGGAGTGTCCTCAATGTCCTTCAAAGTTGATCCATATTTTTATTTTACAATGGTCAATGCTGAAAACACCACTTCACATAAATACATAGGACAAAATGGCAGGTGTGTGTTTAGGGTTATTTCAGAAATTGTTGGATATTCTGTCATAACCTAAAGCCAAAATTTATATGATTTTTTTTGTCTGAGTGTGAAACCGAAGTCAGTAACTTGAACAGCAATTTTTAAAAGCAAATATTTAAACACAATACAATAAAAAGACATGCCAATTTGATACCTACAGGCTGAGGAATGATGGCAAGAAAATATTAAAATTCTGTTTCCAGAATTGTCATTACCTTTCTATAAGAGAAGAAAATGTTGCATGCACACTAAAAACACAGACAAGAATCTTGATTCTAAGCAGAGGTATTTGGGGTAGTGTTTGTTGACGCTGTACAGCATGAAGGCATGTGTGCAGTACAAAATACATGTGAGGTACAAAATACGCATGCTGCTTTCAAAATATGCAAGGCTGCAGTGAGGCCATGCCATGCAACACAGGCAAGTGCTCCTAGAAATACCTCAGAGTCATCATGTATTTGATTTTGAATTGGGATGTGGGGGCTGCACATTCAGAAACTTTTCCCTTAACTAAATTTTCCTCACTTGGTCACACAACCCCATACTGGAGTTGTGACCTATAATTTAAAAAGCTTGTCTATAGACCAGGAGAGTAGCTTTCGTTCTTCTAGACCCTAGACTGTCACTCAAAGAGACTGGATGCCATGCATCCCACAATCCCTGATAACCAGGACCCCGTTCAGCTATTCCCTCCCCTGCTTCTCATCCTCGAATGGCTATGATCATTAGTTCTGTCTGCCCAGAGCTTTCAGAGGCACACAGTAATTCTCCAGAGGNAGAGCTCTACCTATGAAAAGATTCAAGTTTCTGTATTAGAAGAAGCTTAGACCTTCAGAACCAAAGTGGGCTAAGTCGAGGCTTTTTATTTCAGAGACAGTGTCTGCACACACAGGGTACTCCGCACTTACACACTCTTTCATGAAGTCAACAATGTGCATAACTGATANTAAATTATAACAATATATGTTTTTAGCATAGTGTTGGCATGGGGGAGAAAGGACAAAATAACTGAGAAATACAAAATCCAGCCAACCCGTGCAGAGGGTCTGACCTGAATTAAGAATTAGTGGATTCATGCTTCCTATCAGGCCTACATACACCAACTTACTTTGTATCACCTTAACTTCAGCATCCAGGCAGGTGTAAGAGATACCAGTGAATTAGGCCGCTGTCTAAGATGCTATGCTATCAAGACATCTTCCTTCAAGGGCTGGAGATACAGTCAGGGGTAGGATGCTTTCCTAATATGTAATAAGGCCCTGGAATGATCCTCAGTGCACACGCAAGTGCACACACACACACACACAGAGAGAGAGAGAGACAGAAAGACAGAGAGACAGAGACAGAGAGACAGAGACAGAGACAGAGAGAGACAGAGAGGGAGGGAGGGATGAAGGTACATGCCTGTAATACTGGCATTTCAAGTGCTGAGATAGGGCTATAAGTTTGTTACCAGCCTGGACTATGTAGCAACACTACATCTTTAAAAATTGAGGATAGGGAGGCCTTTT
This sequence comes from Neotoma lepida, assembly GCA_001675575.1. Classification (NCBI taxonomy): domain Eukaryota; kingdom Metazoa; phylum Chordata; class Mammalia; order Rodentia; family Cricetidae; genus Neotoma; species Neotoma lepida. The sequence continues at coordinate 176,871 of LZPO01097149.1, read as the reverse complement.
CCTCCAACCTAAGTCATAACCCCATTCTATACCATTAGCTACTAAGAGGTCTGAAATCAAGGGACTTCCAGAGATTTCCCCCAAACTTCACAGATCCTGGGCTCTGTGTAAGGAGTGTCTCTTCCTTTCCCAGAATCCTAGATGCCTCCCACTGATGGAGCCTGATAATAAATGAGTTCATTACCCTGGCTGCTGGGGCCCGTGACAGCCCATCTGCTGGCATGATTAATTAAAACTTTGACTGGCGATGGAGGTGCCATCTCAGGGCCGGAAAGCAATTAATCGGAGTGTCTTCNAGGCTATCATTTCTGCTGGATCATAAAGAGATCCATGGCAGTGAGAGGGGGGTCTTCGGGGGTCAATCCCATTGCCTCACTATTCTGTATATTCCCTACAGATTCTCCTTCCCAAAGCAAGTTCATCACACTTAAAGTGGAGGCAGAGTGGATGAACCAGACCTTTAAAGTCTCTCTAAGCGGAGCAGAGAAACACTCGTGCTGGGAAGGGTTTCCCACTCCTTCCAGGAGCTGGGAGTGTTGAGGTTCAAAACAGTTTCAACCTCTTTTCTGGACATTGGGCTCTGACTCAGATCTCTGTATTTCACAGGGTTCTCCACAAAAGCAGACGAGTGAGATACATGTCCTTTGTTTTGTGATGGGGTTCGGTCCTGATAAATCCATCATCAGTTGACAATGTCCTGGGCTGAAAATACATTTAGGAACTATTGAATAGTTTGGAAAACTGTCTCCCAAAGGACTTGGTCACCAGCCTGTGGCTCTATCCAAAGATGCTAGAACTCTAAGCAGTGGGAGGAAACTAGGTCACTGGGAGCATGCCCTTGCAGGATGGAACTCCACCTCTTTTTGCTTTCTGGCTGCCACAGGGTGAGATGTTTCCTTTACCACATAATCACGTGATGTATTGCCTCATTACAGACCCCAAAGCAATAGACCAACCAACTGAAGCTGCAAAATTGTGAACCAAAATAAAATGCTTTCTCCTTTTATGCTGACTTCCTCGGGTATTTCATTACAGTAATGCAAAGATGACTGGCATACCTGTCAAGCATGATAACTTCTCAACTGTGCATTATCAGTTGTTTTACTCTGCAATCTCATGCTGACTCGGAGATGCAGCTTGCTGCCACTGCCCAGAGTTGAGAAAGAATATCATGTTGCTACAAATCACCAACCTGGGCAAAAAATTAAAATTCAAAGTACAATTGCTACTGAATAAGTGTGCTTTCACAGCATTGTAGAGTTGAAAAATTACAGGGTGAGCCGTTCATTTGAAGTCAGGGGTTCACTTACTAACGTGAAGAGATTCATTGCAGAAATCAAGTACTGACATACTGATGGAGGGCGGGACATCCCATGCTCTGTTATCTGCAAGCTGGAGGATCCAGTATTCCAGTGGTGTGCTTTCTAAAGGCCTGTGAAGAAGAACCCTCATGTTCAACGGTAAGAGAACATGTGGATTGCGCTTCCAATTCCCCACCCCTTCCCAACCTTTTTCTTCTGATGATGTAATCACCACATTCTTCTATCCAGACTCTCAATGAGTGATGTCGATCCACACTGAAGAGAGCGGATCTTTATTTACTCCACCAACTCAGATGCCAACCCATTCTAGAAACACAGCTGTTTGTTGCCAAAAGTAGATGGAAAACATTACAGTGGTTCCCGAAAGTGGCCGTACATGGAATCAGCTGAGGATGTCTCTGATACTTTCTTGTTGCCATAATAAAATAACCTCACAAAAGCATCTCAAGAAGAAAGGGATTATTTCATAGTCATGGCAGGGAGATCAAAGCAGCAGGAACTTGAAGCAACTGCTCACATCACATCCATAATCAGGAAACAGAGAAAGGAACACATGCTCAGCTTACTGTCTCCATTTTATACAATCCAGGATTCCATGCCCAAGAAACAGTCGCACCCACAGTAAAGATGGCTCTACCCATATCAATTCATATAATCAAAATAATCCTCCATCTCCCAGAAGATTCTAGAGTCTATCAAGTTCACAATACTATCACAGGATCCTTTTTGTTTGATTGGCTGATTGACTGGTTGGATTTTTTTTTAACCTATTTTTTTTAAAGATTTATTTATTATACATACAGAAGAGGGCGCCAGATCTCATTACAGATGGTTGTGAGCCACCATGTGGTTGCTGGGAATTGAACGCAGGACCTCTGGAAGAACAGTCAGTGCTCTTAACCTCTGAGCCACCTCTCCAGCCCAGCTGGTTGGATTTTTTGAGGTAAGGTCTGATTCTGTAGCCCAGGATGGCCTTGAACTTGTTTCAGTCCTGAGTACCAGGAATTACAAGTGTGAGCCTCCATGCCGGCCAGCTGGGGAATCCTTAAACATGACTTCTGCTGGCTCCTTTGCTCTGGGCAAACAGCTGGGCCTGGGATTTACATGCTGAGAGGCCTTGGAGCTCCCTGGGTGACTCAAATGTGCAGAACAGCTGGTGCAGTCTGAAGCCCCCACCTCACCCCCAGTCCCCTTGAAGAGCCAACCTCTGTGAAAAGTTTGCACTGATGAGAGAGAGCTACAGGGGGCTCAGTAACTGTTCCTTGAGTTCGGAAGGATGAGAGGACCTGCTCACTTGCAGCCCCATGAAGACAACANTTAAAATGGTTTCCTCTTCTCCAGGGCAGAGCCAAGGGTGACACAGTGGGAACATCACACAGGAAGTGGCAAAAAGCAGCTGGTGGCAGACTATAAGAACTTTTCTAGAAAAGAGAAAAGGGTTGGGGAGAAATGTGGCTGAGGCAGAAATAGGGACAGGTGAGTCCAGGAGCAGTGACCAGGTGGGTGGCTTGCTCTCAGAGAAGGGAAACATGTTAAGCCAACCTAACAGTGTGTTGAAGGGTTTCCCTTGCACATGCCCTTGACTCTGGGCCACGTTCTCCCCAAGATTCTCAGGACCCAGGAAGGGAGTGAAGGAGATGGAGTCCCATACCCTGTGGCTGTTAGGCTACCTGGCATCTCTATGCCCTGGTTTGGTCCCTCATCACTTCTCTTTGAGGCTACTAGAGCAGCCTCTACATGGCTGTCCTGCATCCTGCCCCGAGGATCTCCCTCATCCCACTGCATACTGTGACCTGCATAACCTTGCTGAAGTGCCCACCTGATCCCGTTCTCTCTTCAGAATCAAGCGTCTCCAGAGATAATTGTTCTAGCCTGTCTTTAGAGTGGAACTCACTCGCACTTCCCATCATGCACTTGTACCTGCGGGCCAACCACTTACCCTTCCGTGAGCCTGTCCTGACCTCCGCTGAGTCCTCTATTTGAACAGCCTGCGCCTCTCTCTTGATTAGATTCTGTACCATTAATGTTCATCTTAAGTGCTGCCAGCTCCAGAAAGCATCCTCCGTAATGAAGGCTAAAGCCAACCGCTCTTCAGTGTCTCTGCTGCTCTTCTCACGCCTCTTTCACAGCTTTGTGAACTTCTCACCCTACCGACCCATGGACTTCCAGAGCACAAGCCATGTGTATTCTTCAAACTTCACTCTTCTTGAGTGAAGACACAGGAGTGCAGGTGTCCAATGCACATTTATTAACTCGAATCTGTAGCGTGGGAGTGAGGACCCACAGATACCTGCTTGTGAGCAGCAGGAAAATCAATAGAGCCCTTCCTTCCCATCAACTTTTGCACTCAATAAGATCCTTGCAGCCTGCATATACCCTTAGGGAGAAACATAAGAGGATGGGGCCACAATGTGGGACCAGGAAAAGTGGGAACTAGTGGTCTCTTTCCTCATAACAAGAACTCATGAATAAAAGGACACAAAGGCACATGATGTAAACAAGAACCAACATTTACACAACACTTGTCCCATGACCACATTCTCAGTAAACGCAGACACGCTGGTTACTTCCTGGTTTAGCAGCTTGGCCTTTTCTGCTTAGTCAGGATGGACAATAAGTCCCACCTCTAATACAGCAGCTAAGAGACATGTGTAAATGTACATGCATGAGCCTTATCAGAACCTCAGATTTCAGCTTGTTAACAGATACAAATGCATACTCT
>LZPO01097149.1:83536-99142 GCA_001675575.1 Neotoma lepida | reverse complement strand
CGGGGTCTCTGCTTTCTTCCTGTTTGAGGCGTCTTTTCCAAGGATATGCAGCTCAGGGGGCAGCACCTGCTCAGCATGTGCAAAGCCCTGGCTGCATCTACAACACCAGCAAGCAAAACGAAACTGTGCTTTTACACACGTCAGAAACAAACAGGACACTTAGTGTGCCTCTTTTAGGACCTTGTTAACTAGATCCCCACTATTCTGACCTCCTTTTCTCTGAGTTTAAGCCCACACGCTACAAATTCAAGACTCAGCCTTCCTAAACAAAATCTTTGTCTCCCTCCTTGCATGAATTACTACTGTATCTCTTTTTCTCAAAGCCTTCTGAATTACACATGCCTAGAACATGATATTCTTTGATTCAATTCAGCTATGCTTTCTACTTTCTTAANGAAACTACCCTCCAGAGTCCATGACTTCTACCTGCCAAATCTTTGGTTGGTGGACTCACTGGAGCTTCTCGCCTGGCCCCCTTCCTCCACACTTTGACTTCAGAAGTGACAGACAGGGTCCTCTAATTATTCTGTGTGGGTCACTGTTCCCCAAGCTCTTTCCTTCTTCCAACTAGTTCTTCAAGTCTACTTTCAGCCTTTCTTTCTTCTTCTTACTCTAAAACTCAATTTAGGGGTTATTTCATCCAGTCCCATGAGTTGAAGAGTCAAAAAAATCTTTTAAACTCTTCTAAGTGGCTGGGGAGACAGCTCAGTGAGTAAGAGTGCTTGTTCTTACTGACTAAAGATCTAAGGTCGAATCTTCAGCATCCAAATGAAAATCCAGGCATAGCTGTGTGTGCCTGGAACCCTAGCATTAACCTGCAAGCCNAGCCTAGCCATCCAGCCTGGCCAAAATGGCAAGTTTCTAGCCTAGCAAGAGACNCTGTCTCAATCATGGAAATAGGAAATAGGGAGAGAAAGGCACCCAGTATCTTTTTCTGGCTTCTGCACGTGGGAACACAAATAAATCCTCTCCAATGACCAGGAGTAGACTGCTATTAGATACCTCATCTTACCAGNCTTATTACTACCCTTCTCTTGTATTCCCTACTCCCCTAACAGCACCTCCGACTCAACCAAACTATGGCCTCAAAGTCCATGACAATCCCACCTTCCTCATCCCTCAACTCTCAAGCCCATCACTGCCTCTCAAGACCATCATTGCCTCTTCTGTTCAGAGGGGACCATGTCTGTTCAGACGTGACCGTGTCANTCCCTTCCACCAAGCTCTAACAGTTCTACTCCAGCCTCGTAGAGCTGATCAGTGAGCAGGCTGGGTCTTGTGCTTGGCTTCTTCCCCTGGGGCATCTGCTCATGTAATTTCCTTCTGGCTACAACCCCACCGCGTCTTCTAATCCATTTCAGATTTGTCTTACTCAGTTCCCAAACACTGTGCATTTTTCCTGTATCACAGCTAATCTGTATCAAAGTTAGCTATGTGTATNCCATCCTTTGGCCTCAATATCTTNCCATCAAAATTGTCTACAGATTTCCAAAGAGATAAATCTCCCTTGTTTCAAGGAATACTTACATTAAGCCTATTCTTTGTAAGGATCCAAGGCCCTGTCACAGAACTAAGAGGACTTCCTGACTTTACTGAGCAAATGTGTTCTTTATTAGTGGAAATGAGACATGCAGCAAACACAACATGTATGTTCTAATACTAAATCCCATAAAAGAGGACCAGAAAAGCATAGAGTCTGAGGAAGAGACTATTTCTAATTTGCTTGAAATTTGAATTTGTGTGTCTTTGACAGGACCAATCAGGATATTCAATGTAAAGGATGGTGGAGTAATGATTATCTTCTAAATCTTAACAATACTAATCCTGCAGTTAACTCAACTGAGTCCCCTTTCCTATCCGTTCTCCTCTCCCCTTCTCCTCTACACACAGTGCAAATCAGCACATAAATGTTTACAATCTCTACACACACACACACACACACACAATTATAAGCAAATAACCAGAGGAAAAAACGTAAGGAGTTATTCACAGAATATTTTAATTGAAAAACAGTAATAGTCATCTACTTTAACAACCCCTATGATGCACATGACTGGTACTATTGGAGACTCTGCTCACAAACTTCCAGAGATGGACATCTGACTACCTCACAAGAAAGCAATCCATCTGGAGTTAGTCATCTTGGATGACAGAATAGTTCATTTGGAGTAGAACTCCCTACCTGTTGGTCCCAGTTCGCTTCTCTGGTATGAAGCACAGATTAATTTCTACTCCACATGATCCTCCTCAGAATGTCTGAAGACTGCTATNACAGCTGTCATCGCCCTCCTACACCCGTCTACCCACATAAGACCGCTGCATGCAGTTGTGACTGGAAGTTCTCATACAGCATACTTCCCTACTCTCCTTATCACATATGCTCCAGTTAGATAATGTCAATTTTGTCTACCACATCAAAAACTGACAGACACTAAAGAGCCACTAGGACATGAAGGTATCAAAGTGACCCCATACTACATAAAAATTGATTATAAAAAATTGAGCCATATCTGTCACAATCCACAAAAATAGAAATCAAAGGAATGGGAAAGAAGAAACCCCTGGGTCACCAATACCTGCCCCAAATTACCTCGAGGAGCCAATTGGAGACAGCTTGCCCTACCTTTAGATCTATCTGTACTCAGTAACTGACTGCACACAGCCAGCTGCAACCTTGAGGCAGGCCTTACCTACCAACTTCCACAGAGCATCAGTCAGGGCTTACCAACTCCCTAGAGCACCAAAGTGCCAATAAGATATCTTCCATAATAACTGCACGGATTTCCTGGTCCTAATAAAACCCCCAAACCTTCCTCTGTTCTTCAAGCACACAGGCTACCAGGCCCATGTACATGTGCCCTAGTGCAATCCTGGTCCTTATTCCAAACACAAGCTGCTTTATTATAAACTTGTCCCTACATTTTCACTTGACTTTGACAACAGAAATNAGTCACTTATATGACAAATCTGAGTTGCGGCTCACGTGCCTGAACACAGCTCTGGAATAGTACATTTTCTCACTGCACTNCTACCGGNTCTCATGAAGTAGTCAGAATTCCCTTTGTGGGAAAGGAAAACAAGTGACGATTAAATCCAGAGCTGAAGTTTAAAAAGTGATGGTTTAACAATACACACCAGACCAGAGCAGCACAATTTCTAAGAAGGCTTGATTCAGGGGAAAACCATGAACTAAAATAATCAAATGTGAAGTCATCTATGTGGTGTAACAAACTCACCCCCACTCTGTAAAGTGGAAGCCAAGCATCTTCTTCTAATTTTAATTGTTCTCAGACAACAATCACATGACTACCTACTAGGTGAGCAGCCAGCCACGTTCCAGAGGTAGGGAATACCATATTCCCACCCAAAACGCATCTTCTACATTAAATTCATGATTTTCTAATGCAAATATTTTCAGATTTTAGAAGCCTGCTTACTGTCTTAAACACATTCTGTATTGGAATTTTCCAGCTAAGGCCAACACACCAATGAAACAGTGAATGCTGACTTAATATTTCAGAAAGAAAATATGTACAAAGAGTGAGGCGTGAGTNTGGGATGTGAANGACAAAGCTGTCAGCCAGGAAGAGACCAGCCTGCCAACAGAGAATCTCAGGAACATGGGGAAGAGGGAAACAGTCCACAGGTCAGGGCCACTCTCAGGACCACACAACAGCACTAAATGCTCAGTATTCATGAGAGACAAGTGTCAACCTGACCTAACCCTCCTGGACACCTGACATGAAATTCCTACGCCTAAGTCACACCGTTCAAAGGTTACTATTGTGCAAGACTATGTCTTCAGGTCTTCTGCTCAAGTTCAAACAAACTCATTTATCATTTCTCCATTTTCAGTGTTAAAGGTTAGTGATTTTCCCACTGCGTTTAAAACACAAAAGCAGGCCATGTNTGCTGGTGCACACTTTTAATCCTAGCATCCAGGAGGCAGAGGCAAGCTGATTTCTGAGTTCGAGGTCAGCCTGGTCTACAAAGTGAGGTCCAAGACAGCCAGGACTACACAGAGAAACCCTCGGGGGTGGGGGGGGGGCATAAATAACCCATTTCCCTAAAATGACAGCTCAGTTTTGTAGTACTATTTCAAACTTCCACACCCAACTTACCTCATCATCTTTTGCTGCAAAGACCTTTAGAACTTGATATCCCATAAAAAATCTTCTATGGATCTACAAGAGAGGGAAAAAAAATTGGTTTTGAAGCAGAATGANAAATATCTACAGCTGTAAGGTCACACATTGCTAAAACTGTCTGCTCAAAATGTTCTTACTGGTAAACACCAAGAGCAACTAGAAACAATTTACTTCTTGGACCTCAACTTAATGAGCACCCAGTGCACACTTTGTATCATTCTATACATTGTACACTAAAACAGAGCAGTGAGCAGGAGACACCCAGGTCCTTCAGAAGCCTAGAGAAATGTAGAATGAAATCCAATGCTGTATAATATATAGTCCAACATTATATGGTGTCCTAAGAACACAGGGAACTGGGCTTGCTCGTGAGGGTTTCAGAAGATGTATGCAAAAAATGACACCTCAGCCAAGACTTGGAAAGTAGGAACTAACCAGAAGAAAAGTCTGAGGGTTGGAAAGATAGCTCAGCAGCTAAGAGCACTTGCTGCTCTTTCAAAGGGCACCAGGCATGTACCAGGAAAACATTCACACACATAAAAATGAATACATTTTGAAAAATAAAAGGTAAAACAAGGTGTATACACTAGATCCTGGGCAGACCTAACAGTGAACAGCAATCTAGAGTGGCAGGTACACAGTATGTGTTCACCGGTACAGCTTTTAGAGCAGTGAAGTGGCCTAGTGCAAGGGGAAAGCGGGAAATTAGAGATTACCAAAGACTGTCTCATAAGGCCTCCAGGAATAAAGTCCTCAGGAGCAGTGACAAGCCCCTGATGAACTGCAAAGAGACCAAAGCAAAGAGCCCATTCTCAGCAGGCTGAAGGCAGGGAAACNAGTTAAACGAAATGTTCTGCNGNTCCTTGCCCCCTCTTGAAATGCAGTCAGGGTCACAGAACTCTACAAATACCTGACTAGAATACGAATGTTCAGGTTCCCGAAATCACAACCCCTACCCCCATCTACCAAGATCAAGCTCTCACTGTCTGTGTAGCTGCAGCCTGGGGCTTATTTAGAAGAAAGTGTCGTGTGCTGTACTGGGCAGCATTTCTTACCTGCCTTTTCCTGCACTCCCTTCCTCTAAAGCTGAGAAACTAGGAGCACTTTANNATAACCGCAGCTCAAGAACACTAAGCTTCAGAGGAANGAGGTCCATGTAATTCAAACACCCCTCATTTCAGCTTCCATCTCCCAGCCGAAACCACTATTGTAAGGCACACGAGAATAACCCTACAGTTCCATACAGCATGTTCACAAAGATTTACTTACCCTGTTAGAATTTATAACAGTCCTTGATTTATTCAAAAAATAGCTAATAAGGGTGCTGGAGAGATGGCTCAACAGTTATGAGCACATACTGCTCTTGCAAAGNCCCTGAGTTNGGTTCCCAGCACTCATGGCAGGTGACTCACAACCATCTGTAACTCCAGCTCCAGGAGATCCAATACCTCTGGGCTCCACAGGCACCTGCACTCATATGCACATACCTACACGCATGTGCACACACATACACATAATTGAAAATAAAAACAAATCTTTTTAAGTTTATTTATATTTTATGTGNACTGGATTTTGCCTGCATGTATGTCATTGTGAGGGTGCCAGGTCTCCTGGACCTGGAGTTANAGACAGTTGTGAGCTGCCATGTGGGTNCTAGGAATTGAACTCNGGTCCTCTGGAAGAGCAGACAGTGCTCTTAACTGCTGAGCCATCTCTCCAGCCACAGAAAAACAAATCTTTAAGAANTAGCTAATGCTATCTTTTCCTAGTGCATCTAAATGACTTCTTCAAAGAACATGAGGAATCTGGAGGGAAGCTAATAGCTAAATTCTTGTAATTATATACCCGGAATATCTCACAACTTGGGAAGAGAACTGAAAAACTGTTTGATATTTTAAAGTAAACAGTACCACACACACACACACACACACACACACACACACACACACACACACACACACATATATACAGTGTAACTTAGTGGTAGTGTGCTTGGCTAGCAAACAATAAATCACTATCCACACACACAAAACTATTTCACACCAATTCATTCCAGAAATGGTATTTTGTCAACATTCCAGCAAAGACAGTGTGATTTTATTTAAAATAGCTGATAATTGCTAGGCCATTAAAAGGGGCATATCTGTATTTTTTCATATTCCCCACGGAAAACAGTATGTTTAACACNTTGTGTCCTTTGGTTAAGATAATACATGAAAGCAGGTATGGACAATGGGCTATTCAAAACNNTGCTAGTTCACGTGGTGAGAGTGTGCCACTAAATAATGGCACAGACAGGGCTAGAGAGATGGCTCAGCAGTTAAAAGCACTNACTGCTCTTCCAGAGGACCTGGGTTCAATTCCCAGCACTCACATGGCAGGTCAAGACTGTCTGTAACTCCAGTTCCAACACCTTCACACAGACATACATGCAGGCAAAACACCAATGCGCATAAAATAAATAAATAAATAATGGCACAGATTTTGGAGTCTCAAAATCCATGTCTACTACCATTTCACTGTAAGATCTTGTGCTAGTTACATAATGGGGCTAATCTTCAATTTCCTAATCTTAAAAAAAATGCATACCATAGCACATGCTTGAGAGGCTAATAATAACCAAAGGAGAATTTTTATCAAATGCTTACATGTTGGAACACTGTAATTATTCACTGAACAGTAGTTATAATTATAATATTTTCATGATACTTGTCTGAGACAGAACTTTAAAACAATGGTGANTGTGGCCCTGCATGGCTGCTGGATAAAAAGATCAAACAATGTCTAAACCTGTCAAGCCTGCCATNGNCCTATCTCAGAAAACCTGTGAGACCCTTCTTTCANTTTGGGGAGCAGGAGGATTCTTCTCTTTGAGATGGACAATCTTTACTCACTTTCTTAAGCCCAGACTTGAATAAAAGTATTTCCTCCTTTGAAAGCAAAATCAATAAAATAAAATTGATTTAGAAGTTAAAAAAATTGATCTAGAAAGCATTTCAAGTTTTAAAAAGTAAAATCTGAGGTTAATAAAAGTATTATAAAAAGGAACGTGTATTTTTTTTTTTGGCTCTGTTCCCCCTATTTTGCTTTGTTATTTAGCTAAAATAGGCCCTCACTTCCAGCCTGGCATAGGTGATTTCAGTATTTGCAGTTGTGAATTATACTAGAGGGTGTTTGGGGTAGGGCTTGTCTATCTAGACACAGGCAGAGAGGGCAGTTTCAGTCAGATGTGGTGACACACATCTTTAATCCCAGCAACTGGGAGGCAAAAGCATACACATCTCTGTGAGCTCGAGGCCAGCCTAGTCTACATAACAAGTTGTGGGCCAGCCAGGAATACACTGTGAAACCTGTCTCAAAAGAGGGAGAGGAGGGCTGGGGAGATGGCTCAGAGGTTAAGAACACTGATTGCTCTTCCAGAGGACCCAGGTTCAATTCCGTAACTCCAGTTCCAGTGACCTAGCGCCCTCTTCTGGCCTCTGCAGGCTCTGCATGCTCATGGTACACAGACATATATGCAAGCATACATTTGTGCACATTAAAATAAAAAATAAAAATAGATCTTTTTTTAAAGATGGGAGACAATTTTTACAAATTGNTCTAAGTAAGGTTAGTTTCACTCAAGATTAATAAGCATTGCCATTAATAATCATAAGTTTTAACTTTATATACTTTGCGACGTAAATAATTTTACTTTAAAGAACTTTTAGGGCTTCTAAACTTCCAAATATAGTTATTCTCACTTAGAACATCTCATTTCAGTACATTCTTGGAGTTGTTTGTTTGTTTTGGCATTTCAAGACAGGGTTTCTCTGTGTAGCCCTGGTTGTCCTAGAACTCACTCTGTAGACTAAGGCTGGCCTCGAACCCACAGAGATCCATCTGCCTCTGCCTCCTAAGTGCTGGGATTATAGGCATGTGCCACTACATCTGACTCATTCTTAGAGATTTTAAGTAAGTTTGCCCACTTTTTGGCTTATGGGGGTTTGTTTTGTTTGCTTTTCAAAGAGTGTGTGTGTGTGTGTGTGTGTGTGTGTGTGTGTGTGTGTGTGTATGCCATGTATATGCAGGTGCTCCTGGACACCAGAAGAGGGTGCCAGATACCCTTGAACTGGAGTAATACGTAACTGTGAGCCACTCGACATGGCACTGGGAACCAAATTCTGGTCCTCGGGCAGAGTTGTTCACGTTCTTAACTACCGTGCCATATCTCCAGGCCTCGGCTTGTGGGTTTTGAAAAACCTTATAAAAGTATGGAACTTCACTGAATTAACCTAACGCTAAAAGTACATAAAGCTTGTGCACTAAAACACCACAAAGAACTCCAAGTCCAGACTACTGGATGGTATTTCTTTTCATTATAATTCCCACGAATTCTCCAATAAAAATCTCTTCATCCCTAGGGACTTAGAAAGAAAAACACATAAAAAGATAATATTTGCCGGGCGGTGGCAGCTCACACACCTTTAATCCCAGGACTAGAGAGGCAGGGGCTGGTGGATCTCTGAGTTTAGGGACAGTCTGGTCTACAGAGTGAGTTCCAGGACAGCCAAGGCGACACAGAGAAACTCTGTCTTGAAAAAAAAATTTTTTTAAAAAGATAATATTTAAATTTATTAGCTATGATTCATCATTTTTCAGTCTACCCCAAGAAGAGTGAACCTGAGATCTCCGGGAATCTTTGACCAACGCTTCCTAGGAGAGTGTGTGGGATCCCATGGTAAGCTGCTGCACTTCCCACTGTGTCCACTTCATGTAGCCGCACTTTGGTACCTAAAAATCATTTGACTTACAGAGAAGGTGCACGTCCTAAACTCTACACCAGAAATTGAGGAGAAAGGTGCCCAACATAAATCAATGACATTCTGGACTGGAGAGATGGAGTGGCTAAGAGCACATCACAGCCCTCCCTCCCAGAGGACCTGAGTTTGATCCTCAACATCAACGTCCAGAGGCTCACAACTGCCTGTAACTCCAGCTCCAGGGGGACCTGACCCTCTGCCCTCCTCCAGCACCTGAACTCACATACATATGCCCACGTGCAGCCACATAGACATACACATAATAAACAGTAATTTTTTNAAAAAATATGTATTAAAAATAAATAAATGATATTATAGGATTTACTTGACATTCAAAACCTAGCTATATATATATACATATATGTTTGATTAAGCCACACAACTGCAAACAACTGGATGGTGAGTAAGTGGCTTAGTGAATCTTAGTGGTCTTCAGATTTATGCCAAGTCTCTGTATCTTGGTTTTCCTTTTCAAATATCAAAGACAATGGGCTGGGGAGATAGCTCAAACAGCAAACACAAAGACANGAGTTCAATCCCAGGAACCCACAGTTTAAAAAAGCCTGGTGTGGCCGGGCGGTGGTGGCGCACGCCTTTAATCCCAGCACTCGGGAGGCAGAGGCAGGCGGAACTCTCTGTGAATTCCAGGAAAGGTGCCAAAGCTACACAGAGAAACCCTGTCTCAAAAAACAAAACAAAACAAAACAAAAAAGCCTGGTGTGGTGGCAAGTGCTTGTAATCTCAGCACTGGTGAGGTAGAGATAGGCAGATCCCTGGGGCTCACTGGTAGCCAGCTAAGCCAACTTGACAAGNTCTGGGACAGTGAAAGACCCTTTTCCAAAAAATCATTTGGGCAGCACCCAAGGAATGAATATCCAGACCCACACACAAATTAAAATTTTTTAAATAAAAAAATGGCAACNCTCATCCCCAAACTACATTTTGGAAGTCTGAACGGGAAATAAGTATGAANTGTAAATAAAATAACCAATCAAAAGCTTGAGGCGTGCACTTTGTTCCCAACTGCAGAGTAACTGCTGTACCTGAGAAGACTTACAAAATCCCAAAACGGAGAAGCACTTCCCCTCCGATTTATATTTCATTTGCTCCTCATCCACTNTAGAAAAAGGAACGATATCGCTTCCGTAGCGGAACCCTGGAGAGGGAGAGCAGAACATCTGTTAGGCACATGGGGCCTGAAATAGGCTCTGTACCNACATCAACAATACGCGCACNGGATCCAGAGCCAGTCTCGTCTTCTACTCCCTGGAATCAAATTATTGCCCCCTGTGATCAACAGGAGGAAGGCAGAGGCAGGAACAAGCCACATACACCATAGACANNTGATTAAAATCTAATTACAATTTTAGAGGAGCGTCTTCTGCAGTCTAGTTGCCTTAATGATTACTCAGCCCAGAAGAAAGACTGTAGCAAACACAGCACATTAGTTATCCTCCAAAGACAGCCATGTTGACTACAGTACAAGTATGAGCTGTAAACATAATCAAAGCACATTTACTCAGAAACACGGAGATCCAAAGAGAAAATGGCCCATCAGAAATCTTCAGAACAAAATGTCCAAAAACACATGCTGGAGAGACACAAACCTTCAGCCATCTAACGGAAGCCAAAACTCTAGTTAAAAGCATCCAACTGACAAGTTCTATACTTCTGTATGTAAAATTTATTTTATTACTGGATTTGGTTGTACGTATTTTCAATGTCTTAGATTGGATGAATATGGACTCATATGCTCCCCGTCACCACAAGTGAAAAATAAAAGTAAAAAAGACAAAACCCTAACCCTGTTCCAAGGCCTCTGCTCTCTGGAAGGCTCTGTTCCTACAGTACACAGCACACAGCATCTCTTTCTTCAGTGTGGCTGCAAGAGCAACCATCAAAGCCCAAGAACTCAACAGTGGGAGTCTAGGGGCAGATTCTGTGATCCAGTGTCTATTTGTTCCCGATATATTGCTGGGGTCACATATTTAATGAAAAAAATCCATTTTCATGCATGTCTTTTTTAAAAAGACAAATTCAAAAATTTCAATATAAAAGTCAACAGGGTATGACATATGGTCCAGAGTGGTAGGATCTAAACCAAACATTTTTCCTTTTGTTTCCCAATCACTTGTGTGGCAGTGGCCTCGCATTCCAGCCACTGTCCTTTCCCTGCCTGGCAGACTGTCCCCTCAAACCGGGAGCCAAGATCAACCTTCTTTATCTTAAGTTGTTTTGTCAAGTATCTCGTCACAGCAATATGAAAAGTAGCTACGACAGCCTTATGTGTAAAACAGAAATAGCAGGAGTGTCTGCTTCATCGGGCTGTGACAATTAGAGAAAATACAGGCTGCCACTTACAACACACCACAGCCCCTCTGAGCCCAGCCTGTGCCTCACTCATGCTCCTTCTCCCACCGAGAGCCAGTCCTTACACCAAGATAGAAGGATCAGCTAATAATGGGGTCGTGATTCCAGCTCAACTACAATTGTAAAATTCATGTCCTACACTACACTACTAAATTCAAACAAGTAACAGAAATTGTAACCTATTAATTACATTCTGTATAGCATTCTATCTACTACCAGCTTCAAACTATCCCACTCCCTCATACACTTAAATATACGTAGCAAGATACAGTGCCATACATGACACTTTTTTCCAGGACTGGGAAATTAAAACTGTATTAAGTAGTGCACAACCTGGTAATAAGTTGATCTAAGCACCGGGATGCCTTAATGATCATTTGAGGTCTTAAATATTCAGATAGTCTCAGCCAGTTTCCAGGTGCTCTGGATAAAGATGTCATCTGAACATACAATTTAAGCCAAATGGGTGGAGTATACCGAGCACAACTTTAAAGAGCCTAGTGTGCATAAGCCATGACAACAATCACCAATAATACTTCTCCCCTGCATGAGCATATCTGGTAGGGTATAAAACCCGAAACCGACACCTGGAAGAGTAAGGTGAAAGCTGCCTCACTCCCTTTATAGAAGCATCCTCCCAGCCGCACATGAAAACAAAGCCAAGGCCTGAGTCCTGTCACGTGGCACATTTAAATTCGGAAGGATCAAATACACAGTTCTTTCCTAAAAGCCATCTTGCCCAGACCCCCCTGACCCACGGGACCCAGTATCAGCTGCACCTCTGTACCTCAGAGAAACATCTGCAGCAGGTGAACAGCCAGCCTCGGCTGCCTCCCATCACCTTGAAGACAATCTCTCTTGCGCAAAAGTGCAGGTGCTTGTTAGCGTACCTTGAATAGTGTCCTCTTTGGAAACTTCAGTTTCGTCATCGTCATTTAAGCAATAAACAGTTTCTTTTTGTATATCTTCCTTCTTTAGGGTTCTGGCATCCACAACTATCCAAGTCTTCTTAATTTTCTCCTGTACAATCTATTTTCAAATGATAAAGGAAAAATAAGGAGAGACAGGATAGTGACTGACAGAAAATGAAAATCTAACACATTCTCTGAACGATTATTCTAGCTACACAGTATTTAGCCTCTCCTTTCCTATCATGTAAAATTTAGTTTATTTCATTTATTTATCATATTATTTATTTATTTATTATAACTGTCTCTATATTCCCTTTTTCTCCTTTGGTAATCTATAGGCACATATTGATTTCTAAATACACATATACCTTCTACAGAAAACCCTCAAATTGCCCAATAAAGAGGGACCACACATTTTACCATAGTCAGAAAGAAAGGGAGGGGTCAAAAGGGGAAACTGAGAGACTGAGAGAGCACAGACTCATCCCCAGTCACACTCTTTGGCCTTGACAGAAACCAAAATAACTCCAAATCACCTCTGTGGTTCTCACGATGTGTTTGGGAATTAAGTTCTTAAACANACAAAAATAAGTCTGTATATTTATTTCTCAGATTAAATTATATTTTTAGCATACATTTAAAGAGGGGGAGAAGACAGAGAAGCTCCTACTGAAGTAAAGATCAGATTTCTACTCAGATTGGAATTTAAATTCGCTGTTGAAAGTGAGCTCTGATGTGCAAATGCAGACGAGGAAGGACACACAACCTGACACTAACAAGTCAACATGTTTGACAGTCTGTGGATGCTGTGACTCTTGGATCGCTAATAACTGCATTCGGTATGACCATGTCTGCAAAGCTCTACACATAACTCTGGTGTATTATCGACACTCCTGCTATGATATACAATGACAAGTTGATCCATCATATTTTCTTTCTCCTAAAAGAAAAAGAGACAAAGGCCTGAGGTCCCGGCTAACAATCAATTATCAACTCAGCAAAAGAGAAAGGGGAGGGAATCAAGCCATATTTATAAACACTTCTTAAAACTTCTCCTCACATGCCTTTTAGATGAAAAGCTAAACGGAGACAAAATCAAAAGGGAGAAGAGCCACAGTGGCAGTAATTACACACTGAATAACTCACACATGAATTGTCAGCGTCTTACATAAGCATATTTATCCGTCTGGTAACACTGCTTTAAAAAAAAAAACAAACCTGTATTTACTACCTACCGATTTATAGGCTATGATCTTTATAGACAAATTGGGGCCGATGGTCAGCTGGCAGGGCCAGGGCATGGAGCGCCTCTCAATCTTCTTAAAGACACACAGCTGCTGTAGACTCTCACTTAATAAAGGAAAGCACATAATGAGAGACACAATTTTCCCATGTCCATTTGGACTAGATGGTTTACTTATTTCACTGGAATGGGAACTGAGCTGTTGTGGATTATAAGGAGAGAAACAGCAGGGGTGGCGGGAAAGTGACAGCGGTGGGGAAGGAGCCAGAGACAGCGAGCTGGCCTGGGAGGTGGCAGAGCTAAAATCGCTTCCACGAGAGGAGAAAAGTAGGAGCTTCTCTGTCTTCTCCCCCTCTTTAAATGTATGCTAAAAATATAATTTAATCTGAGAAATAAATATACAGACTTATTTTTGTNTGTTTAAGAACTTAATTCCCAAACACATCGTGAGAACCACAGAGGTGATTTGGAGTTATTTTGGTTTCTGTCAAGGCCAAAGAGTGTGACTGGGGATGAGTCTGTGCTCTCTCAGTCTCTCAGTTTCCCCTTTTGACCCCTCCCTTTCTTTCTGACAAAGGTAAAAGGAACCTCCTCTACTCAATCCCTTCTCTCAACTCTACCAGCGCCTCTCAACGTTTATCCAGAACCAAGCATACCTTCAAGGATATGAGAAAAGCACGTTCCCCATGAGTTGGCACACAATGGAAGGCGCTCACCAACTCCCAGAAAACAACAGACAAGAGGGTAAGAGCCCTGGCTCCAGGGTATCAAAGGAAGGGCACCAGGCTACAGCATCACTGCTCCCAATTCATTAGTTAATGTCAATTCCCCTAAATAAAAGACACAATGTTTTATATGCGCACAACAGAGAGAGTTACATAAAGACTACCCAGGGGAAAAAGGAATCAGTAGTCTGTTTGGTCTTTATGTAAAGTAGATAAATGTACAGTGTTTTAATGGTGAGAAGATAAATGTAACGTGGAGTGATGCTTCATTTAAACAAAGGTGAAACTCAAGTCTGGTTTTATCTGCCCCTAATCAACACAACAGAAGACTATAGGAGAGGTGGGATTTGTGGTATTCATTAAGATAAAGAGCAAAGGAATTAGTGGCCTAATACATGCATAGTGTACAATCCAGCCCTTATACTGATGTCCATGGTATAGATGAAAGAAGAATCTCTAAGTGGTGAGAACTACCTTACGTTACCCACTGAGTTAGAGACAGAGAGACCTCAACAGACTCCAATCCTCAGAACCATGTTACAACAAGCAAAGCTGTTCTCCTGAACCCCTGCTTCCGAAGTTCACAGCACACCAAAGCCAACTTCAGGTTTGTGAAGAATGAATATGTCTGCACCAGATCTAATCTATCTCATGAAACATTACTAGTCTATCCAAGATATCATGAGATATGAATTCTGGACCAGGGACTTTTTAAAATTTTTTATATAAAAATAATTTCCCACAGCCAGTGCTGTCTCTTTTCCTGAAGCCCTTATTCCTTCCAATTAAAACTTCTGCCTGAGAGTTCACTCTCTAGTCTTGGTTTTTATTTTTATAATCACCGGGACAAAGACCATATATATACAGGATCAGAGAAACTGAATTTGGAAACTGACTTAACCACAATTAACTTAAATTAGAATAGTCACTGTATTTGAATGACAAAGTTCTGATCTACAAAGAAGACCCAAAACCCAAGTAGTTTAAAACACTAAGACATGCATAGTCAATAATTTATCTGCTTGCTAGGGGAGGGGGAGATACCTTAAAAAATAGCAGATTTATACTGACTCACAATATGTTAGCTGAAAGCATGTATTCCCATAGTTCAGAGAGAAACAACACATCTGCACACAGTATGACAAGAACACATATTATGTCCAGATACTTCATTTTATAGGGTTCCTCACTAATTCCTTTGGTGATCCCTTAAGAAATACAATTCCATTCCAATTAAACGATAATTTCAAGGGTTTCCATATTTACAAAATCATGATGTATTTCTTGTCAATTACAGATCTCCAGAAATTCTTAAAAATTGTAGCTGAGAATAAAACAACAGATGTAGACGGTTGCTACTCATAAAAATGCCAGTTGCTGACCTCCTTCAATTGAGAACTTTGCTTT
>LZPO01097149.1:29845-41342 GCA_001675575.1 Neotoma lepida | reverse complement strand
AAAGAAAGAAAGAAAGAAAGAAAAGAAGGAAGAAAGAAAAACAATAACAATAATTAATTAGTTAATTAAGAACAAATAGAATGTGAGTAATAAATTGTTCCCTGGAACCAACTCAGAGCAGAGAAGTTTCTTGCTGAAGGAATGAGCTAGAAGGCAGGCTCTCAAACATAAATCTAGAGATGAATCTTGCAAGAACCACGCAACGGCTCATCCTTTTTGCCTCTGTGTAGCCCAGATGAAACGGATCAGATCTCAAACCTAGGGAAGGGTGCTTCTTCCTTTCGTTTCTGGGTGGGGCACAGAGAATAAGGTGACAGTGGGCCTAAATGTATTTATTTTTAATCATTCATTCTTTAGGCTCTGCGGACAACTGCAACTGTATGTCCTCTCCCGGCACACACCCTCCCTTACACTCCCTCCCTGAAGATGAAGAGATATGGAACCTGGATGTCTGTCTGTCTTCCCTTCAGCTAACCCAAGCTTTTCCCACTTCCTAGCCACCCGCGCACAGCAGCTGGAGCCCAGACAGCCGGACGTCTGCTGTAGAAGGGCACAGCGAGGACCCAGACCTGCAGCCTTTCTCTGCACAGATGCCCTGGAGATTTAATTTTAATTAACGGTGGGAGCTATGGCCCCAGGATTGGATTCTCAAAACAGAGACTATCCTTCCCATTTCTTTTCTTTCTCTCTTTTCATTCCCCTCTCCTTTTCCCGAATGTCATCGAAATTTAAAAATAAATATGAAAAATCGAACGAGGAGTCTCACCCACACGTGCACTGGGACCCAGGAGGGAGGCGGAGGATGCAGAGGGCTGCAGACGGCCGCCTGGAGCGGTCCAGCTCTGGGAGGATGCCTAGTACGTCGCGAAGGAGGGGCCTGGGAGGGACCACGGGGACACAGGGGAGTGGCCTGTTCAGTCACGTGGGCTCAGACTCTAGTTCTCTGCTCCCTCTCGGGAGCTCAAGGTCTATCTCTGTCCAGAACGTCTGCGCTCAAGGTCTATCTCTGTCCAGAACGTAGGGGCAGACGCTCTGCTGCAATGGACTCTTGGATTAAAGGTCAGAGCTGCCTAGCGGCCAAGTTGCTGCAGAACCAAGTGGCCGTGGTTACCGGCGGGGCCACGGGCATCGGAAAAGCCATCTCCCGGGAGCTCCTGCACCTGGGTACGTGAGCAGGTCTCTGGAGCTGGNCACCCAGAGCCAGGGTCCTCAGGGGTCTAGCTCGAGTAACCTGGGCTCAGAGACAGAGGAGGGCGCTGGTGGGGCAGGGAAGAGGTTGTTAAACTAGGAGGGGCAGAGTTTGAGCTATGCGAGGGACTAAAAAGAGGTGTTCTTCCCGACAGCGGAGAAATGTTGGTACATGAGCCACGAAATATGAAGTAAAAGGACCTAGAACAAAAGATTACTGCGCCCGAAGTAGGAAATAACCAGACCTGTGAAAACATGCTGTGGAATTAATTGTGTCTTTGTAACATTAATCCATTCGAAATGGTTCTTAATTCTAGATTAGGCGTCATTTAGCAAAAGGTTGTCCACCTGTTGAGACGCTCTGATCGCGTTTTCTTCTCACATCCCCTGTCGTAAACAAAGCAAGAAAACAGAAAAGTGTATATTTAACTTAGAAGGAAGGATCACGTAAACAAACGCACAAGGGAGAAAGCCACCAAGAAGAAAATGGTCATATTTAATATTTAGATATGTGAGGATGTACACATCTTCTTTGGGTTTGAGATTGCAAAGTTTAGCCAGGCGGTGGTGGAGGCACATGGCTTTAATTCCAAGACTCAAGAGGCAGAGGCAGGTGGATCTCTGTGAGTTCGAGGCAAGCCTGGTCTACAAAGCAAGTTCCAGGGCAGCCAGGGCAGCACAGAAAAAACCAGTCTTGGAAAAAAAGGGGGGGAAAAAAAGAGTGCAAAGTTTAAAGGCATATGTAGAAAAAGCATTTGTAACATGACACTTTTATTATGTAAAGAGCTTTGACAAGTAGACTTTTTAAAAAATCTGACATAATGAGGGGGAAATAAATCAATGATATGGGCCAAGGATTCCAAGCTGAGCTAAACAATAGGAAATAAAAGCATGCAGAAAATTATCAAGTTTATCTTATCAGCAATAAGTTGCAAAATAAAACAGGATAACATTGCATTTTGCATTTTACCATTACTTCCAGTCTGTCTGCCACCATGAAACTTGCCCTTGGAGGAAAATATCAATCAGTAACTATTTGGTGCAAAGGTCAGGACCCTGGCCTGAATCAACAGACTCATAGGACTTTAATTCACTTTCCATAACCTTCCGTGAATTTTTAAGTATTGAATATCTTTTTGAGTAAATTTGCAGTAGGCAACCACTACACCAGTTCTGGGGTCAGGGAACAGATTGTTCTTGTGTCTTGACTGAACTGTTAGGACAGTCATATGCTCTGGAGAAGCTATGGAAATGATGGCGTATGCCCCTAGGAAACTACTTCCTATAACTAAAAGAGATGTAAACATTGTATTGTTGTATTAGAATTGAATTAGCTTCCATGAGAAAATAGGAAACAAATATTTTTAAAGATATGTTGTATTTTTAATTATGTATATGCAGTGGGACCTGGAGGAGGGTAAATGCATGTGAGTACAGATACCCATGAAAGTCAGAAGTGTTAGATCCCCTGGAACTAGTTATAGGTGTTGTGAGCCACCCAGTATGAGTGTTGGGAAACTGCTCCGTAAGACCAGTACATGCTTTCTTAAGTTCTGAGCCATCTGTCCAGCACCGAGTATACAAAATANTTTTGGTTTTTCGAGACAGAGTTTCTCTGTGTAGCCTTGACTGTCCTGGATCTCACTTTGCAGACCAGGCTGGCCTTGAACTCATAGAGATTTGCCTGCCTCTGCCTCCCAAGTGCTGGGACTAAAGGCGTGTGCCACCACCACCCGGCTATGAAATACTTTCTACTGTAGGTTTTTCATCTTTGTTTTTAATGCTAGAATTAATGGCTCTTTCCTGAAAGTTAATATAAAAACCCAAATTGGACAACAGACTCTTATAAAACATTAGCTGGCAGTTGGCACGGTGGCTCAGTGGGTAAAGGTGCCTGCTGCCAAGCCTGGCGACCTAAGTTCAATTCTCAGAACAGGGATGGTGGAAGGACTTCTTTGGATTGATTGGTTGATTTTTTTTTTCTGTGTCAGTCTGTTCTGACGAATTCTTCCCATTTGGTGTTTGTGGCTTTTGCTGTTGATCTTGAAAGGATGTCTCGGCTTGCAGTTATTTGTATTTTTGTTGTTTTAGCATTTTGCATTATTCCACTGTCTTCTGCCTTGCTCTGTTCTGAAAGAAGTTCTCAGCGTCTGCTCTTATTGTTGCTCTGGGTGTCATGCATTGTTTGTCTCTAACTGCTTTGAAGATTTCTCTCTTCATCAGTAGTATTTTTTTAGGTTTATTTTCAACTCTGTGTGTGTGTGTGTGTGTGTGTGTGTGTGTGTGTGTGTGTGTATGCATGGGAGTGCAGGTGCCCTTAGAGGCCAGGAAGGGGCATCATATCTGCTGGAGCTAAAGTTGCAGGTGGTTATGAACCACCCAACGTGGGTACTGGGAACTGAACTTGGGTCCTTTCAAAGAGCAGCAAGTGCTCTTAACCCTTTACCTATCTCACTAGCCCCATGAGTAGTTTTATTTAGGCATATCATCAGTGTCACTTCTGGACACTGATGTGGACACTGGAGTGATTTCTGTTAGTTGACATCTCACATTATGGGTTTTTATTTTCTTGTTCCTTTGCAGGGCAGGGATGGTTTTTGCTGGATGCTGACCGATTTGAGCCTTGTTGCTACTGGCTATTTTTATAATCTCATGAATATTTTTGAGCTCTCCTTCCCCACCTTCATCCCCACACTGGGATGCAGCTCAGTTACTTAGAAATAGTTTGATACTTCCAAAGAGTATTTTAAGATTAAGAGTTTATCCTGGCATCCTTTCATCTCTGGCTAATGTTGCTTTACTGCCAAAGCTATAACTTTTACCCAGTGAAAGATTTTTTGGTGGTCAGCAAAAAATCCTTCCCCGGCTCATTTTGAGGAGTTCTTTCTCCAGCCTGTTCCCGCCCTCCCATGCGCTGATCTACACTGACCTGCATTTACCTGGATGAGATTCAACCAGGACTGTAAAAAATCTCTTCATCTCTCATCTCCCTTAACCCATGTGGCCAGGTGCCTAGCCTCCTTGGAATCCCATCGTCACCTCTCCCAGTTCCAGAGACACCTGGGCTGAGAATAAATCTGTTCTGTGCTGTAGTCTGCAAGCTCTCCATAAGTGGTAATGATACATACAGTCCGGGGGTCTTGATTGGGCTAGTTCTCTCTGCCAGTTAAAGAATTTTAAAAGGCGGGAAAAATCTTGAGTGCGACAGGAAGCAGCAGAGAAATCTCACCCATCACAGACGTGCAGCAAACACAGAGAAAACGATTCTGCAGAGCAGAGGGGGAGCTCAGGAAGCTGAAAATTCCAGGCTCCTCTTGAGGGCTAGGATTTCTTAAGTCTCTGAAGAGTTTTCCTCCCGTAAGTTCGAGTTGGGTCAGTCTGAAAACAGACAGGGTGGTTGATTGGCCCACAACTGTCCTGATCCTGCCTTGAACCTGTTAAGCCAATCCACCAGTGGGGGCCTGCTGGCAGGAGAAAAGGCCCACAAGGCCTTTGTTTTACACTGCCAGGCTTTTGTCTCAAGTCAGGANGGTGAGGAAGAAGCTGGTCCAAAGTTCACCACCTTTTTTGTCTAGCCATGACCCCTCCCTATCTGACTGCCTGCCAAGTGGGCTGTCTAACTCCTAGTCACAGTAATATGGTTTAGTCATAGGTCTCTCTTGCACTTGATCTCTCTCAGAGGTGGCTGCTCATTTTTAGTTCCATGGCACTTGATAATCAACATTTCAAAACAGTTGTTCCCTGTGTATATTGGCGCGCGCACACACACACACACACACACACACACACACACACACACACAGTGTTGATGTATTGTGTATCAAATAAAGCTTTCCTGAAGATCAGAGGACAGAGCCAGCCACTAGATTAAACATAGAGGCCAGGCAGTGGTGGCACACACCTTTAATCCTAGCACTCAGGAGGCAGAGATCCATCTGGATCTCTGTGAGTTCAAAGCCACCCTAGACTACATGAGATTGATTCAGTCTAGTAGAGAAACAGAGCCAGGCAGTGACGGCACACACCTTAAATCCTAGTACTTGGGAGTCACACACTTTAATTCCAGCATTTGAGATCTCATGCCTTTGCTACCAGCATTTGGGTACATGACATTAATCCCAGCACTAGGAAATGAAATGGCTGGGTGGAGAAAGGCATATAAGGCATGAGGANACAAGAACAAGACCCTTTCAGTGGAGGACTCAGAGGCTTTCTGTCAAAGGATTCATGGGGATAGGATCTTGCCTTCCATTCGGCCTGAGGATTCTGCTGTGGGATATCTTTCTGTACACCGTGAGTATGTGTTGCTCTGATTGGTTGATAAAGCTGCATTGGCTTATGGCAGGGTAGGATAAGGTTAGGTGATACATTCAAATAAAAGAGGAGACAAAGATGGGTGGAGTCAGGGCCCAAGGAGCAACAAGATGCCAGCAGACTGGTAACACCACGGCCACTTGGTGGTGGGTTAATAGATTAATAGAAATGGGTTAAGTTATAAGAGCTAGCAAGCTGTAGCCTAACCCATAGGCCGTATTATTTGCAATTAATATTAAGCCTCTGAGTGATTATTTTATAAGCAGCTGCNGGACCACCGGGCCGGGTAGGACCAGAGAAACTTACAGCTATGGGATTCAGTAGTGGTGAGAAGTTTCTCACCTTTGTCTCTCTCATCTTTCAGCATTTACCCCAATATCTAGCTCCAGGTTTTTATTATATAAGACCATTTAGGATTCATGTAACATATGTGCTTGTTGTCTAGCTTCTCAGTCATTTCAGGCTAGGGGGTAAATTCAGTTCCTGTAAATGGACATTTCTCTCCCACCTGCCAGTTCCCAAATAATCACTCAGAGGCTTAATATTAATTANAAATGCTCTGCCAGTAGCTCAGGCTTATTACTAACTAGCTCTTACACTTAAATTAACCCATAATTCTTATCTGTGTTTAACCATGTGGTACCTTTTCTCAGTACAGTATCCTCATCTTGCTTCCTCTGTGACTGGCTGGTGACTTCTGACTCCGCCCTTCCTCTTCCCAGCATTTTTAGTCTGGCCACCCCACCTATACTTCCTGCCTAGCTACTGGCCAATCAGCTTTTTATTAAACCAATTTGAGTGACAAATATTAACAGTGTTCAAGAGGATTATTCCACAGCAAGTTCCTATTGCTTCATTTTATTCAAACCCATCCTAATTCCTCTTCCACCACCACCCCATCTTTTATAGGAATACACAAAATAGTTCTATAACTTAGACAGCTCTCTGACCCCCCAGGTGGGATTTCTCTGTGTAGCCTTGGCTGTCCTGGAACTCACTTTGTAGACCAAGCTGGCCTCGAACTCACAGGGATCCACCTGCCTCTGCCTCTCGAGTGCTGGGATTAAAGGCATTCACCATTGACAGCTTTTTATATGTAAGTATGTTTTGCCTATATGTCTACCTGTTTATCATGTATGTGCCTGGTACTTGTGAAGACCAGAAGCGGGAGTCAGATCCCCTGGAACTGGACTTACAGTCAGTTATGAGCTGCCACGTGAATGCTGAGAATTGAACCTGGGTCTTCTGGAAGAGCAGCAAGTGCTCTTAATTACTGAGCTCTCTCTCTAGCCTCTTAATTTAGACAGCTCTTGGAAGCTTATTTCCTTCTCTGGTTATTTCCCCCTTAGGGTGTAGTGTGGTCATTGCTTCCCGGAAGCTGGACAGATTAAACTCTGCTGCAGATGAACTAAGAATGTCTCTGCCTCCCTCCAGCCGTGCAGAAGTCACTGCCATACAGTGCAACATCAGGAAAGAAGAAGAGGTAATGTAAATATGGCTGTACAGCATATTTACTCATTGTTCTTTGCAGAAGTTGTTCCTAACCCCAGGTGTACTTAGAGATGATGAGGACCACTAGAAGGCAGAGCTGTAAGAAGATGCGTGTGCTCATGACTTACTGAGCTGGCGACCTCAGAAGGAGGGGTGCTGAAACAAGAAAGAGGAGCTACACAAGGATGTGCTCTCAGCTAGAGACCCTTGAAGGCATTTCTTAGTGTTCATTTTTTTTTCTGATTTTATTACTATTATTTAAGGTTGGTACTTAAAAATGAATACTACTGAGGCTTGTGCACACGGATATCTTGGTGACCTTTTGGTATATCTTGCCATCAGAGTTAGAATTTTGGCTTGTGATTTATGTACAGTGATAAGTTCACACTGTGGGATTTGGGGGTTTATTTACTGGTGGCTTTATGTGTTTGGTTGTAGTATTTAGAATTAACATGTATTGTAAGAGTCTACAGATTGCTTTATATTTCTAAACCAAGTGACTAGGTCACGTAGCAGGTTAGCTATTAAACTTTTGCTTTCAATGTTTCTTCAGGTGAATAATTTGATCAAATCTACCTTAGCTAAGTATGGTAAGATCAACTTCTTGGTAAACAACGGAGGAGGCCAGTTCCTATCTCCTATTGAAGACATCAGTGCAAAGGGATGGCAAGCTGTGATCGAAACCAACCTGACAGGCACCTTCTACATGTGTAAAGCAGGTGAGTGTCTCATAGCCACAATTAAACAAACAACAACAAAAAACAAACAGACAAACAAACAAACCAAAACCATGTCTTTAGTGAGAGATCACAGGGAATGCTGGAAGAGTTGCTGATGGGGACACAGAAGACTCATGCCAGTAACATCTGACCCCTGTTTATCTTGATCTTACCAAGATTCATATCTTGTATTTGTGGTTTGTGTCTCTTTAGAGATTTGTTTTTATTTGAGGGGTGTGTGTGTGTGTGTGTGTGTGTGTGTGTGGCAGAGTGTATGCATGTGCACCGTGGGTACACAGTTGCCTGGAGAGGCCAGGATAGGCATCAGATCCCCCTGCAACTGGACTTAGAGGTAGTTATTAGTCACACAGTATGGGTGCTGGGAACAGAGCCTGGATCCTCTGCAAGATTGGCCAGTGCTTACCCATCTCTCCAGCCCGTGTCTCCTTAGTTTGATCTGAATCTTTTTCCATGTTTTTTAATTTTCTAAAAATGAATGATATTTCTTTTAAAAAGATTAATGTTAGGACTGCTTAAAATTAACTTATAGAATGCCCCAAATTCAGGATTCCTCTGGTGATGATTAAATTTAGCTTAAAAACTTGGGGGGGGGGGAAATAACCTCACTTTTGGGAATGTATACTTCCTATATATTATACCTAGAGCACTGTACTGAAGACTGTTTAATTATTGTTGATCCTCACTAAGTTTCATCACTTATTTAAGATTCTGTGAATATGTTAGATAATTGTCAAAATGAAACTGAAAAACAGACAACCCTTAAAAATCACATGCACAGCTGGACAATGATGGCACACACCTTTTATCCCAGTACTCCGGAGGCAGAGGCAGGAGGATCTCTGTGAGTTCTGGGACAGCCAGGGCTACACAGAGAAACCCAGTCTCTAAAAAACAACAACAACAACAACAAATCCCATGTAAAATTAAACGTAAATATTTGCTCACTTGGTGGCATAACGACAGAGAAGGGAATCCTTTGAAATGACTCCAGCACAGTGTGTTCACTGAATATTCCTAGTGGTGCAGACCTCACAAGACAGAAAGGAGAAAAGGCTGAAAGCAATCTTAAGCTGCTGGTGGTGTCTGTAATTTTTGTAGAGGTGTTGGTCTTCTTCTGAGACTGTCCTGGCATGGTGTGTTGCACTAAAGAAAAGAAATAAATTATGTTAGTAAAATGGAGAAATGGGAATTTTGGCACAAGAGAAAGGATGAATGTGTGTAGGAAGATGACTCCAAGTGGATCTCCTTTATGACTGGACTGAATTGGAAGTGTCAATGTGGGTTCATGATAGAGTTTTCATTGAGGTAAATACTTCTGACTCTTCTACTGAAGAGAAACACTAACCCAGTAATACTGAGTGCTCCTTCAAGTTCACTGTGGTCTCTGAATGGAATTAAGATTTTTTAAAGAGTTTGTTACTCTCAATGTGGGGAAGGAAATGTGCAAAAGAAGCCTAGAATAGTTTGTCACATAAGAAATTAGAGAACTATGGAGTATGCGAAAGGATTCCATAGATACTTTCCTTTTTCTTTCTCTCTTTTTTTCCTTTTCTTTCCTTTTTCAAGTTAAAGCCTCACCATGTAGTCCAGGGTGACCTGGAACCTGCCTTGTAGCCAAGGTTGGCCTTGACCTCATGACCCCCCTACCTTAGCCTCACAGGTACAGAGATCCAGGCTTGTGTCAAGGTGCTAGCTCCAACAATAATCCTGAAGAGACTTTTGTTGGCCAAAAGTGGGATACTTTGAGCCTTACTAGGAAAATTATGCTTTGCATTGAGATAAATCAGTATTTTTAAGTCCACAAATTTAAATTATTCTGAGGAAGTAATGGCCACTTTTTAAACAGATCTATTTGTTATGTATACAGTGCTCTGCATGTACACTTGCATGGCAGAAGAGGGCATCAGATCCCATTATAGATGGTTGTGAGCCACCGTGTGGTTGCTCAGGACCTCTGGAAGAGCAGCCGGAATTTTTAACCACTGAGCCATCCCTCCAGCCCCAAAATGGCCACTTTTTGAAGGCTGTCAGGAGGATGTCAAGTCATTTCTTTTCATGGCTGATAAAGGAAAAGAAATTTTCTTTCTTTTTTTAAATTTTTAATTGTAATCTCTCTCCCCCATCTGTCTCTGTCTATCTCACTCTGTGTGTGTGTGATGTGTATGTGTGTGTGTGTGTGTGTGTGTGTGTGTGATGTGTGTACAAGCACACTCATGCAATAGCATGCATGTGGCGGTCAAAGGACAACTTCTGGGAATGAGTTCTCTCCTTTCACTGTGGATTCCTGGGATCAAACTCAGGCTGTTACAACAAGGGTTTTTCCCACTGAACGGTCCGGCCAGCCCATTTTCTGCTTTTCATATATAAACTGTACAACAGAGAAATAGATCACGCTAATAAATGAAGGAAATCTCCATTTTCAACTCTCTAATGAATAATTAGGTCTAAGACAACAGCTATTAGTTGCAAATTGTCATATCACAAAAGAAAGAAGACAATTACATATGCCCCTCATGGACAGTATGTCTCATCTATGAAGCATTCTCTTGCACATGCGCACACATACACAGGTGTGTGCATCAGACCCAAATCTGCCATTTTGTAAGTAATACAGAAGAGAGAAATAGGCTGAAAGGCACCACAGGATGCAAACTGCCACAATCTAGACTATGAATAAAGGCAAGACAATCCAGCTACTTTAACAAGTAAACTGTGACTGGGTGAGGGAGAAGCATTGGAGGGGAACTGAGTTCTATGAGAAGGAAACATGAATAGATGCAATGTGGCCCTTATTTGCTGCTTAGCTCCTACAGAAATACTGTACAGTTATAATACACTGAGGGAAGTGTGACTATCACTTAGTGATATTTAGGGGTTATTATTAATCAAGTCTATTAATGGTATTGTGATTATATTATGAAAACTTTCTCCCTTGTTTAGAGATACAGAAATATTTATAGATGAAGTGATAATATGTCTTGTAATGGCTTCTAGAATTATCCAAGAGATGGGCAAATGATTGAGGATACTCTACATGGAGGTTTTTCTCTGTCCTGCCCCGTCCTGCAGCCATTTCCAAATAATCACTCAGAGGCTTAATATTACTTATAAATGCTGGGCCGATGGCTCAGGCTTATTACTAGCTAGCTCTTAAATTAAATTAACTCATTTCTATTAATCTGTGTATTGCCACATAGCTGTGGCTATTACCAGTCTGCTGGCATGTTGTTCCTTGGGCTGCAGGATGTTGTCTCCCCGACTCCGCCCTTCTCCTGTATCTCTACTTAGATTTCCCGCCTGGCCCTATCCCGCCTGGCCCTATCCTNCCTTGCCATGGGCCAAAGCAGCTTTATTTATAACCAATGGGAGGAACACATTTTCACAGTGCACAAACGGACATCCCACATAAGGGCATCAAACAAGATGCTATGTGGCTTGATTGTGTTGAATCAGGGCAGTTAAAATCTAGGGTTTATTATAGTACTCTTTTATAAATATATAAATATATATATATATGCTATCTTTGATGGTACAATGATTTAAAAAAATATGCGTTTATGTTACTATCTCAACTCAAAGCCAACACTATCAAATTATTTCTTGCTTTTTCCCCATGCTATATTTACCTCTTCTTTTTCCACAGTGAAAAGAGAAAGTCTTTGTCTTGTTTTGTTCTTATCTTAAAAGTAAACACTAAAAAATGACTCAGTGGGGTTTTATTTTAACTAACAAAGTCAATTTTTATGTTTCCTGTGAAATATTAA
>LZPO01097148.1:435825-451827 GCA_001675575.1 Neotoma lepida | reverse complement strand
ATACGTGGCAAAACATAGATTAATAGAAATGGGCTGAATTTAAGTATAAGAGCTAGTCAGTAATATGCCTGAGCTAATGGCCAAGCAGTTGTAATTAATATAAGTTTTTGAGTTATTAATTTATAAGTGGCTGCGGGACCGCTGGGTGGGCTGGACCGCGTGGGGCCTGGCGGGACCCAGACAAAACATTCACCTACACCACACTACTTCAGAACTTCTGACTACTCCAACTTTGAAATAAAAAGCTAGCATCAGTGTTGAGGCTTTATTGAAATCATCCCAGTGCCCAAGTGCTTGCCTGGGATAGCTCATTTGATCTTCATTCTGTTCCTGCAAAGCTAGCTCTACGAAGTGCACACTGGACATGAAGACTTCCAACTTCCAAGTGACTGGCAACTTTGCTTAAAATTCAGGTCTAGAAGTAAAATGTGCCGTAAATGTGGTTGACCACTTCTTCTAAAGTAATGGTTCTCAACCTTCCTAACGCTGTGACCCTTTAATTCAGTTCTTCCTGTTGTGGTAACCTCCTAAGCATAAAGTTATTTCTGTTGCTACTTCATATCTGTAATTTTGTTACTGTTATGAATAAGTAGTGTAAATATTTTTGGAGCTAGAGGTTTGTCAAGGGGGTCGCAACTCAGAGGTTGAGAAACACTGTTTTAGTGTCAAGAGTCTTTACCTTACTTCCCGCCTACATGGCAAAGCCATCTAGGGCCAGGATTGTGGCCTTTGTGTTCTCTGCACCCTCTCGAAAGCAAGCACCACCATCCTTGAATGATGCTTCCCCTGCCCCAATGGCCTTTCCCATGGAATCATTCTTTTCTGTCCAGTGTCATGGGTCTTGCATTTAAGTTTACTCACCCAGCATTCGTAGTTGCACTTGTCTCTCCTCCCAGGAATCTTCAGTGAACACTTGGATGGCTAAGATGCCATCAACCTGAGGCAGGGGGCACGGGGCTGCCCATCTGCAGCACTTGATTGGGATGTCCCACCTCCTGACACCCTTTTGCAAGGCCAGGGGTGCACAACTTTCCTAAGTTCACCTTCCAGATACTACAGAGTATTGTGGCCTGCTGGAGGCATCCTCCAGGCAGCTCTTAGAGCACTGGGGTTGGGCCAATGTGGAAAAGAGACCCCTAAGATCTCTGACTAAATGCTCCTCAGCCCTGTGATTTATTCAGAGAGAAGCCAGTTGTCCCGGCTAGAACAGCGAGATGTGTAGTTTGGAAGCAGATGTTAAACATTAGAGCTTATACATTCAAAGAGGGTGTGCCCAAGGGGGTCTCTGTGCCCGGTCCTAAGTGAGAAGCTCCCAGCATTTTGCACTCCCTTAAGAAGTGGTGAAACAAGGCTTTGTGAAGAACGTTTGGGAGCTTTGCAGACACAGACCTGGCAGGAAGGTTCTGCAGGGCTGCTCTGCTGTGAGAAGACTTCAAATACAAATAGTATGACACCCGACACCCCTCTCCCCGTCCTGCCAGCACAGCAGACACTCAGTGCATCCACCCCCCTTCTCTTCTTGTTTTCCGGCCCTTTCCTCCATTGTTCTAGGTAAGAAGCAAAGGACAGAAGACCTTCAAAATGTCCCCTGCATTTCTCACAGTTCAAGCTTCCTGTCATACCACAGTCGGCTCTCAGAACCTGGAAGCAGCTTGGTTATTGTTGACATGATGGAGTCATTTAAGTATCCCCTGAGAGCCCTGCTGGTTCCCGTGCTTCTCTGTGTACCGCTGCTGGATTAGGAAACCTAACAGAAACCCTGTGAAATCCTATTTGATCCTACCTCTCCTTCACTGGTAAGAGGAGCTTGTTCAAGATAGGGGAAGGTGGCTATTGTGACGGTTACAAATACCAGACACTTCCCACTCCAGACATGTTAAGGCATACTGTGGGTTATGATTAGCTCTCAGGAAAAGAAAGGTCAGTCTGTCCCAGCTTGTTTATGTCCTTACACTAATCATGAGCCTCTCCTGCCTGTGTCTACAGCTGTCATCAGGACAGGGCATTCCACACACAGCAGTTAATTCTTCCTGCAAGAGGGGAGCCTATCTTCATGACTGACCCGCGTGAGTCAACTTCAAAGTGCCGCTGGACCTGGTTTGCTGTCTGATGAGAGAGGGAGTGAGAAGGAAGGCTGCATCACTCTGCTCTAAGAAAGTGTGGTTCCTGGAAATTCAGATATAAAGTCAGATTAAATCAGGATTAGGTAGGCTTTTCATCTTACTTGAGAAAAAGCAAAAGCTGTCTTAAAATAGTATCTCCTCTCCAAGGGCAGGTGAAAGGTGGCCTGATTCATAGGAACGCCGTTCCCTATCAATTTCTGGGGAATCAGATCATACTCAGCTTCAAAAGAGTGGTGGAGAAGGCCCTTTTACATGTCTATACTGTTCCAAGATGATTCACTGGGTATGCAGTAATTCTCAAGACAGAAAAAGCCTCACTGAGTGCCTGACCATTCATATAATTAGTTCCCATTCAGTCATAACTTCTCAAATATTGGCAGCAAGATCTTTGCTGGATACTCCCATTAGGTGACTAATACAATGCAAATCAAATGCAGATCGAATGAAACTGAGTAAAATTTGCCTACCCTGCAATAGATAGAGGCTTTCATCTGAATGGGATATGGACATAATTTGAGCTTCATAAAGGAGTGCTTTAAATATCAGAGAACTGAAAGAGATCAATGGGGAAGNAAGCAACAGTATTTTTATAACTTTTTCCCCAAAAAAGACCCTCTCAATATCTATTGGTCAAAGGTAAAAGGGTCTTTGCTAAGGTTACCTGTGCCCTGCTCTAAGTTACTCCATATTGTGTAAAATGGTAGTTTCCTAGGCAATGCCTTGCCATGAGACACTCCATTTTACAAGCATCTTTGACTCCATTTTGAGTGCAGACTCAGAGGCAGGAAGATATGCACCTTGGTGGGCACATAAACCACAGCATCACCTGCAAGGACTGGCCTGGTATATAGACTATGTCTGAAAGTGAAAGAGGATACTGCCATGTAGGGAGTGTAGAGACCCAGTGTAGAGGCCCACAGAGGTTTCCCAGTGAGAACTTACTCAGGGTCCGAGAATCTGAGCTTGCTTTACCCAGCAGGGCTGCATAAGGGGATGATTTGACCATGGGTGTGGTTACCAGGTGTTTGGAAGGGTCTACACTTGGCTGTGCTTTGATCTAGCAAGGGGGAGGTATTTTACCCCACCCCTTGGCATTATTATAAAAAGCCCTTTTGAAGAGGCAGAAGGGACTGTTGGGTTTTGATCCAGGTCCTCCCGAAGCTATCCTGTGTGTTTCTGTCTTTCTCCTCTTCGCTATCTTTCTATCTAAAAGTTTCTTATCCCTCTCTCCTCCTCAGAGGAACCTTTTTAAAAGGTGGGAACTGGCTTCCCACAAGGGAGCAGATGAAGTCATGAGTAAAATGTGTATTATTGGCAAGAGATGGCCATGTCAAAGACCCTGATGCCTCAGATCCTTGGGAATAGCAAGACTCACCCCAGGTTAGGCTCTGAGGAATACAAAAGCCTTCCCCTGGATGAACAGGTGAGCTTTAGCTAAAACAAGTGTGTGCTGAATATACCAACTGTAGCTTTCTCCTCCAGGGTGATGGCCCGCCTAGAGACTTCCTACCTAGATTAGCTAATCTGCCTCCTCCTAGCCTCATTTGTGTTGTTTATACAATAAACTTGCTGAATTTCTAGGCTGCTGTTGGTGTATCTGTATCAGAATACATGGCCCCCCTGATCCCAGCTTTTTCTGTATGACTGTCCCATTGCTCCAGTTAGGTCATTCCCTAAGCCATGCAGGTCACAGCACTGCCCTATAAATTTAACAAAATAAACTGGAACTGTAGGAACATAGGGCATATTATCATATGAATCATATGAATCATATGAATCATAGAAACTCAAGGCCTGAGAACTTATTGATCACATCAGCTTAAAGGAAGGATGCAACACCCTCACCTAGACCCCATAAAGAGGAAAACACCTAACATTGTGACAGTGATGTCCCCTCTGACCTGCCGTCTGACTGTTCAGGTCAGGGAATACAGGCAGAGAGCCCCTAACCATCAGGGGCTTCAGTGTAGCCCACTGGAGTTACCACCTCTTCATCCCTGTTCTTCTGACCAGACTCCTCGGTTCTGCTGTGCACAGCTGTAGTCTTCACAGCCCCAGACCTGGCTTCTGCACCTCAACCAGACCCCAAAGATTGACTCTTCAGCGTCTCTGGCAGGGTTCCTTATCTTATTCCCACACGGGCTTTTTTTATTCCTACCAGCCTTCCTTCCTGCTTCTCAGGCCTCTATGGACCTTCTTGAACTCTGTCCTGGCCTCGCTAACCCTCTATAACCATTCTGTAGCCTACATATATACACTTAGATAGATGTATTTACTTTGTGATGTGTAGCATATGGTCTGAGAGTTAATATATTAGTAATTAAGATAGGAACAAAAGAACACATGTTTGCCTCAGCCAGCTATCAGGACAAATTGCTGCCAATGAAACTCATTTTATGAATAAGAAATTATATTGCTAAGTAATTTAGTGACTAACCCTTGGCCATATGTCTAAGTATATTAATTCCACTTCAACACAGATTTGTGACCCCTCCCACCCCCTACACACTAAGGTTTATCCTACTGCATGGGCAAGTTTCTTCACAGATAAAAATAGTAAAGCATGATATAGCCAATGTTACCAGCACTAAAAAGGTATAAGGGAGTTTTAGGAGTCAGGTTCTGTTACAACTTCCTTGGGAGGAGGGAGGGATAGTGCCTGTTAGATTAAAGAATATGTTTAATTCATTCTAGACTGAGTGTCATTGGCCCTTCAGCTGTGACTACAGCAGGGCATGTATTTGTCTTCAGTGACCCATTTAGCAAAAGTTTCACAGAGATTAAGCACTAAGAAAATACAGACATAGGTAAGACAGAAGCAGCAATCGGATATGGGAAGCCTAGTCATACCCAGCACAGTGAAGCCACGCAGAGCACCCGGCCGTGTATGCTGTCTATTTTTATCAGCCTGTCTATTTCTGGCTTCTTTTCTCCTTTCCTTGCCTTTGCAATGCTAGATGTATGCACAAAAATGTAGATATTTATCCAGAAATTGGTACTTTACTACTGATGAGTTGATACAAACAATATAGCTAGGACCATTATAATGTTAAGTGAGTTTTGAACAAATAGAGTTAGAAATCCAATTATCTTTCCATAGAAAGCTTTTGTGTGCAGCCATTGTTAAATAAAGAAGGGAAGCCAGAGGGAGAGTTAGAACAGCAATT
Source organism: Neotoma lepida (assembly GCA_001675575.1). Lineage (NCBI taxonomy): Eukaryota > Metazoa > Chordata > Mammalia > Rodentia > Cricetidae > Neotoma > Neotoma lepida. The sequence goes on along the minus strand of LZPO01097148.1, from coordinate 446,537 downwards.
TCTCCTGCCTGGAAAGGGACATCAGAGAGTTTCGCCCTGCACATACATTAATCCGCTCATAATGGCCACCCCCCTGCTGTCAGCCAACAAAGACCATTTTTAACTCCTGCTATACTCTGGTTCCTGGAGGCTTCCTTTTGGGAGAGGACCTGAAAGCCAGGAGCATGTGATATGAGTGAGACACGAAAAATCAAACACAGAGCCCTGCGTACAAAACTAACTTCCAGAACCAAGCTCCAGCAGCCCTCCCTTGGGACCCCAGGTTAGGGCCCTTAGGGTTTACTAGAGTTGAGGGGAAACAGGAGTTATTGCACTGGTCCCAGTTTGACTGACCTTTAGCTGGCCCTAGAGCAGTTTCTCTCAAAGTTTTAGAGAGGCCTGAATTATGTTGGGATCTGGTTTCAAACTGGGAATTCTCATGCATAGATTTGTAGTGGGGTCTGAGGGTCTGCCTTTCCTGAAACACAGGAGATACACTTGCCGCGAGTCCGAGCACTCGGAGTGGCAAGGGTCTAAACCTGAACATTGGATGGGTAGCCATCTTCTGCTTCGTTTTCAAGGACAGCCATTAAGATTACAGTCAGGAGGAAGTTTTGAAATCCCCTGCCCTTTTAATAGCAAGCACTAGCTGTGTGANCTTGGGGGAAGGGACTTGTTTTCCTGTAAAAGCTGGTTATGAGGACTAAGTGAAATCGAGTTTACTTGGGTGCTGTTTATCCATCATTTGTTCCATCAGCACCTACTAAACTCACCCGACTTCCTGCTTTCATTTTACAAATGTGACGTCACTGTGAGGTGAAGCATCCAACTCAGTGTGGTATAGCTTGGCCACGCTTAACCAAAACATGATTTCCGGAGAACCTGTAGGCCACTTGCTCGGTTATATCATAGCCCATTACTAACTGGGAAGCTGACCCCAGCATTCACCCAGCCCCCTGCCCTCCCCTAGCCTCTGAAACCCACAGAGCGCCAGTGGATTGAACCACACCCCCAAATATTTTTACTACAGCTGGTCCTGACAGGTCGGGCCTTCTTCCATCAGTTATGAAGATTACCCGGATAATTGATATAATTGGGAACACAGAGAATCTGAGTGAAATCAGCGAGGGGATTAGATCTCCCCGGTACAGCCTTGAGATTCCTGCTGTTCGTATGGGGAAAAAAATTCTCTCCCCTGGGGAAAATTATGGACGGCCCAATGGAACCTTTGATGTGGTCTACGAATAACACTAGTCATGATGACCTAGTCCCCAAGGACAAAACTAAATCTTGTCAAAAGGTTGGACACACATAGCTCTCTCTTCTTTTCTGTCATATTTTATAGAAACCCTCAACAATGTTTTTAATGTCNATAGTTGACTGTGATGTCTTTGGGGAGGTCAGAAAGCAGAGCAAATAAAAAATGCTCTCCCGAGGTGCTTTGCAAATAGGCATTGGCTACAGGCGGTTCCAGCTCCAGGGAAAGAGCAGCGCGAACTCCTTCCTTTCTCTGCAGTAAAAAGAATGAAATGACTGCTTTCTACAGTAGGCNGAGATAGGAATAACTGAACTGGAAAAAATATTATCTGTCTGTCTGCTGCTGCTGCTACATAATACAAAATATACATCATTCCAGTATCTGCCCAGTGAAAACATACAGAACACCAGCAACTGTTGGCAAAGGTCCCTGCTGTGGTGCAGGTGGTCCTTGTTGGTTCAATCAGAATGGGGCTGTCCATGAAGTTCATTAAAATTGCCAGTGTTAGTATCTACTCGCTCTCAAGACACAAACCTTCTTAATAAGACTGCCCCACATCCTTTTAATACAAGTGGGAAATTTCTTCTGTTTCTGCATAATGGAGCCATTTNGNCAATCTGGTAGGTAAAAGACTTAGGAAGCAGAGCTGCCTGGGCAAAGCACAGAAAGCGGGTGGTGTTGATACAAATGTGAAATTATATATTCTGGGTGGCTTCAAATTTGAGAATCTGATAATAAGATGGTTCTGGAGACTGGTGATGGGCCACAAAGCCTTTTTCTTTTAAGTGGCTATTGACATTCTAATCTGAGCTGAGACAGAAAAGGAACAAAGCAAAAACACATTTATCCATTGTGGGTACATTCTTGGATGCCTTAGTTTCATGTGAACTTTAGGCCATGTGAACTTGCAATCTCAAATCAGAGCCATNTAAGATGTGATTGGAACATGCTTTGGGTGCATTCACTGTTTGTTGGGATCAGATATTTTCTTGTCCTTTGCTATAGATTCAATTATATCCCCAACTCCTCACCAAAATTGAGAGTGTCAAAGTCCCAGCCCCCCAGTACCTCAGAATGTGACTTTATTTGGAAACAGGCCCGTCACATGGTAGTTACCCAGCCCGTGGGTAAAAAACAGCTAACATGAGGTCATACTGAAGTATGATGTGCTCTGCTTCTAACACAACTGAAATCCCTATTGAAAAGATGACCGTATGAAGAGTGACACACATACAGAGAGGCCACCATTTAAAAACATGGGCAGAGACTGAAATGATGGGACTNTAAGCCAAGGGATTGCTGACTGTCACAGAAACTAGGAGAGAAATAAGGAACAATGATACCTCAAAAGGAACCTAGCATTGCACTCCTCATCTTGAGAATGGTAAGAGCACACACTTCTGTCTCAGATGCTCCCCGGTTTATGGTACTTTATTACCATATCCCTATCTATACTATGCCCACCTTATAAGGGCCACCACATTTCCATTCTTGATGTCAGGTCAGAGCCCTCAGATATGAGAATAAATATAGGATGCAAGGAAATAAATGAGCTTGAAAATGGAAAACGTTTTCAGCTCCAGATAGACTTTAGACAGAGCCAATGTTTTGCTAGAGACATGTCATTTTTTTTTTAAAGAACGTACAGGAGACCTTGGAGTCTCCTTGACTGCCTATCTGGTGCCTGTCAAGCATAATGCAAAGCACATTTGGAAATGGGAAATTTTGACTGTACCTCCTTCAACCATTCACCGTTCTTTGATTCATTCAATGAATATTTATCTTCTGCCCAGGGACAGGACACTGGCGTGTTGAGGACTTAAAAATAACTGGTCTTATCTCCCTTTGCCTTCCCACAAGCATTTATATTCACAGTATCAGTGTCAAAAATCTATAGTTGATTGATTTGGAAGTCATGTGTTTCTCTAAGCCTTCCTTATACCTGCTTATGAACAGAAAATCTGGCAACACTTCTGCTCAGAGTCTTTCCATAGAACTGTACCTTGGCAATAGTGTATGCTGGAACAAAGCTTTCACCTGGCATGGCACATTTGAACAATTGCTTTCAGTGTTAAATAAGAACACCTCTGGGCCCACCCATCTCATTCCTAGAGTACTTAATGGTGGGGTTGAAATGTTTGGCAGGTCACANATCATCAATAGATGGATTGGTTACACTCCTCTGATTATAAGACACCCATAATACCTCTAGTATTTCCCAGGTAGACTATAATGGGCCACCCAGACCATAGCCTGTGCCCATGTGGTGTCAGAGGGACAACTCATCATGAGTCTGTGAACANGGGAAGAATCCTCTGATTGGAACCAGCATAGTAGGGAAGGGTTGCATTGCTGATCAATAACTCAAAATCAGAGCCTCAATAAGGTCCTGATCTCCCTCAATTCAGGCCTTCGGTTTTATTATATTTCTATGTGTCTTCTAAAGTTTCTTGTATGGCCTCTGAAAATAGCAGTCTTCTGATAAACGCTGTTCAAANAGACATCACTAAGCAAACAGTACTTCTCCGTATCTCCCCATCTCATCTTCCTGATCACCATCGATGTGAGGACAGAAGAGGGTCCCTNTGAAAGTGCAGGTGACTCCAGGTTTCCAATGTGCACAATGTTAACTNGTGGACAGCTGCCTCTGTGCAGAATGGAGTTTCCCAGGAGGGACTCTCTACAGTGACCTCAGTTTGAGATGTCCATCACGTGGAGGGAAAATCTTAAGGCTGGTTTAAACAAGCTTTTCCTCAGAGAAGGGTGGAACCAGACAGTGCTTTGTGGCAAAGGAACAAATATAACAAGTCACTGTCAGTTGNCCCCATCCTCAGCCATCACTGCATTTTCAACCCTGGTTTATAATAATTAGGCTTATAGTAAATCTCAGTTTTCTTTAGAAAGAAGAAGACTTTAGTTCAGCTTCCAAATCTCTTCTGTGGGAGCCTCATCACTCAAGGCCTTTCTGTCAGACACACAGGCCCTCAGGTTGTTTACACCAAGCTGGGAAACACACACCGTATCATCCAGCCAGGCTTCTTGGAATGCACTGACCCCTGCTGGACACCTTCCTTCTCTCCTGGAAGCTGCTGAGCTGAAGCCAGGCTCTCCCTTGAGGAAGATGGAGGCAGGACTTGGCTTCTGAGCTAGGATGGCCTGCTGGCCTCTTCTCCATGGAGAAAAGACTTGCGTTCGTGTCAAGTTCAAACACAAAGGCCCTCAAGGTGCAGGCAGGAGTGCCAGGCAGAGTAGCTCAGCCCTGGAGGCTGGAACTGGAGATCTTGGTCAAGCTTCTGCATTGCTATGTTGTATTTTTTTTTTTTCTTCATAAAGGCACAACAATGTAAGTCTGGGCTTGAAATCAGAGCCTGAAGCTTATCCTGGTCTCCAGTTCCCAGGGCTGGGAGCTGCTGCCTCACAGGGTCTTTGGTGGCTTGGGGCAAATCCTGGAGGAAGAAAAGGCAGCCCTTGTATTCATTCTCTGCTTTTTCTGCTCACACGTTGGTTGCCTTTAGCTGCCGTCTGCAGCGCCTCCCGCTTCCCAGGTGGTACACTGTTACTAATAGGTTGGGATGAAGCAGTAGATAGCATTGATTGCATCCTGGAGAAACTGCATTTTGAAAGAGAACCTCGGGGTGAGATTTATGTTAAAATCCAGTGAACTCACCCTAGTAGCGCCGTTTTTTTTTAATCCCGAGAACAGGCTCACGAGGAAGCTACTTCAGAAAGATGGCTTCTCAGCCCTCTTAGACAATAATGTGCAGAGAAGCTTTTGTCTGGAGCAAGTTGGTTATTGCTGCCATCTTACCCAAGAATTTGCCTTTGATGGGAGCCATCTGCCAGACAGCCCACACCTAGCTTCCTCTCTTCNTCTCCCCATTTCTAGNAAAGAGGTGCTNTGTNACCATTTGGCTGCTCTGNGGCTCATGGCAGACCCCGTGTACTGAAGCTGCGACTCAGCATCCCATGTCTCTACCACCCATCCCATCGTGAGTCACATCAAAAGCCTGCATCCCAACCTAGTCTCCCTCCTAGGGAGCCCTGCTAAGGTCAGGGATGAGGGGAGTGTTTGAGGGAGACAGCTGAAGAGGTCAGCCCTCACTGCGGCCAATGCTGAGAAAATAAGACTTGGCTGGGATGGATGAAGTGCACCCCTCCATACAGGCCAAGACACGACACAGCCTGTCCAGGCCACCCTTAAATGGAGATCACCTTCATTTCAGGCAAGAACTACCAACCTCACAGACCCCATCACCAACACCCTTAGTCCCCCTTTCCTTCTCCACAATGCTTCAGGCCAGAATGTAGGGAGAGCACTGAAATTTAAGTTCTTATCGCCAGATGTTGCCTCCACTTGCTATTCTAAATGACCTCGGGNCTGCTGNAGGTAATTANACAGTAGGCTTTGTGGGCTTAGGGATTGGGAGGTTGATACTGGCAAACACCAAAAAGAATGTGCTATTTCTTTTAAAAGCCTGTTAGGATACGAGCCAGCAGCGATGAGAAAGGTCAGGAAAGTGCTATAGTAAACTCACTCCTGCTCNAACTCGTGGTCTCTCTGTGGCTCTTCATAAAGCAATGTGTGCTGTCAGTCCAATATATAGGGCAGCACTGACAGTAACTTGAAACTGGATGAGAATTCTCTTCACTAACCTAGAGTTCAAAGATTCAGAAATCCAGCCTTCATGTGATCTCTAATCTCTATAAGCCCCTTCTAATTGTACACCCTCTCTTCCCAGGCATGCTTGCTCCAGCACAGTCCCTTGTCCACAGGGATCCCAGAGCCCCACCTGCAGCCCAAGAATCACACTGTCTGTCAATCTTAGTCTCACCCCTGCTTGGCTCCAGACATGTCCCACTTGCTGAGGAAACCTCCCTCCTCTGCCATCCCCTTCCCCAGCGACTGCTCTCAGCACCTCCCCTATTCTGTGCCATGTAGTTCCTTAAACTGTTGCTTATATTTTTATATCCTTTCTTGAAAAGGAAGCATCTTCATCCACCACAGAATTCTAATTTTAAAGAAGTCAAAATGGGGCAAGCGATGGAGCTTTGTGGTGGAGCATTCACTAGAATGCCCAAGGNTCTAGGCTAGATCCCCAGCACCAGAAAACTTTAAAAATAAAAACAGAGCCAGAGATGGCTTGGTGGGGAAAGGCACCTGACATCAAACCTTGACTACCTAGAGTTCATTCCCAGAGCCTACATGGTGGAAGGAGAGAGCCTACTCCAGCAAGTTGTCCTCTGATCTCCACACGCACAACATCACACTCGTGCATGTGCACACACACACACACACACACACACACACACACAAATAAAGAAAACAAAATGATCCAATCTTATGTCTCTTTTCTTCTGGGGAAAGGTAGGACCCTCGAAGGTCAATATTTTGTCATGTGCCTGTTAGTATCAAACCACAGCTGTGTACGCTGGCATCCAGTAGAGATTCCCAGGGGACCTTCCTGAATGTTCCTCATTCAGACCTTCCATAAACACTCCTGTCACTTCCTCCCAGCCAACTCCAATACTGAATGACTCTATAGTCTGTTTGTTCCTTTTTTCCCCTTTTACTAAGCCAAATAAGGAGCTTCTAGNTCTTAAGTCTGAAATTAGCATTGTCTTTTCCCAGCCAAGGATTCTTTCCCCGTATTCCACATTACTACAGTTTCTGTATTGGTACATTGCCAGTAGTGCTTCCCCTGGGCACTGTATAGCTTCCAGTGTCATTCTTACAAAATTCTGGTAGAGCCAGTCATGGTGGCGCACGCCTTTAATCCCACCACTTGGGAAGAAGAGGCAGGTGGATCTCTGTGAGTTTGAGGCCAGCCTGGTCTACAGAGTGAGTTCTGGAACTNCATACAAAATGTGACTGCAAGCAAGTATGCCTAGAAAGTCACACTTTGGCTGGTATAGCTGGAATCTGAGCAAGTTCTACAAATAAGAGTCCATGTAAATGATCACTCAATTGAAAATGGTACCAATCAGAAAGATCACTAGGTGTCTCTTATACACATCTAGATGTGTATAAGAGACAGGTGCAGCACTGCACACTTCTGTAGGATCACGCTAGGAAAGAGCTGATTCAGCCAAGGCGCTCCAGTCATCCTGGCCACCTCCCACATCCCCAGCCTGCTCCTAGGGCCTCAGCATCTCTGGCTTGTTGTTGTTTTTGTTTCTGTTTTAATGGACAAACTTAAAGGACAGAGCCCTTATGGTGAAGAGGAAGGCTTCCAAGAAGAGATGACTCCTCTCTGCACCCCTCCACCTGTCTCAAAATGCCTGGCACAAGCTCAGNGCTCTGAAGGCCGGTCTCCTGTGGTTCCTGAAGCTTTCCCTGTAGCTGAATGAGCTAACATGAGTAAATTCCTCTCCCTGGCCCTCAGTAGACTTCTAACTCCCAAATCTATAAACCTATGGTCTACAGNTAAGGAAGAGGGATGCCCTGGCTTCCTTTGTAAGTGAGTCTAAGAAAGTGGAGTCCCCCATTCCTCCAGACTACATCGACCTTCTGTTTCCTTTTATTGTTGGATAAAATAACACTTTTCTGTATCATTCATTTCATAAAATTTTACCATCCCTTTACTTCAGTATTGATAGGGAGAAGTCAGTCATCTTTGTAAGAAAATTCAACCAAGTCTGTCAGAAGGCTACCAGGCTCCTGTAAAGGTGTGGAGCTGGTTAGCATGTGGGTGTCGTTATCCACCTTGGAAGAGGCAGAATCTCTGAGAGGCCAGCACAGCCATCTGTCCAGATNGCTAAATGACTTGCTTTTAACAAGTGCTTTGTCATGACTCTGACTTGTGACACGACACAAGTTAGAGTCATTTGGGGAGAGGGACTCTGAATTGAGAAAATTCTCCCACAAGATTTGCCTGTAGGCAAGTCCGTAGTACATTTTCTTAATTAGTGATTGATGTGAGAGGGCCTGGCTCACTGTTGCCATCCCTGAGCTGATGGTCCTGGGTGCTATGAGAAGATGGGTTGAACAAGTCATGGGGAGCAAGCCAGAAAGCAGCATTCCTCCATGGCTTCTNCATCAGCTCCTGCCTCCTCTTNTCACCTTGAATTCCTGCCCTGACTTTCCTGGATGATGGACTATAAGTTCATTTGTATCTGGTAACTTTGGAGAAAGTACTCTATCCTCTCTTGGTGAGTCCAAAGCTTTGTACCTAAATCACTTTCTATCATAACTTGTATTACCAATCTAAAAATACCTTTTTAGACCTTTGCTGTTGATCCTATGAAGATTTGTCANTCGGATTAATAAAAATCTAATTGGCTGGTAGCCAGGAAGGGATTACAGGTGGGACAACCAAGCTAAGTGAATGATGGGAAGAAGAAGAGCAGATTCAGGAGAGATGCCAGCCAGACACTGAGGAAGCAGGATGTGTAGAAAATGAGNAAACAAGTCATGGGCCACATGGCAAAGTATAGATCAGAAACATGGGTTTATTTAAATGTAAGAGTTAGGTAGTAACAAGCCTGAGCTATCAGCTGAGCATTTATAAGTAACATTAAGTTTCAGTGTTAGTTATTTGGGAGCTGGCAGATGGGACAGAAACTTCCACCTACAGACCTTAAAATATTTTCTTCAATAAACAACTTAAGCTTTCATGTTTCTCAACCTTTATAAACTTTACATCTCTTTTGTGAGTTTCTTTTCTGAGTTTGGTAACAAGAAAAACTATAAAACTGTAACTATCACTAGATATCACCTCAANCCCATCAGAAACCTGAGAAGGATATAATATTACCTGAGTAAACAGGAAGTGTAGAACAAGCAACTTTCAAAACTATAGAAATGACAGAAGCAGCTGGCTGCCTGGACAGTCACCCAAGTTTTCTGCAACATTGGAGCATCCATCTTCAGCCTAAAGGTCCAGAATATCTGACAGACTTTTCCGTGAAAGAGGAATTTTGAAGGACTGTCCTACCTTGTCTTGGCTAGGTTCAGCAGTCACGTTCTTTTGCGTCCTACTTGTCTAATTTGTACAGTATACTGTCAGCAGTTGCGGCAAGGGCAGTTTCTCTACCAGTGGCTAGCTTTGCCACATTTGATGCAAACTCTGTATGGAGGTTCTTTGATGTCCATCATCTTCTTTGAAGTTATTGGTGCTGCTAAGAGCAGATGTATCTCACTGTCATAAGAAGCCTTATAAACATCTTAAATGTCATATTCTGTAGATCTCTGAAGGGTTTGAAGACCATCTATCTATCTAAAATGTATCTTGAAAACATACCTAACATGACTACAAGTTTGATTGTTATAGGTGATTAACTACTAACCTGAAATTCTCAATTATACTAAACAGTTTGTAATAGTAGCTTTCAAGGACTACAACTTTATATTATATTTTTAAATGAGTTGCATAGGTACAATATCTTAAACAANAGTAGAAACATATATACAGTATGTTGTAATAAAAATAACCTGAAAGGGGCTGCAGAGATGGCTCAGTAGTTAAGAGTACCCACTGCTCTTCCAGAGGACCCATGTTCAATTGCCAGCACCAACATGACATCTCACAACTGTCTGTAACTCCAGTTCCAGGGGACTTGACACCCTCACACAGACATATATGTAGGCCAAACACTAATGCTCAAAAAATAAAAATAAATAAATTTTAAAAAATAGCCTTAAATCTTTATCAATATACAAAAATCCATACCAATGTAAAATATTTGAGACTAGTAGTTGCTTTTTAGTTTAAAAGTAGATTAAATAATCTACCCTTTATCTTATCATTCCTATATCCCCTCTTTTTTCTTTTCATCCCTTACCCTCCCCCTTTTCCCCCCAACACTAGATAGGATAGAAAGAGGATAGAGGAAAGAAAAAGAAAGAAAGAAAGAAAGAAAGAAAGAAAGAAAGAAAGAAAGAAAGAAAGAAAGAAAGAAAGAAAGAAAGAAAGAAATCCTTTCTGCTTTAACACAAGTATGGAATGTGCAGTATGCACAAGTCAGCTAAAGATGATTTTCTGTTCTATGTTTGATCAGGTAAAAGGTACCTGTCAACTTTATAAGTCTGTTTGGACTGCATAACCAAACTGTCATGAGGACTCTGTAGCCAACAAGATTTATTATGTCTCATCCAGTCTCAGAGCTGTTCCTATGTAGAAGAATCACCATATATGTCACCTGTCCTGTAGTTTTTCTTGGTTTCTTTCTTCATGTCTGCAGCCAATATTTTCAGGAGGTCTCCCCCAGTCCAAGATGATCTTTATTAATTTTGAAGGAATCCATAGCTTTTTATTTCCTGTGGAAACAAAGGCATAACCTCTCCCCAATGCAACACATTTCCTGACTTCCATTCTGAAGTTAAGATATATAGGATGGTTTAATTCAGCAGTTTTTTTTTCCTACAGTCCAATATCTCTCAGCAGCTGTTGTTTTTTGCTCATTAGCATTTTAAATATTTAAAGTTAATAAAGCACTATCTACAGTTATGGTATTTCCCATCCTTACTTGGCTTATT
>LZPO01097148.1:384925-402326 GCA_001675575.1 Neotoma lepida | reverse complement strand
AGAAAGTACATTAGGTACTGCAGAAAAAGTAAAACAGCCAACAAACAAAATATTAGTGAATTGGAAGGCATGTCAATGGAAACTGTCCAAAATGAAAGACAGAGAAAAATAACAAACAAAAAAACACAATAGAACATTAATGTACTGTCAGCAGCCTTGAGTAGTCCAACTAGATATACTGTTGTCACTGTAAAGAGGGAAAACAGAAAATAGGAAACAAAGTAAAGAAACAATAACGGAAAATTTTCTAAGTGAGTTGAAGAACATAAATAGAGATTTGGGAAACTCAAGAAACCCTCAATAGTTTATACGAGCAAACCACACCAAACACATGGTAATTAGTCTGGGGCAGGGCTCCTCTCACTGGGCAGCATTGTAATGGCCACACAACCTTCAAAGAAGAGGGATCATGGAGCAGTTCAAGGATGCAAGTGTGCCCTTTCTTATGCTCCCCAAACTCTGTTATCTTCTGTACATTTTAGTGGGNTNTTAGGGAGAGGAACCGGAAGTAGGCTGCACATGATACGCCCAGTANAACATCATTATTTCTCTAAGCCTATAAATTGTGTCAGTATACAAAACCAGNGAAACTCTACCTTCTTCATGAAATGTAGACCATCTTTAAATCCAAGTTTTAGTGAAAGATTGGTACCAAATTTAAACATANAATTCAGAATTTCTAGTGAGCACTCTGTAACAATGAATTCAGTCAAGTCTACAATGTTATGTCCAGGTTGGACAAATAGCTTTAGAATGTACTTCCACGTGTGCTCTCTATGTTTCTGTGGGGGTGTATCATTACCAATGTCTTGAAATTCTTGTGACATATATGTTATTTCAAAGCCAGGTCATGGTGTGTGTTTATCCATCAGGAACATTTGAAGCTTTAACTCAATCCAAGTGGCAACAGGCAGGAAAAAAAAAAAGAATGATTGTGGTGGTCTTAAGGCCAAAAGATACGACTTTCAAGGTGTTTTCNCGAGGTGAGGATTTTGCAAACAAGGAATGAAATTGCCATAAAGTACATGTCATATCACATAACCACATTGCTCAGAAATGGCTGGGCTAAAGANTCAGTGTCAAGTGGGAAGCAACAGCCTGAATGAATTGAGTTCTGTCTTGCAACATGCTATATGTGCTTTGAATTAGAGGCCATTAGATGGTGTTATCCTCTCTATTACCAAAATATATGGGTTTGTGAATAAAAGAGTGGAAGAAAAACTATCTTTAAAAATAACTTGAGAACCAGCTATATGGCTCAGTGAGTGAAGGCACTTGCCACCAAGCCTGATAGCCTGGGTTCAATCCCAGGATCCACACTGTAGAAGGAGAGAAAAAAAATGTACAAACTGTCCTCTGACTTCCACAGGTGCACTGTTACAACCACGCCNCCTATATACAAAACTGACCAATAAATGTAATAAAAAGATTAAAGTTAATTCAAAATTTTACCTAGAAAAAGGATCTTACAATTTAGAAATAGCTATTTCCAGTCCTTTGTCTAATTTTCTCCCCACCTTTACTGGGCAGTTAAAACTATTGATATTCAATTTTAGGTAAGTAAAATGTTAGAACTTTTACACAGTGTTCTACAGCATCTTATAAAATCATAACNTTGTGATCAAAGGAATGAGCAAAGGCTACCCCAAGGAGCANCAGAGTGTCACACGCACACATCAACACAAGACCACATACACAAAAAATTATATAAATAAATGTAAAAAAATATTTTAATAAAATAAAGAGTGCCGGAGTTAAGAGCACTTGCTGCTCTTTCAGAGCGCCCAAGTTCAATTTCAGTACCAATGCTGGGTGGCTCACAACCACCTGTAATTCCCTTTCCAGAGGTTCCAAGGGCACCTGCCCACATTTAGCATGCACTCACACGGACATATACACATAAATTGTGTGTTCTTTAAGCAGAATACTTCAATTTAGCTTAAGAAAATAGATTTTTAAGTAACAATGTAGTTTATAGAAAAAATTGCTAACAAACAAACAAACAAAACCCCAGACAAACAAAAAAGAAACTATTAAACTTTTTTTCAAAACTATTAATGCTCAGTGTAAGCAGGAAGTTTTCAGACTAAAAAGCAGGATGCCCATCATCCGGTTGTTTCCATTTTGTAACCTTGCATGTATGTTATGGAAAGAGGGGACAAATTTAGGCTTCTCTCTTTACATATTTTCCTTTGTCTTTCCTATACTTTTTAACAATTTTCTTCTTTTGTGAGACAGGATCTTGCAATGTAGCTCAGGCTGGTCTCCAGCTAGTCGTCATTTCCCCTCTGCCTCCCAAGAGTTGGGATTACAGGCATGCACCACCACACCCAGACACATACACACACACACACACACACACATGCATGCACACGTCTTTCTTAGAGGAATAAATAGAGTATTGAACTACCCTTAAGAGTATTATGGATTCATGGTTAAGTAAGGTGACTGACAGGTCCCTTGTCGAGCTGTGCACATGGCATGCTCTACAGTGCTGTGTCCTTAATAGTCTAGAGCAGCTGTTGGCCTGTTAGTAGATATACGGCTGCAAATTAGTTGGGATATTGAACCAATATGTGTTCCATTATCCCTTACTTATTTGTGCCAATTGATGAGAGTTGGAATATGGAAAGCATCAGCAAGATAATAGTAGATTAATTTATGCTTGGACTTGGAACAGACTCAGACACATGTGCTTAGATGCAAGTATACCCACCCCCATAAGCCTCCAGGCTTTCTCCTCACCACTTCTTGGCTCGGATCCTCTCTACAGCTGGGGGGGGGGCATAATGGCAGTACTGGAGAAGTCCCTAGAAACCAAAGACCATGTAAGGCAAGAGTTTTCAGTGACAGAAACTTGGCTCTGACTCATGGGTATATATACATACAAATACAGAACCACCCGTAAATAATTAGCCATATACTAGTATTCAACCCAGAGAAGTCAATTTTCCATGGCTCTTTGACTAAAGCTAGATTTTTATTTGTGTGGAATCCTTCAGATTTGGTAAAAACAGTGACTGAGATCATGGAAAGAAAATATGTCTTGCTCAACTGGCTACATGGTTGAAAGGACATGGGGCAAAGTGAGACTGCGGGCCTTCTGTTTTCAAATTATTGCTGGTATGGGAACACATGCCTGGAATTCTAGCACTTGGAAAAATGAGGCCAGGAGAGCAGGTCATTCTTTGCTACATTACAAGTTCAGGGCCAACCTGGGTTAAATGAGAACCTGGCTCATAAAAACAACATGAAACCATAACAACAAAGAATTTATTTCAGGATAGAGACAACAGAACCTTAAGCCAGGTACAGGACCCATCTAAGTTCAGGGCTCTGTAAATGCCAGGTCAACTGCACATGAAGCCAGGCTGGGTCTGGGTCGGGTACGCACAGTACCAAATCCCGTTTTTCATTTACAAGCTGGATATCTTGGAAAAGCTACTTACACTCCAAGTTTCACGTTTGTTATCCATAAAACTGTGGTAGCTTTGTGTGGCGGCACATGTTTGTGATCCTGCCCCTTAGAAGNTGAGGCAGAAGGGTCACTGCAAGTTCAATGCTAGCCTGCACTACAAAGTGATTTTAAGGCTAGCATGGGACACATAGTCGAACTGTGATTAAACAACTGAGTAAATATATTTAAAATATGATAGGAATATGATCATAGTGAAGCCCTCATAAAGGTCTTCGAGATTAGAGAGAGCATACTAGGAGGCGCCTACATGGTACTGAGCTCTTGAGACNGTGTATCTTCTCTCTGCTATATATTGCAGTTAGAGTTCATAACCAAAAATGCAAACTTGGAGGTCTCTCCCTAATTTAAACTATCTTTCTCCAAAAAACAAAGTTAAAATGTGTATTTGACATATGAGGACCTTTGGTATCAAGGTTTTTATCTGTCTATTTAAGGCTTGCCACCTCTCTCTCTCCCTCATCAAAATCCAAATGATAATTTATGATTGTTTTCTCTTTTCCTTAAGGAGTAGAGATTATATCAGAGGGGCTGGAGAGGTGGCAGAGGGGCTGGAGAGGTGGCTCAGAGGTTACAAGCACTGGCTGTTCTCCCAGGGGACCTGAGTTCAATTCCCAGCATCCACATGGTGGCACACAACCATCTATAATGAGATCTGCTGCCCTCTTATGGCATGCAAGCAGAACACTGTATACATAATAAATAAATAAATCTTTAAAAAAAACTGTGTGTTTTAAAAAGAGAGAGAGATTATATTAGGCACAGGTGACACATAAAAAATGCCTCTTTGTGCTGGGCACTGTGCTAAATAGCCTGTTGGAACACTCCTGTTAGGAGAACACACTTTTGATGTTTCATACCCCTGAGGGGGTGTGTAAGACTACTGGGTATTTTCTAACACTACTGGCTACCTTAACCTCCTCATCTTCCTTTCCTGGGGAGGAGTGATTCTCTCTCACTGGCAAGTTTGAAAGCAACAGTATTTGCAATGTGAGCTCTTTATAAAACAAATCTTCTTCCAAGATGTTAGGCATGCTGTAAGCTTAGTATCAAGGGCTTTGGCTGTGAGGGGATGGATTACCCAGGACTATCTGTGCTTTGGGTATTCGGCTTCAGGAGGCTGAAGCCAGCCGACGTCCATGTCATGAATGCCAACAGTCTCCAGTGGGCCTTACTCTTGTCTGTTTCTTAATTGGTTCAGAACTTGGGTGGGAGAGCATGTGTTCATAGTGAGGCTACCCAAGTGTCCCTGTACAGTCTGCACAGTCACCTCCTTTAAAGTATATAACCACGATGTGACCTTAACATTTTTATCACCCTGTTTGTATGGAGAAGGAAGTGGCACAATCCAGACCCAAATGAGTTTCCATGCTGCCAAAGATGGTGCCCTGAAAGGCACCCATTTTGCTTTCACATGAAAGTTTAATAGTAAATGGATAAGAACATTCAAAATTTGGGTTGATGTTGAAAAGAAAGTTAACACAGTATTATATCCACTATACTTACATTCTGTTTGGCAGAGAAGTAAGCCAGGCTAAACTTAAATTCAACACATGCTGAATTTTATTTTAGGGAGAACAGGCTGCAACCACAATAAAGAACTGTATTTGCAGCTGACAGCAGTACCCATGTGACTCCATAGATCTCACACTACAATCTGAAGAGTACATTTTGTGATCTGTAAGATCTGAGACATAAGCATGGAGATGGTGTTTCTAGAGGTTTCCAATCAACCACCATAGAAGCTGCAAGTTTTATTGTTCTTGNNATGGAGTGTTACTCTCTAGCCTCGACTGACCTAGAANTCACTAGGTAGTGACTTAAAGTCACAAGCTGACTTCAAGCTTGAGGCAATCCCCNTGCTTCATCCTCCTGAGTGCATGAGCTGCCACATGTAGCTAAAACTCATAACTTCTTAAGACTGTTTTTTCATCTTCTCTCCACAGGTATAAGAGATCTCATCCAAAGTAAGTTTCTTCTGTTTTGAGCACCTGAATAGTTTCAACCTTCTGTGACTTCCTCTATACTCTTTCTTGGGAGGGTTTGACTTCCTTATTCCCTTGAAGGAAAGGAACTTAGACATATAAGAAATCTGACTGCTTATTCATGGCCATGTGAAGGATGAATTCTGCCTACTCTCATGCCTTCGTGTGAGTATGTAAATGAGACATCAAAATTTAAAAAATAGCCACCGAGCATGTGTAATCTTAGCATTCAGGGGGCTGAGGGAAGAGGATCATGAGTTTGAAGCCAGTCCTGGCTAGGTAGTAAGATAGTTTTAAAAAAATGTTGAGGCTGGAGAAATGGCTCAGTGGTTAAGAGCACTGGCTGCTCTTGCAGAGGACCCANATTTGATTCCTAGCACTGACATGGCCTCTCACAGCCATCTGTAACTCCAATTCCAGGGTATTCAATGTCTTCTTTCAGCCTCCATGGGCACCAGGCACACAAGTGGTACACAGACATTCCTACAGACAAAACATCCATACATACATAAAATAAATTTCTTTAAGTTGCTAAATCTTACATCCATGACTCAAATACTTCCCCCTATATCCCCAATATTACCTTCTATAAAAACTCCTCCCACAAACTGATCCAATTGCACCCACTCTCCTGGTCACAAAAATGTCAACATTGCACGATGTCCTTTGTGTCATATCCAGACATGTCTGTCATGCTTGTCTAAACCTGATTCAGTACACCATGTCTCCACAAAGGAAAATACACACAAAATCATCACAAGCATATAGCTACTGTTTGTAACAGATTTACCATCTTTCCCAGCCACATTGCCTGGCTTGTTTCAATACGATGCTAAACATTCCTGGTTTATTTCTTTTGAACATCCTATCAAAAACTGCCATTGGAACCCCAAGGAAACAGGATGATAAATATGACTGTACGTCATGTCACTGCTTTTCAAATATATATTCTTGTTTTTTGGTTTTTTTTGGTTTTTTTTTTTTTTGGTTTTTCAAGATAGGGTTTCTCTGTGTCCTGGAACTCGGGCTTTGTAGACCACGTTGGCCTCAAGCTCACTGAGATCCGCCTGCCTCTGCCTCCCAAGTGCTAGGATTAAAAGCATAGGCCACCACTGCCCGGCCTCAAAACCACCCTAGCAGAACTTCAAGATATGCCTCATAGCAACTATTGACTCCTTTGTAAACTGGATGAATGATGAAAAGCATGAGCCATCTTGGTGTGGGAAAAACAATTGATATGGCTTTGACATCACTGTCTATCAGAGGGATTGGGTTTTCTTTTANTGGTGGCAACCTACAAGAAGTTCTAGAAAATGATTATAAATTCTAACCACAGAGTTTTGTCAATGTGATGGCGTATCTTGATTGTCAGCTTAGCTGCCTCTGGAATGAACTAGAAACACAAGCTACTAGGCAACCCTGTGAGGGATGCTCAAGGTGAGGTTATTTGAAGTGGGAAGACCCACCCTAAATGTGAGTGGCACCTTCTGGTGGCAGCCCAGATACAAGGCACAGAAGAAGGAACCTTTGCTTTCTGTCTGTTTGCCCTCATCCTCAGTTAGCAAGTCTATCTAGCCTGCTGCTGTGGCAGTCCTTCACCACTATCAGAACCAACTCCTTTGGGATTCCAATAAAGACTGAAGACAAGCAGCTCTCCACAAATCCTCCAGGCACTCAACATTAGATGGAGACTGATAAAACAACCAGCCTTGTAGACTAAACAATTACCAGATTCTTGCCCTCTCCAGTGTGAGACAGCCATGTTGGGCTACCTAGACTACAACATCCTGAAAGCCAATCTAATAAATCCTCCATTCTATCAGTTCTGTTCTTTTGGAGAAGTCTGACCAATGTTGTCAGCATGTGTACAGAAAAAANCAGTTTCTACACAGCCTGGTGACAGAGAATATTTCACCCATTTTCTATAACTATAGAAAATCAACTTGAGGTTCAGAAAGATCAATGATTTCTTCAAGATCATGTCAAGTGTAATGGAGTCAGCTCCAAGATATAATTTTGAACCCAAATTCCTCTTGGCAATTTGGTAGTAAAAGGTGTTTAATTTCTGTATTTTCTAGAACACGTGATGTAAAGAATCCAGAAGGATGGCACCAAATGCTTGCTTGGGTCAGAGACNCCCATCTGGCTCCAGGCTGATTCCCACAGCACATTCCAGGCTGGTTACCCTGTCCAAAGGACTTCCTACCTTCACCCCATCCCCACCCCTAACACCTGCTGCTTAGACAGTTAGAAGTAGACAGTGATGGTTGAGGTGATGACAGACACTTCTAATTCCGCTTTAAATGCCTTTTTAAAGAACACAATCTCAAGCATATTTGTTATTTAAAAAAAAATCAGATCACAGACTTAACTATGGGGGCCTTTTGTTTTAGAAAAATGTGTTTTAAAGAATGTGAAAGGAATGAGCAGCTAGTGCAATTGGGGAAGTGAGGCCCGATTTGAAGGGGCAAATAGAAGGGGCTCTGTGGCCTGACTGCACACCAGAAGTCCCATCAGAACCAATGCAAACCAGAGCTTTGAGATTCCAACAGCTCTGAAGCAATACCCAGGCCTTAGATTCCTGGGTAGGAGGAAGAGTACTGTAGGAGTTTAGGAAGAGGTGAACACATGCACNGCTCGTATGTCAAAGAGNCTGTGGCTCCTAGTTTATCTCTGAGGTGGCTAAATTAGCTGTCTTTTATTTCTTCATTTCTGAAACCAACTAACACTGTCACTTAGAGAGAACACAAGGAACTAAAGTGAGGAATTTGCCACAACTGAATTTCATGGCAACCTCAGTTATCAACATACCTCAAGGATGCAACATAGATGCCCTAGTTAGGCTTTAGGATTCTGTTAATACTCTCTTACTTGTGTCATCCATTAAAAATTTCACTGAAGGATAAGTGGAATTAAATACATGGCTAAACTATTACATGGAAATAAACACCTCATAATTATCTAAAGGAAGACATGTCAGCCTTCCTTGTTACGTCTTAGTATAACAGCATGCCTCCTCTACAGGATAGCAAGACTTTATAGCCAGTTGAAGGCAAGAACGAAGCGCTAAGGGCTTCGGTGTACCCTGCAGGTGTCCTGCCAGGCTCCTCAGGGTCCTACAGGAACTTCTCACTGGTGCTCACGNAAAGCACCAGGGAACAGATGCACTCCAGTTTGTGACAGGAGAACAGCCTGCGGATTCCGCCTACTCCCTCCAGTCCATCTGGGAGGTGGGTGAGACCCAGAGCCCACAGAGAGGGGGCTCTCCTGGGAATCCCTCGGGGTACCATGGCTATTGGTGCTCTATTTTCAGTAGATGGCACTGTGTCTGTGGGGATAAGCCTGGGGGAGCCGAGATGGGAAGTCTAATTGTTTCTAGAGAAAGCGCATTCCGTGTGAGAAAGCATGGTATTTTTGCCTCGGTAACATGATAACACAAATTCTATTCAGTATTCACGTTAGTACTCCCCTTTGGAGCACAAGGAACTCTGTGATTTATTATNCTGGCTCAGACTCGGGGCTGTGGTGGCGCCCAGGGCCATCCTATGAGGGATGGAGTTGGGATAAGAATAAATCACTCTGAATGTTCACCTACTTTATCACCAGNACACACATCAGCACCTGTACTCCATCTGTGCCCTGAATCCCCACCTGGAGCAATGGGGNTCCCTCTCAATGCCAGACAGGAAGGCTCTGCATCCTGAAGTCCGGACTCCAGTCACGTGGCAGATAGAGGAGCCCNTGTATAGTGTTGGTTCTGTGGAGCAGATATTGTCAGCTGCCTGCATCCCCTATCCTTGCTGAGAGAAACCTTAATGTTTTTTCCCTTTTCTGAGTATTTGCAGGAAAATAAACCCTAGTTACAGAACAAATNTATTTTATTTTAGTCCACTGGTAAGCTTTTAATTGGGATGAGAAAGTCTTGCTATTCAGAAAATGAACTATAGACACAGCAAAGAGATGAGAGTAGGTGCAAACCAAGCACAATGCTGCAGAACACATATTCATTTCTGTACCCTTAAGATGGAGATGATGCTCCCACTTCAGAAGGCCTGAAATAGGCCTTCTGTTACCTGTAGCCANAAATTACCCAGAAAGTACAATCTGCATAACCCCTAGCCATGGCTAACTAGAAAAAAGATGAAAGCATGGTGACTACCATTAACATCCATCACCACCACTACCATCGCCCCATGACACCTNTATTAGATCATGTCTGTGATGCCAGATCCTTCCTGGTTGTCTGAATAAGACACCACTTTCTCCCATTGCCTCAGAAACCACACTGCTTCCTTTCTCTTCTGTTTCTTCANTATTTTCTATTGAAATAGAAAGTTTCTATTGNNCCAGTTAAACACNAAGTATTTCCTACAAAAGTTAACAAAGCATCCTTTGTTGACTACAGTCTANGTTGACTTGGATGCTATTTCATCGTTGGTGTAGCAGGGTTATGGGAGGTCTTGAGNTCAACAGAAGGGAATTCTTGAGATTGAACTTGGAAAAACTGGAAGAGATGTGACAGGAGCTGAGGGAGCTGAATATCCTTGTTGACCCAACATAGTAAACTATCAGTTCAGTGACAGTGTATACAAGACAACCTTCCACACATCTTTAGGACAGAAAGATAGGCAGACAGACAGAAAAATACATTCACATATGTACACATGCATACACACACACACACACACACACACACACACACACACACACACACACGTACATGGCTGCGCCCTCATTTACCCCCTTTCAAACACTACACAAAATAGCCCTTATGGCCAGCACTAACTACAAAACCACTACACTATCTCTGGTTTGGTTCATGAGCAAAAACAAACAAAAAAAATATAAATGAGTTCCTGGGACACATTTATGGAAAATTAATAGGTTACTAGAAGAAAGGTATCTATAGATATTGAGAGAAGATTGGATGTTTCTAGAACATAACAAGAAAGATGGACACCAGGTAGATACAAGAATAAATATNTTAAGACCATGAACTTTAGGGGCTGGAGAGATGGCTCAGTGGTTGAGAGCACTAGCTGTTCTTCCAGATGTCTTGAGTTCAATTCCCAGCAACCACATGGTGGCTCACAACCATCCATAATGAGATCTGGTGCCCTCTTCTGGCCTGGAGGATACATGCAGACAGAACACTGTGTACATAATAAATAAATCTTTAAAAAAAAAACATGAACTTTAATAAACTAAAATTGATATTTTAGTGATGTAGACATGGGGAAAGGATTGCTTGTACAGCTCTTCAGAAGCATAAACTATAACTAAAAGGATAAAAAGTAGGTCCATTTCATTCTATGTAGATTGAGGATTTCTACTGAGTAAAACATATTTTAAAAAAGTTAGCAGATTGATGTGGTGGTTTGAATGAGAATTGTAGTGGAGATCTGTTCTATGACCCTGAAGAGGTAGCAGGTAATTGCTCTACCTGCCTGTAACCTTGAAGTACATGCTCCTGGGGCGTGGCCTCTCGGCTACCCTTAAGACCTGAGATGTATCTACATAGCTCTCTTCTCTTCCTTGTGGGCTTGGATTTGGGACTGACTGAGATGGCCGGAACCACGTGAGACTGTGCCCCAGCATCCCAGAACCTTCAACAATTCTGTTCAGTACAGTGAGTTTTTCTCCCCTAATAAATTCCTTTGCCCTTTAAGCAGACTCCGTGGATTTCTCGCATTAGAGAATGGCCCCCACAAGCTCATGTTTGAATACTTGGTCCCCAGTTGGTGGAATTCTTTGGGAAGGATTAGGAGATGTGGCCTTGATAAGAGTGGGTGTGCAGGGTTTATGTGCTACTGTGGAGGAAAGGGTCCAACCTCAGGGGAAGAGGGCACCAGTGCTACGAACTGACCAGTGGCTCCAANGACCTCAGGTCCACTGCTGCCTCTCTTTTGCAGTCCCACTTGGACACAGTGTTATTCAGAATTCTTTCTCACAGTGAAACAGGACATGAGTCCCCTGATAGCAATGGTGCTGAGGCCATGCAGATAGGAAAAGCAAACTTGATCCAGAATGTGTGTTCATTCTTATTGGAGGCCTCTGACTTTTCCAGGTAAGAAATGACTCAGGATCATTAACTTGCTTTAAACCATTTTCTTAAGGACAGTACAATATCAGGTCTTCAGCACTGTATCAGCTGCTGGCAGGTTTGGTATTTGAGGACAGCATCAGCTAAATCAACCTTACTGGGTAGGGCCCATGCTACTCGGGCCAATGTACAGTACTATCTCTCCTACTGTGGCCACCCACTCATTTACCCAATGAACAGGGCTGAGTTAGCAGATGACACAGACTTGGTGGGGGAGAGGGGGAGACAGGATCTTAAGAGCTCATTGTTATTCATGGGCTGTATCTTATCATGTAGTCTATTGCCACATTGTATGTCTTGTCATGGATATCCCTAACGGCTCAGGACTGCAGTCTGCCTAGGCAGCAGANCTGTGTGCATTGTCACTTACAAGGAGGGCTTCCTCTGTGATTGACACTCTGTGCCTCCACNCCACNGATTCACGTGTAAGATAACAAAGATTTTGCTCACTTCCTTCCCATTCTCATTTGTTTAGCTGCTTCCTTGTTTCTTTCTTCCAATCTTCCTCTTCTGTGACCTTTGTCNCTGAGGCTGGATTTCTTCTAATATCAAGCTACTTATGCTATTTTAAAATTTTATTTATTTTACATCCCTACCATAGTTTCTCCTCCCTCCTCTCCTCCAAGCCCCTCCCCCACCTCCTCTCTGCACCCCCAATCCACTCTTCCTCTGTTTCTGTTCAGAAAGGGGCAGGCCTCCCATAGGTATCAACAAAGCATGGCATGTCAACTTGCAGTAAGACTAAGCACCTCCCCTTGTATTAAGACTGAGCAAGGCAACCCAGTATGAGTACTGGATTCCCAAAAGCCAGCCAGAATTAGAGACAGCCCATGCTCCCACTGTTAAGAGTCCCACAGGTAGACCAAGCTACACAACTGTCACACATATGTAGATGGCTTAGGTCAGTCCCATGTGGGTTCCCTGGTTGTTGGTTAAGTCTCTATGAGCTCCTATGAGCCCAGGCTAGTTGTTTCTGTGGGTTTTTTGTGGTGTCCTTGACCCCTCTGGTTTGTACAATCCTTCCTCCCTCTCTTCAGCAGGATTCCCCAAGTTTGGCCTAATGTTTGGTTGTAGATCTCTGCATCTGTTTCCATCGGTTGCTGGATGAAGCCTCTATGATGACTATTGGACTAGGCACCAATCTATGAATATAGCGGAATATCGTTAGGCATCATTACTTTGGCATTTTTTTTCTCCAGTCATGTTCGGTTCTATCCTAGGTCTCAGGGCCATTCAGCCTCTGGGTTCTGGTACTCCAGGCAGTGTCAGGGGTGGGTTCGCTCTTGTGTCATGAGTCTCAGGCTGGACTGATCATTCATTGGCCACTCCCACAATCTCTGTGCCACCCTGACCCCAGCACATCCCATAGGCAGAAAAGACTGTAGGTCAAAGGTTATGTGGCTGAGTTAGCGTCACAATCCCTCCAATGGAAGTCTTGCCTGGTCACAGGAGATGACTAGATCAGGCTACATATCCTCTATTGCTAGGAGTCTAGGCTGCGGTCACCCTTGTAGATTCCTGGGATTTTTCCTTGTAGTGCACTGGGTTTTTACCTGACCCATACATAAATCCACCCCCTTCCAGTCATCTCTTTCAGTAATCTTCCCCTCCATTCCCCCNAACCTGATCCCTCCTATTCCCATCAACCACCTGCAAAATCTATTCTATTTTCTGTTCCTAGGGAGAGTTATGTGTTCCCTCCTTGTTACTTAGCTTCTCTAAGTCTGTGGATTGTAGCGTAATTATCCTTTCCTTAACAGCGAATATTCACTTGTAGGTGAGTACATACCAAGTTTGTCTTTCTGAGTCTGGGTTACCTCACTAAGGATGATTATTTTTTCTAGTTCCATCCATTTGCTTGCAACTTTCATGATGTCATTGTTTTTTTTACTGCTGAGTAGTACTCCGTTGTGTGTATGTACTACATTTTCTTTATTCATTCTTCCATTGAGGGGCATCTAGGTTGTTTCCAGGTTCTGGCTATTATGAATAAAGCTGACATGAATATAGTTCAGCAAGCATCCTTGTGATCCAGTAGAGTGTTCTTTAGGTATATGCTCAAGAGTTGTATAGCTGGGTCTTGAGGTAGATCAATTCCCAATTTCCTGAGAAACCGACATCTTGATTTCCAAAGTGGAAATTTGCCCTCCCACCTGCAATAGAGGAGTGTTCCCCTTGCTCCACATCCTCTCCAGCATGAGCTGTCACTTGTGTTTTTGATCTTAGTCATTCTGACAGGTGTAAGATGAAGTCTCAGAGTCATTTTGATTTGTATTTCCCTGATGGCTAAGGATGTTAAACATTTCTTTAAATGCTTCTTGGCCATTTGAGATTCTTCTGTTGTGAATTCTCTGTTTAGATAAGTATCCCATTTTTTTATTGGATTATTTTGATTTTCAATGTCTAGTTTCTTGAGTTCTTCATATATGTTGAAGATCAGCCTTTTGTTGGATGTGGGGTTGGTGAAGATCTTTCCCCATTCTGTAGGCTGCTGTTTTGTCCTATTGACAGTGTCCTTTGACTTACAGAAGCTTTTCAGTTTCATGAGGTCCCATTCAGTAATTGTCTGTCTTAGTGTCTGCACTATTAGTATTCTATTCAGGAAGTTGTCTCCTATGCTAATA
Source organism: Neotoma lepida (assembly GCA_001675575.1). Lineage (NCBI taxonomy): Eukaryota > Metazoa > Chordata > Mammalia > Rodentia > Cricetidae > Neotoma > Neotoma lepida. Next base: position 388,139 of record LZPO01097148.1, on the reverse strand, counting down.
CTTTCAAGGCTATTCCTCACTTCCTCTTCTATCAGGTTCAGTGTATCTGGATTTACGTTGANTTCTTTTATCCACTTTGACCTGAGTTTTGNNNAGGGTGATCGATATCTGTCTATTTGCATTCTTCTACATGCAGACACCCAGTTAGACTAGTAAAATTTGTTGAAGATGCTCTTTTCCATCTATAAATTTGGCTTCTTTGTAAAAAATCAGATGTCTATAGGTATGTGGATTTATTTCTGGGTCTTCAATTTGATTCCATTGACCAAATTTATGCCAATATCATGCAGTTTTAATTACAATAGCTCTGCAGGTAGAGCTTGAAATCAGGAATGGTGATACTTCCAGGAGTTCTTTTATTGGACAGGATTGTTTTAGCTATCCTGAGTTTTTTGTTTTTCCATATGAAGTTGAGTATTGTTCTTTTAAGGTCTGTAAAGTATTATATTGGGATATCATATTGATTGAATTGGATTGAATCTGTAAATTGCTTTTGGTAAGATGGCCATTTTTACTATGTTAAATACTGACTCATGAGCATGAGAGATATTTCCATCTTCTGNTATCTTCTCCAATTTCTTTCTTCAAAGACTTGAAGTTTTGGTCATACAGGTTTTTCACTTGCTTGATTAGAGTTACAACAAAATAGTTTATATTATTTATGGCTATTGTGAAGGNTGCTGTTTTCCTAATTTCTTTCTCAGCCCATTTATTGTTTGTAAATAAAAGGGCTATTGATTTTATTTTTAGTTAATCTTGTATCCAGCCACTTCACTAAAAGCATTTATTAGCTGTAGATTCCCTGGTAGAATTTTTTGGGTCACTTATGTGTACTATCATTTCATCTGTAAATAATGATGCTTTGACTTCTTCCTTTCCAATTTGAATCCCCTTGATCACCCTTAGTTGTCTTATTGCTCCAGCTAGAACTTCAACTACTAAATTGAATACAAATGGAGAGAGAAAACAAACTTGTCTTGTTCCTGATTTGAGTAGAATTGCTTTGAATTTCTCTCCATTTAATTTGATGTTGGTGTTGGCTTGCTGTATATTGCTTTTATTTATTTATTTATTTANTTANTTACTTACTTACTTACTTANTTATTAGATTTATATACTTATTATATATACAGTGTTCTGTCTGNAAACATGCCTGTGTGACAGAAGAGGCACCAGATCNCATTATAGGTGGTTGTGAGCCACCATGTAGTTGCTGGGAATTGAACTCAGGACCTCTGGAAGAGCGGTCAGTGATCTTAACCTCTGAGCCATCTCTCCAGTCCTGTATATTGTTTTTATTATGTTTAGGTATATTCCTTGTATCCCTGATCTCTCCAAGACTTTAATCATGAAGAGATGTTAGATTTTGTCAAAGGCTTTTTCAGCAGCTAAGGAGATGATTATGTTGTTTTTTTCTTTCAGTTTGTTTATATGGTAGATTACATTGACAGATTTTCATATGTTGAACCATCCCTGCATCTCTGGGATAAAGCCTACTTGATCATGGTGGATGATCTTTTTGATGTGTCCTTGGATTCAGTTTGCAACTATTTTATTGAGTATTTTTGCATCAGTGTTCATTCGGGAATTGGTTTGTAATTCTCTTTGTTGAGTCTTTGTGTGGTTTGGGTATCAGAGTGACTATGGCCTCATAAAAAGACTTTGGCAATTTTCCTTCTGTTTCTATTTTGTGGAATAACTTGAGGAGTATTGGTATTAGCTCTTCTTTGAAAGTCTGGTAGAATTCTGCACTGAAACCATCTGGTCCTGATTTTTTGTTTTGTTTTGTTTTGTTTGTTTATTTGTTTTTTGGTGTATTTTTTGTTTTGTCTTTTTGTTTTTGGTTGGAAGCCTTTTAATGACTACTACTTTGTTGGGGGTTATAGGTATATTTAATTTAATTTTGGTATGTGGTGCCTATCCAGAAATTTGTCCATTTCTTTTAGATTTTTCCAATTCTGTGGAGTACAGCTTTTTGAAGTATGACCTAATGATTCTCTGGATTTCCTCAGTATCTGTTGTTATGTCCCCCTTTTCATTTCTGATCTTGTTAATTTGGATATTCTCTCTCTGACTTTTAGTTAGTTTGGATAAGGGTTTGTCTATCTTGTTGATTTTCTTAAAGAACTAGCTCTTTGTTTCACTGATTTTTGTATTTCTCTCTTTGTTTCTATTTTACTAATTTCAGCTCTCAGTTTGATTCTTTCTGCCATCTACTCCTCTTGGGTGAGTCTGCTTCTTCTTGTTCTAGAGCTTTCGGGTGTGCTGATAAATTGCTAGTGTGAGATTTCTCCAAATTCTTTATGTAGGCATTTTGTGCAATGAACTTTCCTCCTAGCACTGCTTTCATTGTGTCCTACAAGTTTGGGTATGTTGTGCATTCATTTTTATTGATTCTTTATTTCTTCCTGACCTAGTGGTCATTCANTAGAGAGTTGTTCAGTTTCCATGAGTTTGTAAGCTTTCTATTGTTTCTGTTGTTGTTGAACTCCAGCTTTAATCCATGGTAATCTGATAAGATACAAGGGGGGTTGTCTTAGAGTTTCTATTGCTGTGAAGAGACACCATGACCACAGCAACTTTTATAAAGAAAACATTTAATTGGGGTGACTCGCTTACAATGTCAGAGGTTCAGTCCATTATTATCATCGTGGGGACATGGCAGTGTGCAGGCAGATGTGTTGCTGGCTAAATCTTGATATGCAGGCCACAGGAAGTCAAACTGAGACACTGGGCAGTATCCTCAGCATAGGAAACCTCAAAGCCTACCCCCACAGTGACACACTTCTCTTCTGCCAACAAGGCCATACCCATTTCTGCAAAGCCACACCTCTTAATTGTGCCACTCCCTATGAGATTATGAGAGCCAATTACATTCAAACTATCACAGAGCTATTCCAGGTTTTTTTGTATCTGTTTGAGACTTGCTTTGTGGCCAAGTATATGGTCAATTTTGGAGAATGTTCCATGAAGTGCTAAGAATTAGATATATTCTTTTGTGTTTGGGTGAAATGTTCAATAGATATCTGTTAGGTCCATTTGAGTCATAATGACTGTTAGTTCCATTATTTCTCTGTTTAATTTCTGTCTGGACAACCTNTCCATTGGTGAGAGTTGGGTGTTAAAGTCTCCCACTATTAATGTGTGGGGCTCTATATGTGATTCAAACTTTAATAATGTTTCTTTTACAAATGTGGATGCCCTTGTATTTGGG
>LZPO01097148.1:356038-376149 GCA_001675575.1 Neotoma lepida | reverse complement strand
AAAAAAAGGTTAAGTTGAGAACCACTTCCTTGGAAGATATGAGGCCCTTATGGCTCTGTTATTAAGAATTTATGGGACTTTGTATCCGGTGACATAAGGCAGCATGCCTAGTTAATCTTGGTTGTCTGACTAGATTGAGAGACACCCACAGATAGGGTGAAGCATCCCTCTGGGNGTGNCTGTGGGAAGTTTCCAGAAACAATTAGCAATTAGAGTGTTAAATCTCAGGGGGAAGGCCTGTCCTGAGTGTGAGCAACCTCAGACCAATCGTCTGGTGGCCAGGATGGGACAAAAAAACAGAAAAGGGGTAAGTCCACAAATAAGCTGGANGCTGTCTCAGCTGTGGTTTTTGCTGCNGGTCTCCCAAGAACATCAAAGTCTAGATTCTTCAGCCCTTGACTGTAGACTCTCAGTGGTTACTCTCCGTGAGCTCCCAGGTGGTCAGCCGTAAACTGGCTTGTGTAATTAGCACCCTGGTTCTGGGGCTTCCAGCTTCTTCAACTGAGTGGCTACCAGTTTTCCCAGATCTACTTACTGCCTACATATGACCAATGAAGGACTCTTCAGCCTCTGGTTGTGAGAAACAACCTAATAAATCTTCTCATAATTATACGTGCTTTATTGTTTCTGTTTCTTTGGAGAACCCTGACTCAGACAGGGAGTGTTGTCATGAGCCCACTCTTGAAAGTATGAAAGGGGAAATTCACAGTGTGGAGTCAAGTTCCCACGTTTAGATAAGCAAGCAAATCATTTTAGCTATAATATCTCTTTTGAGTGTGACCTTTGGAATTATAGAACAAGGTGCAAACCACATNTAGTTGTGTTTTGGACATCTGTTATATTTGCTGACCCATTGCTATGACTTGAAGCACTAATCCTCGAGGAGATAGTATTTAGAAATGGGGCCTTTGGGAGATAATTAGATTTAGAGAATGATATCAAGGTGGGGAACTTCTTGATGGGACTAGTGTCCTTATGAAAATTAGAAGAGACCTGAGAGCTCTCTTAGCCTTGAGGACATAGCACCATGGTGACTGTTGAAGCTAGCCTTCAGCAGAACTCAGCTGAGCTGGTATCTTTTGAACTTTGAAGTTGCACAACCATGAAGAAAACCTCTGCTTAAGCAACTCTGCCTGTGAATTATTGTTGTGGCGGCTCAAGCCAACGAAATCAGCCAGCAAATTCTCCCCTTGTTTTAGAAGTAGTTTTTCTTTTAGGAGACTTCCTTCCCCTTTAGATTTTAGGTAGTCTTAATAGGACTGCCAAATCACATTCCTCCACCCCATATCATCTGAACTAAGCGGATAAAACCAGTCTCTTTAGAGAGAATGACACTACCTGGCTTTAGCGTTCTGTTTAATTCTGTGAGCTCTACAGTTTCCTTCTAATAAATTNCCCTTCTGCCCAGCTGAGTCAGAGCTTCCTTGAGCTGCTTGCAAAACTCGTTCAGAAATTGGTACCTGGAAGTGGGCACTCCAAGCTGAGGACATAGCAGAATTAGGCAGGTGCAAGGCAGCAAGAAGCATACATTTCAGCTGAGGAGGCTGAAGCCAGCTGAAACCAGCTGCTTTTCTAGAATACTTGTTTTTTATTTATTTACTTTTAACCGTATTTTCCTTTTTTGCTCACCCTAGTTCTGATTAATATAAACTACTTATGTGAGTGCAAGGCAGTACACAGGTAAGGCTTTTTTTATTTTTTCCCTAGGAGGTTTTTTATTGGATTGTTGGGCTGAGGTTCTTGTTAGGTCCTTGCCTTGGAGCTTTTTTTTTTTTTAACCCATTAGAGTAGCCTCAGTGAGCCAATACCTGGCTGCAAACCAAGCCTTTTGTTTTTACAGCCTTCAAAATGAGAATTGGAAATTTAGGGTAGAGGAAAGTACCCAACCAAACCCCTCCTTTGCANGACCATTGTACTAGAGTCTATAGCACTTGAAAAGAGAGAGTGCAGAAGGCGAGCATAATAACNGTAATGATTACCGTTTATTAAGCCCTTACTATGTGCCAGACATTGGGCTATTATGTCATTTAATCCTAGAAAAGCAATAGTATTATGTTTGGTTTTGCTTTATGTTGTTTCNAAGGTTGAGCTGCAGGCACAGAACTGAATTGATTCAATCAGTCATTCTTTTCTGTTACTGGCATGATATAATCATCTGTCTAGACATGACCCCTATTTTTTTAAAATCTTTATCCGTTATTCCCTGTGTAGCTACTGTGTCCTTCCGATCTATTTTCCATAGACTTACAGATCCATAAAAGTATGTAGTACAGTGTCTGCTTTGACAGCGTGTGTAAATGGATCATACTGCACTTCTCACTGTGCAATTTGCTTTTCTTTTTCTTTCATCAGACATGTTTTCTGAGGTCCATCCATGCTGACACACAGAGAGCCAGTTCTTCAGTTAAGCTGCTCCCCTGCACACTGCATATCAATTACTATACTCACTCGCATAGTTTTTTTCTGATGGATGTCTACACTGCTTCTAATTTTCTCGTATTGAAAAAGTGTTTCAGTGAATGATTGGATACAGTCTTTCAGTGCATGGCTCAAGAGTCTTTCTGAGATTTACCTAGGATTCTTGAAGTCTTAGACAATATGTATTTTCAATTTTCATAAATTCTGCCAAATTGCTCTTTAAGGTAGCTTTATTAATTTACTAGCTTCCACCCACAGTCCACAAGAGTTCTTAAAATAGACACTATTCTCTCCATTTTGCAAATAAACTGACTCGGGAAATACATAAATGCTTGGAGTTAAACAGCATTGCTATCTGAACTCCGTGTAAGTAACGTCAGTGCTACAGTCTACAGCTCATTAGCAGTTGCGAATCCATTAGCAGCAGGAAATCCAGCTGCAGATAGCTTCTTCAGAATGGGCTTCCCCATCTCACTAGGCCAAGGGAGGAGGAGGAGGAGGAGGCTTCCCAGAGCAGGCCAGCAGCTTGACTGTGTCATCAGCAACAGTTGAACACCTCGCTTTGCACCCAGTCACCCAAGGCAGAGACCTGCAAAGTATCATGAAAGTATGCTTTCATGTTCTTTCCATAGAATAGCTAGCTCTCCAATGTGTCTGCTTCTCTACATGTCCATTACAACCCTGATTAAAAAAAAAAAAAANAAAAAAAACTGTTAGGCAAGTGTATGCCTGTGCTCTTTCCTTGTGGGCACCTGGGACTGTGTTCAAAATGCAGAATCTCAGGCTCTGTCTACTGCCCTGCTAGCACAGAATCCGCACTTTAATGAAGTCCCCAGCAATTCATAGGATTTGAGAACTTCTCCTTTTGACTTTTGACAGAGCCTATTAACCGTTTTCCCTGTATCTACCCTTGCACCTCTGTCTACAACTTACTTTCCTTCTTTTGTGTGTATAAGTTCAGGTGTGCAAGTGTGGCTGTGTATATGTGGAGGTCAAAGGACAACTTCCCAGGATTTATCAGACTCAGGGATCAAGTTAAGGTCATCAGGGCTGTATGAGTGAAGGCTCAGCCTTTTTCTTTTAAATAAAAGTGTGTGTGTGTGTGTTCAATTTATGAACTTTGATTCTCTCCTTCTACCATGAGGGTCTTGGGGATTGAACTCAGGTCCTCAGGTTTAGAGGTAGAACTTTTACCCCTAGGGCCATCTCTCTGGCCCTGAAACGCTTGAGGTTACAAACCTCTGAAGTGACTTTCCTCACTGAAGGCCCCAGAAGCAAAGGCTTACAGAAAGTAATTCATCAGTTCCCTAGCTGTCTGGCTCAGGCCCATTCTGTTCTCTCTTGCCTCAGTACAACCCCTTCTAATTCCTAGGTCAGGCCAGGCTTTCCCGAAGGGCCTTTTCACTTGTTTCTTTCTTCTTCACAAGTAGAATTATGGAATGAGATCAACCACTCTTCTTAAGCATTTGTCAAACACAGAGCACCGTGTACCTTCTAACATTTTTCACAGTTGTCTTTAAATAATAATGTGTGTCTCCTCATTCAATATCAGTCTTTCCAATCAACCCAAAGGGTCCAGATTTTACATCTGGGCTGTGCAGTTACCTCCTTCCAGCACCTACCACAGTGTTGGATACACAGTAGTCCATCAATCTGTGTCTTTTGATTTAATGAATATCAATGTTGTCCTGGCTCAGAGTGGCCCTGCTTTCCAAGTTCAACTGGAGCCAAGAATCTGAAAATACCNCAGAGCTGCAAGGAAGTATAATGTGACCACCAGCAAGCGAATCAGGATGGAAATGTCCAGTTGTGACAGCTGTAACCCTTGTCCATGCCGGAAGGAAAACAGAAGCAGTCTGTGCTCCCTGGGTGATGATAAACGTTCTGTCCTTAGGCCAGTACCCTCCTCCTCAATACACTCCCAAATTGACCTCTGGAAGGACGTTTGTTTAGTGGGAGGTCTCTGCTAACCCCTACTGAATGAGGGTATGAGTGCTTTTGCTCTGTGCTCTTTGTTTTCTGGGCAGGAAGAGTCTGGAGGCAGCGGAGTGAGGCTCAGTGATACAATTGCCTTCCCTTTCAAATGCTAAATAGGGCTTTGCTCCTGGGTTAGTATAATCTGAGAGTTGTGGCAGCCTGGGAGTGATCCACTCCCTTTTCTTTTTGCATCTCATCTCCTACAGGCGAAGGGTAACGTTTGCGATAAATAGAAAGCCAGAGCTGTGTGAAAGTCATCAACAAGTCAAACACTGCCCTCCAAGCATCTCCCTGAGGTGAGCCAATGTAGCTAAATGTGGGGGCTGGCGTGGGGAGAGAGACCTCCAAGTGAAACACTGGATTATAACAAATTTCATAGACCTAAAGCTGGCCCAGAGACCCTAGCACTTCTGACACTGGCCAGACTGGAGAGACAGGTGAATCCTAGGGGTTAAGTTGCTGGAGAAGACATACTATCAAATCAAAGACTCCGACTCTCTGTGAGTGTGGATCTTGGTTGGCAAAGGAGTGATTTTTTTTTTCTTTAGTTTGGATGNCTCTCCAAGTTAAAGAAAACATAAAACTATGAATAAAGTCAAGTACTAGACTTTTGGGAAGCTCTAGTGAAACTGAGGATGTATCTGGGCTGTGTGATATGTCTATATCTCTTCACTCTTAATCAAAGGCACTGGAAAAGCAGAGGATTCAAAATCCTTGGACATGTGACTTATCACCTGAAGCCTTAATTGAGCAATTTATAAAGTGGGATCTTAAGGCCGGTCGTGGTGGTGCACGCCTTTAATCCCAGCACTCGGGAGGCAGAGGCAGACAGATCTCTGTGAGTTCAAGGCCAGCCTGGTCTACAAAGTGAGTTCCAGGACAGCCAGGACTGTCACACAGAGAAATCCTGTCTCAGAAAACCAAAAAAAAAAAAACAAAAAACAAAAGATCTTAATCCCTCCCCCACACAGATAGTTTAAAGTCAAACACATGAGTCAATGGTGGAGACTTGTGTTATTGATGTTAGCCGTTCTGAGAGGTGTAAGATGGGAATCTCAAATTAGTTTTGATTTGCATTTCTCTGATGGCTAAGATTGTTGAACATTTCTTTAAGTGTTTCTTAGCTATTTGAGTTTCCTCTATTGAGAATTCTCTCTTCAGATCTGTACCTCATTTTTAAAATTGGGTTATTTGGTTTTTTGATATCCAGTTCCTGAATTTTTTATATGTTCTGGATATTAGCCCTATATTGGATGTGGAGTTGGTGAAAACCTTTTCCTATTCTGTAGGCTGCCACTTTGTCCTAATAATGGTGTCCTTAGCCTTCAGTTTCATGGGGTCCCATTTATAAATTACTGATCTTAGTGCCTGTGTACAATTGGTGTTCTGTTCAGGAAGTTGTCTCCTGTGCCAATGAGTTGAAGGCTATTCCCCACTTTCTCTTCTATCAGGTTCAATGTACCTAGTCATACGTTGAGGTCTTCAATCCATTTGGNGTTGAGTTTTATGCAGAGTGATAGGTATGGATCTATTTGCATTCTTCTGCATATAGACATCCAGTTGCTTTTCTTTTTAAACCAGTCCAAGACTGTTTTTCTATTCTCCTCATTTGACACATTTAATTTGATTTGATGTTTAATTTTCTACCACTGTGCAAAAGGCAGTGCAAGGATCAGTTTGTGAGATGTGGAGTGCGTCCTGAGCTTACAGTAAATCAAAATCCCACCAGTAAATCCCACCAANATCCCAAGGATGAGTGGGAAAGGGAGGAAGAACGGGCGCAGGGATGTAACTCTAAGCGCAGGGGTGCTGTGCTTTGCTGGGAGACATCTATCTTACCTAATGTGGAGCTCTATGTTGTTGTTTTTGTTCTTTTTGGGGGGCCCCCACCACCCAGCTCCCAAATAAATCACACACACAGGCTTATTCTTAATTATGAATGCCCAGCCTTAGCTTGGCTTTTTTCTTGCCAGCTTTCCTTAACTTAAGTTATCCTGTCTATCTTTTGCCTCTGGGCTTTTCCCATTCTCTTACTTCTGTAAATCTTACTCTTACTCTGTAGCTTGCTGTGTAGCTGGGTGGCTGGTCCCTGGAGTCCTGCTCCTTCTCTGGCCACCCCTCCTCTCCTCCTCCATCTCTTTTCTTCGCCCAGATTTCTCCTTCTATTTATTCTCTCTGCCTACCAGTCCTGCCTACCCTTTCTCCTGCCTTGCTATTGGCCGTTTGGGTCTTGATTAGACCAGTCAGGTGTTTTAGACAGGCAAAGTAACACAGNTTCACAGAGTTAAACAAATGCAACATAAACAAAAGCAACACACCTTAAAATAATATTCTACTATGGCTCTACATTCAGTTTTGTCAGCAGCAATGTTTGGCCCACAGCTATATTCACTTGAANGTCCTAAATCTCCACTTGTCTCATCTATAAACTGGGATATTTATAGGACTTTTCTGAGTTTCACTGTGAGCATTAAATGAGAAACACCTCTCAGAGTGCTAGGAGCAGTCAGGGAGCACGGCGAGCTGTCGGTAAATGTTCACTATACTAAGAACTCCCCCCTGTGATGTCCATAGTGAGTTTTATATATGGCACCTCATGTTTATGGGGCTTCAAATGACCTGCCTAAGATGGAGAAATGAGGGCAGACGAAGCTAGTTTTATTGAGTCGCCATGTACTGCTTTTACCAAGGATTTGGAAGATAAGTGCCTATGTCTAGATGACAAACCATGAGGGGAAAAAGTGTCTCAGACACTAAATGTCTGAGTACTCTTTTCAATATAATAGAGCTTGAATATGCCCCCAGGTTTTACTACTGTGTTATCCAGTACTGAATGTGCCCATGTTAGCTTTGTTTGTTTATAGTGATAAGGACTGAACACAGCTGTGCACCTGTTAGGCAAGTGCTCTACCATTGAGTGTCCCTGANCCCCAGCCCACTAGCACTGCAGTATTAGCTGTATTATATAGAGATATGAGCTATGAAGTTTTTGTTGTAGTTTCCATTGTNATCATTTAAGGTACTATCTAGATATTTAACACTAAGAAGGCCACCTCGTTTCTAACTGGAGAAAACTGCTTGGCAGCTATGCAGTTGATATTCAAGTGATATTCAATTGTATCTAATCCAAGTTTTGTAGAACACCTTACAGAGAGGCTAGGAGGACCTGCTTTGGGGAATGCCCTGGTCTGAAATACAGTGAAAGTGGGTCCTTCATTTGGTGTGGAGGACCTCANTGCCGANGCAGCTTCCAGGGCAGCTATGAGACGTTAGACAAATGACCCCTCTATAAAGTGCTGCTGATATGAATACTGCCTTTATTAATGTTGCTAATTAATGTTGCTCAGATTTTTAAGATTTATTTTATTTTTAATTATGTGTTTATGGGGGAGGTAGAGTTTATACACATGAGTCCAGGTGCTTGTGGAGGCCACAGGCATCAGAGTCCCCTGGAGCTGGAGTTACAGGTAATTGTGAGTCACACAACTGGGGTGCTGGGAACTGAACTCCTCTGCAAATGTGGTATGTTCTCTTAAGCAATGAGCNNTCTCTCCAGACCCTTGTTATTTTGGTGGGGAATAGAAAATAGGATAATGCAAGTTGGGCAAATCACAAAAAAGTTACATGTATGTATGTACGTGTGTGTGTGTGTGTGTGTGTGTGTGTGTGTGTGTGTGTGTGTCTATTATGAAAGTTTACAAAGTGATTGATATTTGTTTCCAAATGGTGTGTCATAACAGGGCTTTTTATTTACTCTCATATCTGTGAATTTTAAAAAATGATTTTTAACTAAATGTATTTATTTCCTTATGTGTGAGAGAGCTGGACAAACATGCCATGGAGTGCATGTGAATCAGAGGACAACTAAAGTTGGTTCCCTCCATCATGTGGGTCCCAAAGATTGAACCTAAGTTGTCAGGCTTGGCACTGAATGCCTTTATCTATGAAGACATCTTTCTGGCCCTTTGCATTATTTTTATAATAAACATATATTAAATAATTTTATTTTGATAAGTTTCTGGAAAAAGAAGCAAGGAATACCTGTGCTAGAGAGGTTTTTTTTTTTCGAAAGTTGTGGCTTTGTCCAGTTGACCACATTTTAAACACACCCTATTCTCAGATAGCCTGGAACTCATCTCTGATACGCTACGAGATCATTTGGAAACCCAGCAGACTCATTCCTTTCAAAAACATATGGTTTGAGCCAGGGATGGTGGCTCACGCTGTATGTAATCCAGCACTTGTGGGAGCTGAGGCAGGAAGGTTGCTGTGAGCATGAAGTCAGTTTGGACTGCAGAGTAAGACCCTGTCTCAGCTTCTGTGGCCTGGACTGGAGGCAGTACTCAGGGTATGCTATTATGCTATCCCCAACACCAACTTCTTATTTCCAATTTAAACAAAAAACCAAAATATGAACTAATGTTCAGGTTTTGTTGGTCTGGTTTTGAGAGATCTTTACCCTCATATAAGGAAGAAATACCTGATTTGATAGAAAAAATAACCAATTTCACACCATTAATTATCAAGATGTGTAATCAAAAGGGACCCAATGTGATTAGGGAACCAATGGGTTCTTCAAATCAAAAGCTTTAACGCCTCAGAAATGAGCTGCTCCTCATGAAAGGTTAAGTGTCCAGAAGGAGTTANCTTTAGGAAAGCGACAATGTGTCATTTTACCTGGGTCTCTGCCCTGCTCCCTTGGCAGCCTGCCTGTCCTCTCACCTCAGAGACCGATGACACACACAGCTCCATCCTAAGACCAAGTCTTCTCTAGCGGACTCCTTTGGAGCGCTCTGCTTCCCTCCTTCCCTCCCCTTCTCTTATTGCCTCTGCACACAGTTCCCAAAAGCTTTCCCTCAACTCAGCCCTGTTCCCACATGGAAAGCTTTTCAGTGACCAGCTAGTTCAGTCCTGATCGTTGTTAGTATTTCAACTCCCAACACTCAAAGCCTAATGAGTCGNCCTTTCATTTTGTTCCTGTAAAATATCTTCCCAGTCACCCACAACCAGGCAACCCGACATTTCTTAAACGTCTCCTTTCTCTGAGCCCCACAGTCGTGGTCTTACATTTCTATTGCCTCCTTTCCTTATTTTCTTTTATTTTAGACAGGGTCCTCATGAATCACAGCTGGGATGCAAGCTCACTACATAGTCAAGGATAACCCTGAACTTCTGATCCCTACCTCCAGAGTGCTGGGATTACAGGCTCATGCTACCGTGCCTGATTTATGCAGTGCTAGAGATTGAACCCAGGGCTTCATGCCTTCTCATAAGCACTCCACCAAACTGAGCTACATCCCCAGCCACACCCTGTTTTCTTTTAAGATGTATTTTATGTGTATATGTGAGTACCTGTATGAAAATACATGTACTGCAAGTGTGCTCAGTGACAGTGGAGGCCAGAAGTCGGCGACTGGTACCCTGGAACTGCAGTTACAAGGTTCCCAAGAGCTCTGGGGTAAAACGTGGGTCTTTGCCTAAGTAGAGTAAGAGCAGTGTGTGCTCTTAACTGCTGAGCCATCTCTCCAGCCACATTCCTCCCTTCCCAATCTGCTAGTCACTCCCTGGTTCAGGCTCTTGCTTTCTAGAAAAGCAACACTAACAAAGAGAGACAAGTTAAGAGGGAGTCAAAGAGACACTCACAGGAGACACCCACGTGTCTAAAAAGATACTGTTTTCAGTGGAAAAACAAAAGGGCAATATCCCTGTACACAGATATGGTATTACCATAAAAGGTGAAGTTTGGGACTGGAGAGATGACTCAGTGGTTAAGAGCACTGGCTGCTCTTCCATAGGACCCGGGTTCACTTCTCAGCACTCACATGGCAGCTCCCAACTGTCTTTAACTCCTGTTCCAGGGGACCCTCACACAGACATACATGCAGGTAAAACACCAATGCACATAAAATAAAAATAATTTTTTTATATTATATATAAAATTTTATATATATATATATATGGATCAGGTGGGGCTTGTGTGTTGTATATGGGAACTCCCACTGGACTGGCAAGATTTGACAAGCAGTAAGGGTGCTTGCCACCAAGCCTGATGACCTGAGTTCCATTCTAGAAACCCATATGGGAGGCAGAAACTGCTCAGCTAGGACAGGTATCTCAAAGCAGCAGCCCTGAGAGTCCTTGCTGGAGGCCAGGAATTGCTGAAGAGAGTTCTGCCTCTCAATTCTTGGTTGTCTCAGACATGAGACCTCTGTCTAAAGGCTGTATGTGGCCATGTGAGGGAAAGTAGCAAGAGGCACCTGGGCTAACCCATTCACTCCCTCCTCATGCCTCTGTCAGAAGTCCTTTAAAAAGGCCCTGACTAGCAGCTCAATGGTACCCTATTTCCTGGGGCCCCTCCTGATGCATAGGGCTCTTCCCCGCAACCACTATGAATCTATAATAGACTTCTTCATACTCAGCCTCTGTGGTCCATAAATTTCATTCTTCAGATTTGAGTGACCAGAGTTCCAAAGCCANTGGCTCAGGGGCCAACATTCCCCCAAGAAAGACTATGTGACTGACTGCCACAGATTATCCTCTGACCTCTACTTGTACACCATAAATAAATCCCCCATCACCACCCTCCCACAAAGGTTAGTTTTCATAGGTCTGCTTATCCCAGGATGACTTTGAATTCCATTCTCTAAGCTGGAGTAGTACACTTAAACAGAAAAAACGGTCACAAACCCATCATGAGGACCAAGAGAACAAGTCAAGGAAATGTTAGTTATGACAATAGAATCCATGCTCTCACCACCCACTGCTTCATTAACTCATTGTCTGTGGGAGGAGAGGAGAGGGACATGAACTACTAGAGGTGACTGAGGTTTGTAGCCCTGGTATTAGGAAACATGAAGAATCATAAAGGGAGTGGGANTCAGTATGTATTTGTGAATGACAGGACATTTACACCTGAGGTGTGGGGTGGTGGTGGTGATGTATCAATGGGATGTGTGGGTGGAGAGTCCAAAACACGCCATTATTTCTGTGAGGAGGCTCCCCCAGGCACATAGCCTTAGCTCCTTGTTGTATAATGTGGCTTTTATTTATCAATCCCACAGCAGCATGAAGACAATTTGTCTGCCATGCCACCCATGCCGTAATCTACCTTCACCGTGTTACTGTCCCATTCAACCTGATGGTATTTTTACTTCCCAAGCCTTGGTCTGAGATACATTGATCATTTCCAATTCTTCCTCCTCTCTGATGACTTGTCATCTCTTAGGTACTGGGCTGTCCTTACATCTGGGACTTCTACACATATTCTGCCTCCTCAGCTACTGCTTCTTTCTCCCCTGGTGGTTTCTATAGATGAGTAGTAACTGTTTCCCAAAGGGCATTTGTCTCCAGTCTGTCCTGTAGCAACCCATTCTGTGTACCACAATTAAGTTACCCTTCTCCAAACCCAAAATTCACTACTCACTCCTTTTCTCATAAANCATCATTGACCCGCTGCNGTCAACAACAGAGTTCAAATCCTTTTCTACTAGCCAAACAAGAGAGTTCAAATCCTTTTGTAGTCAGCACTGGGAGCCCGTTGTCCTCCGAGCCTTGTCCATTTCCTGTATGCTTAAAAGAGCATCTGGATAGTAGGACACAGGAGCTGTGNGGGGGAGAATGGGAAAATGAGGACAACTTTATCTGGGGACGGGGAACAGAAGGCAATATGGGGGGAGAGGAAGGGAAGAGGGGTAAAAACCACTAAGGATATTTGAAAAAGCCAGCCATAGGGAAACACTGTTTTATGTTAACTTAAAAGTATATGTACTATATACAAGCATATGTATCTAATAATATGTAAGTACTTTAAAATTATGCCACTCAGGGTGATACTGCTTCCCCCAAGAGCCATAGACTAACAAAACCTCTACTACCAGGCATGGGAAATCTCCCTTCCAGTTGTCAATCAGGGAAATCCAAGAGACTCCCCAAATGATACAGGCTATTGCCTTGCCCTTGGTTGCCTTCAGAACTTGAAGGTAAGACCCTATTACTGAAGGGTCCATATCTTAGACACAGGACTTGGAGACACAGACACTGACCTGAGAGTCTCCTCCTTGAGGATTAGCTCTCACTGTATCTAAAGGTGCTATGCAAGCTGCCAAGAGAAAAAAAGCAATTACTANTCCTACCCAACAGTAAGTCCTATGAACCACAACCATAACCAGCCTGGCAAGTTATACTCAAGGGTGCAATAGTGACACTTATGTTTTGGTGATAACCAAAAGTCACCTAACTGGACTTAAGGCCTGCCTGCTCAACAGGAGGGAAATCATGCCTGGTACTGTAAACCTAGCCAACTACCCATGGCTGGTGAGGTCATGAAGCCTAGAGGCAAACCTACTACTGCCAATTCTCTAAANCAGTGTCATTANCTACTGTTTTCTAAATACCTATTCTTGTATCCACAGATAAGTGTAGTTCTTACCCTTCATCGAAGAAGCTTCTTTTTCGCAGCAGACAGAAACAGAAATCTACAGCTAGTCAAAATGCATTTGACCATGGGTCAACCCCATTTGATACATCTCCAACACAACCCCTACACTTAAGGCTAAGGGAACATTGAAGCAAATAGCAGAAAGATCATTAAGAGCCAGAGGTCCAGCATGTTGACTGTGAGATAGTGTCTTCCATATGTGCCCATGAAATCTTAACAATATGGTCACCAAAATAAGAACTGCACAATGACAGCACCAGTTGACATCAGAACATGGGTGGGGGATATCTCACAAGGACCCATGCCTAGATATAGAGCTAGAGGCAACTAATGGCTGTTGAGAGAGAGAGAAAATCCAGGGCCAAGTCCCCTGATGAGTTATCCAATCCCAAGTGGTCAACCTTAAGCCAGTAGACATATAAGCACCACTAAATAGACTTGGCAGATTGCATTTGTATATACNTATGAGTGCATACATAACAATAATACTGAAAGAAGAAAAAGTCATGAATTTAGTAGGAGTCAGGAGGACATGGGTGGAGTTGGAAGGGGANAGAGGATGAGGAAGAAATTATGTAAATTTAATACTTAGGTATTGTATGGAATTGTCAAAAATCACAATTTTAAAACAAAGAAATAAGAGCATCTGGAGAGTAGCAGATAATTTTACAGAAATTTCTTGAAATGAAAGAGGAGAGGTCCTGAGTATTCGGACACAGCCCCGGATGGGAGGGACTTCACAGTACACACTCACCCTGCCTCGCTAGTCAGATCTAAGCACAGACCCAAAGACATCATAGGTAAAATAATAAAAAAGAATAAAATAAAATAAAAAATAAATAAATAAAAATAAAAAAGAANCGGAGAAAGTGGGAAGGAAAGGAAACTAAAGAGAGGTGTGTGGGGTCAGCCACATATGATATAACTTCAGGNACCTATCCTTTATAAATATACAAGGAATTGTATCTGAGCTCAGGGTACAAACCTTGCCCTGGTTCCCTTTGTTTCCAAGAGCCCAGTGTAAAGGCAGGCACATAAACAGTGCTCAGCAAATGATTTCTAAATGAATTATTGGCAATCTACTTTCTGTTTTTCTTAGAGTCTCACACTGTAGCTCAGGCTGGCCTGAACTCACTGTGTCACTATGTGGTCGGTCCAGGCTGGCCTCAAACTCATGGCAGTCCTCTTGTCTTAGCTTCCCAAGTGGTGGGATTATGAGAGTGAGAGCCACCATGCCCATCTCAGTCTCACTTTCTCAGATTAAGGAAGGTCATCACATTACGCCTTGCAGCCACCAAGACTCCTGCTTTCTCTACGCCTGTTTCTAAGATGTTGAGAACACTGAAGGACACACACACACACACATATTGTCTTAAGAATATAGTATATAATGGGGGAAATTGAGTGTATCCAATGTAGTCCTATCTGTGAGAACATTTCCAGAATTCTACTTGACTCTCGGTCTCTTTTCCAGTTAGGAACTACTCCCACCATGGGCTCTTCAGCCAGAATCATTCACTGGTGGCCATGGCCCTTACCACACCAGGGAGATCATCTTATTGGCCCTCCCTAGAAGCTATTACTCCGTGCTAGTTGCTAATGAAGTTCATTCTCTCTGCCTCCACCTCTTCTCCATCTTGCCAGACCATTTGGAATTCTAATCCTGTCCTGGATGCTCGCCTTCCGAGCTGACGATGGGTGTCATCTGCTAGCAGCGTGCTATCATCTGTCAGCCCTAGCAGCTTATTTTCCGCTTCTACCCATGTAAATCATTGATGAAATATCAAAGAATCTGCCCCCAGAATGGCATCCAGAGGACAGTTTCTAACAACACCCACNTTGACATGGGTGTCGTTGATAATGAACTCATAAACTCTCCCACCCCCAAAGCCCCTTTCNCCAGTGTGTTGCTAGTGTGGAGTGAGGAATACAATCAGAAGTCTTTGTGGGGCCAATGGCAATGGAAAAGTTTTAGAGAAAACTCACTTTCCAATTGCCCATTTTCCTGCCAGGCATTTGGCATATGTTAAATAGTGGGCCCTCCCACACCTCTCGAAGGCAGCATGGTAGAGACAGAGGCTGGCCATCGGTCTTGAGGTTGGACCCACTTACGTGGAACTTACACTCCTTCACTTTCTAACTATGAACTTGGCAAGGGACTGAGTATCTGTGCCTTAGTTTTAGAACAAAATTCATTTCAGAGGACTGTTGGAAGATTCCACTGCATGAAAAGTCCTCACCCCAGGCCTGATATACACTGAAGCCTCCTTATCAGGCCTGGCTGTTTGTAGTACACACTAAAATAAAGGAAGTTGGGGTTAGAGAGATGGTGAAGAATTAAGATGAGAGTTCTGTTCCTAACACCGTCTCTTATACACATCTAGGTACACACTAAAATAAAGGAAGTTGGGGTTAGAGAGATGGTGAAGAATTAAGATGAGAGTTCTGTTCCTAACACCCACATCCGGTTCCAGAGGATCCAATGCTTTCTTCAGACCTCCAAGGACATACACAAAGTATTTTTAAGCATTTTATTTATTTATTATTTGCATGGGTTTGGGTGTTTTGCCTGCATGTACATCTGTGCACCACGTGCATGCAGAGCCCACAGAGGTCAGAGGAGGGTGTTGAATCCCATGGGACTAGAGTCACAGACAGCTATGGGCTTCCATGTGGGTCCTCTGACAGAGCAGCCAAGTGCTCTTAACTGCTGAGCCATTTCTCCAGCCCCAAACACATAAAAATAAGGTGGAGGAAGNTGGCGCTGGTATGTGGTAGAATCTAGAGACCCAGTGATATCCGACTTTGACTGCTAAGTTCTTTCCTATTTATTACACAGTGTTGGTGTGCACACTTGTTCATGCAGGACGCCCACAAACACACACAACATGAATAAGCACAAGTCCGGACAATTGAACTAGGGCCCCCAGCACCTGACCAATCACTGAGCCGTGTGCCCAGCACCTGTTCCATGGATCATTAATGTTATATTCCACATATTTTCAGAGACTTCAGATGAAAATGACCCTCAGAACCGGAAACTCTTTCCATTGCAAGTAAACATAATTGAAAGCAATGTTTCTTTGTTGAGGGATATTTATATATTACAAGACAAAAAAGTCAACTTGTGTTTCAAGGAAGTATCATGGGGCAGGCTGTGGTAGCACATACGTTTACTCCCAGAACTTGGGAGGTAAAGGCAGGCAGATCTCTGTGAATTAGAGCCTAGCCTGGTCTACTGAGCAAGTTCCAGGACAGCCAGGCAGGCAGATCTCTGTGAATTAGAGCCTAGCCTGGTCTACTGAGCAAGTTCCAGGATAGCCAGGGCTACCCAGAGAAACCTTGTCTCAAAAAACCAAAAAGAAAAAAAAATCATGAAATATTGTGTTTTAAAGCCCTCTGGGACTGACTGATAGTGAAGGACTTTTTCAAATTTCTTTCTGGTTTTGTGGAATTCTTTTGGTTTGTTTGTTTGGGGAGGGATTTTTGTTTGTTTTTGAGAGAAGCCTGGAAGAACTCACTATGTAGAGTAGGCTAAACTCAAAGTGACAGGGATCCACCTGGCCCTGCCTACCAAGAAATGAGGTTAAGGGCCTGTGCCACCTTGCCTGGCTGTTTCTCCTTTTTTCAACTTAATTTATCTTAACGAAGTAAGTCTTAAGTGCCCAAAGAGAAAACATAGACAACCCTGTAAACTGTGGAGTAACGACACCTGTGACTAAAGGCCAGGGACGCTCGCTGTTGATTAACATTCCTGTCCTCTTAGCGGAGTCTTCCTGTGTCCCATGGCTCCGTATTTGCCTCTTCTGCAGCCTGCTTTTATCATTNAGTAGCAGAAGATCACCAGCTTCTCCCGTATCATTGTTTAATAAGTTTTTAATATCTGTAAAACCCGAAAGGGAAAAAAAACATCAAAAAGTGCCATAAATAACAAATCCCCTATTGTTGNACATTTAGGTTGATTCTATCTTTTCTGTGACTATTATAAATAAAACTGTCACGAAGAGCCTTGTATCACGCTGTTGCATAATTCTCTTGCTCTGTACATATCCTTCTTATCCCTGACAGATGGCCGGCCAGCCTCTGTTTGATCACTTCCAGTAACAGGGGGCTCACTTCTTTGCCAGACAGCTCATTCCATTTATGGACAACTCTAATTGTTAGAAAGTTCTTTATTTTTAACCCAAATCTGTTCCTCTTAACTTACACTCATTGATTCTAGTTCTGCGATCTGGAATTACCCAAAGCAATCTTTTCCTTTTTGCACTTGGCATCCCATCAAATACTTGAAGAAAACCATAATGAAACTCCCTAAATAGTCTCTTCTTGAAGATAAATACCCATGCTTATGAGCCTTAAGATTTAAAAAAAGAAAGAAAAAAGTTGAAGAATTAGTAATGGGAGGTGGTCCCTAAGCAAGATGTAAATTTTTTCATATTATAGTTCCTTTTTGTTTTGGCCTCCTGGAAGCTCNGTCNAATGGGTCACCCCATTATTATAGCACTTAGAGCCCTTTCCTTACATGTGTGTATTCTANCTTCTCACGTAGGTCTAATTCTCTTATTTCACNTNTATTTTCCCAGGCTATAATTTGTTTCCTTTAAAGCTGAGTTATTTACTGAGTTATGTCTCTGGAGGCTCCTGCAAGTCATTGGTGGTGCAATGTATATTGTAAGCCACATAAATTTCTCCGTTTCTTTCAGCCACTCTGTATGAAGTCTGCTGACCAGTGTGTCAGTCTCTCTCTCTAGCATGTCTGCTTGGTTTTTGGCTCTCTAAAACTGTTTTCAGTCCCTGCCACTGTTCCCAGGTAGAGACGCCAAAGGGGAGGATGGCACTAAAAACTGTCTTAGCCATGTGGTGGGCAGCTGAGGCAAGAGGGTGGTGAGTTTAAGGCCAGCTTGGGCTCACAGCAGAACTCTACCTCAATAAAAAATCAAAGTGCTTCTTAGTCCTTTTGAATGAGAGCTTCTCTCAAATGTTTGATGTCTTCTCTGTCACTCAGAGGCCTGGTCCTCTGTTCCTCTGTCCTTTGAAGATGTTAGAGCTCACATCTCCATGATGGTACCCAACCTTCCCCTCCCTGTAAGAGGTGGGTAATCCTCCCACAGCACGNATAGATGACCTAGATGACTGGCTCCCTNCCCTGAGATGGGAGGTGAAGAGAGGAGATACTTGAACCTTGGGACCACGGCTGTAGGACAGAGGTTCCAAAGAAGGAGCCTGACAGGAGCCGGGTGGCCAAGGCTGCTTGTTTCTGAAATAGAGGCCTGCAGAANCTTCTGAGTTGCTCTNCTCTTAGGGTTCTGCTTCATCTGGGCTGTGGAACCCTTTCTTTCCTACACTGAGTCTGAAAAGGGNTTGGAGGTGTGCACCTGAGGCTCTCTTTAAGGGTCAGACCTCAAAATGGCAGGCATGACCTCAGCCATAGTTAGTGATTCAGGGTCAGTTTTATCACTCTTTGCAAAGGATGCAAAGGTATTGGCAGGGAGTGGATCTGACAGGAGAAAAAAATTACCAATGATGAAATTTACAATCTTTGTCAAAGTACTGACTGCTCTTAAGGCCACATTTTTCTTTTTCTCTTCTATTTGTTGACCATGTTGGGAAGCTCTGCTCTGGCCTCACTCTTCCCTGCCCCAGCCAGCNGGGTCTTCAGTGGAGACCCTAGAAGGGGGAATGGTAAATGAAAGGGACTTGAGACACAAAGAATGACAGCAAGACAGGATTCTGATCAAGCTGCAAAGTTTATTTTTTTCACCAGTTGATTAAATAGTGAGTGAAGCAGGAGCTTGTGCTTGGGGTGTGGATCAGGGTGATTAGGTTGCTAGGTAACCTGACTGCAAGATGTTTTCTCAGGAAGGTTAGGATAGCAGATGTCCCTAACTGACAAAAAGATAAGGAAGTACCAAGCTATTTCTGGGGGCTGGGACTTGCCTAAGGCACCTAACAAGAATTCTGGAAGAGGAATCTGTTACTCAGGAAACAGAAACTGAAATTTACCTGAGCTAAGATAGCTTAATTATAGCCAATACAGGTTTTGGCTCCCAGCACTTCCCATACCTTCAAAAAGCCCGCCAAGCAGTGTCTCCTCCTCTAGAGCTGCTCAAAGACCATGCCTACNAGGTATTTAATGTCCAGCCCCATAGACTTGCCACGTGGTTTCTCCTCTTCCCCTGGGATCACCCGGGAATGCTTTGCTCAGATTAAAACCTGGATTTTAATTTGGCCTGATCTGATTTATTGCNTCAGCAGAGAAACCCAATATCGGGATACGGAAACCTTTTAGATCACATGTAGTCAACAGAAGTCTNGTTAGAGTCCTCTGTATCCATATANCCAGGACTGCTGAGGTCTTNNTCATTCTGTAGAAAGGCATGGTTGGTACATCAAACTCTAATTTTTCTCTCAGGGGNAAATTAAGCCCCCTTTTTTCTTTCTTTTGGNCTCACAGACTAAGTTTGCTAACAAACATCTTTTCACAGAAGATAAGCCAGGTTATCTCAAACTGCTTCAGGCTCAGCCAAACAAAGAAGGNAGAAACAGTTTGTCTTAGTCAGGGTTACTATTGNTTCGATGAAACATCATGACCAAAACTATTTGGGGAAGGAAGGGGTTGTTTGGCTTACACTTCCACTTCACAGTCCATCATCAAAGGAACTCAGGACAGGAACTCAAGCAGGACAGGAACCTGGAGGCAGGAGCTGATGCAGAGGCCATGGAGGAATGCTGCCTACTGGCTGGCTACTCATAGCTTGGTCAGCCTACTTTCTTACAGAACCCAGGACCACTAGCCCAGGAGTGGACCCACTCACAACAGGCTGGGCCTTTCCACATAGATCACTAGTTAAGAAAATGCCCTACAGGCTTCCTACATTCTAGTCTTATGAAGGCATTTTCTCAATNAAGGCTCTATCCTGTCAAATGACCCTATCTTGTGTCAAATTGACATGTAACTAGCCAGCACACAATTAATATATATAATGAAAAATATTTACTAACACACACACATACACACACACATACACATACATACACACATACATACATACACACACATACACACACATACATGCACATACACATACACACATACTTGCACACATACACACACACACAAAGTCGACAGTGCAGATCTTCAAGTCATCGTGTTGCCTAAGTCCATGGATTCCCTGATAATCATGCACTGGACTCAAGATTGCCACAAATTAAAAGACTTGAGAATGACATGACATTTTTTCACAATTTTAAAATGCCTTTGAATTCCAAATCCTCCTGC
>LZPO01097148.1:314453-328584 GCA_001675575.1 Neotoma lepida | reverse complement strand
TTCCTTCCTTCCTTCATGTAGACCAGATCTGCCTTTAAGTCAAAGTGATGTCACCAGCCTGTGAGTCACCAACCTGGCCCTTCAGATTCTTTGGGAGGCTAATGATTGGGGAAGTCTAAACAGCCCCTCCTCCACTAGTGGTAGAAGTCTCTAGGATCAACAGAAACAAGTCTTGGAGAACGCTTGTGTTCATGTGCATTTCAGATTTACAAAACACCCAAAGGAACAATGACTTTCCTTAAAAAACCAACATGGTCTGGCATGTTGGTGGCAGAAGCCTAT
Organism: Neotoma lepida; assembly: GCA_001675575.1. Classification (NCBI taxonomy): domain Eukaryota; kingdom Metazoa; phylum Chordata; class Mammalia; order Rodentia; family Cricetidae; genus Neotoma; species Neotoma lepida. The sequence goes on along the minus strand of LZPO01097148.1, from coordinate 328,302 downwards.
AATCTTAGCACTCAGGAGGCAGTGGCAGGAGGATGTCTGTGGGTTCCAGGCCAGTGGAGAAGGGGGAGGTCCACATAATGAGACCTTGTCTCAAAAGAGGGGGCAGACAAGATGATGTTATTAGCAGTGACCAAAATTTGACAAATCTGTCTGAATACTGTCCTTTATGATCAGTTCAATAAAAAAATCTAGAGGACAANCAGAGACATCCCTCACTCCTTCACACCCTTCTCCTCTTGGTGGTTTCCATGCCAATTGTTTAGTCAGGAAGGACCAGGAGTAATCTCCTCTTTGTAATGATAAAGCTTTGTCTTCGAGGCAACTTAAGTTTACTTCTGAAACTTTCAAATGTGGTTTTGCAGGCTTCTGTGAGTCAACTGCTACTGAATCACACAAAGGGGGCCTTTATTAATAAGCATATTCTGTTCATTGCAGAGAAAATGAATGCCTCAGAATAATTCGCCAAATATTTAAAGAGAAAACAAAAAACAATGCGGTAAACAGATGGGGACGTGATGAGCTGTCTAGGTAATTGGTTGTTTCTGTGCACCTGGTTCCAAAGACAATATTTAATGTGTAATCTGTTTCATCTGCTCAGGGAAGTGAGTGTAACTCTACCCTCTGGATCACATCTGCATTAAAATGAGGGGAGGCAGTGTCTCATTGCAGTGCGTGGAAATTTATGCACANGAGTTGTCTTTTACATGGAGACAGCAATTATACCCCTAGAAATGCAGTCTGTGGGAGAAAATGACATATTCAAGGCTGGGGAACAAAAGCCTAATGCTAAGGGGACATTAACAAGGTTGGGAACCCCCTCTCAACAATTAACATGATCATTTACAAAATCTGCAGTCTATAAAATTATTTTTAAAACATGTTTTTCAAAACAATGTGGATTTTTTTTTACTTTCCTAAAAAAATTCATTAGCAATCATACAGAATCTGTCTAACTACTCCTCAGCAACAAATATTTTTAACTCTCATCAGATATATCTAATGATTAAAAACACAAAGAAGTGGTAGATGACCATTGGCTTAACAGCCCTGAATAGACCAGGGGAGTGAGGGAGAGGTGCCTAAGAACTGTTCACCCTCATGTCAGAAAGTTGTGTTTGAAAACAACAATCCTTAGGTGGATTTGTACAGAAAGGAAGGAGAGAGGGAGGGAAGACTGATGGAAAGGAAAAGGAAGGAAAGAAATGAAAACTACTAGCTAATTAAAAAAAANTCATTCATTGGGTGATTCTATTGAAGTAAAAAAAGGCACTGAAGTGGGTTCAAGTTTTTGCTTCTCCCATCCTCTCTGGAGACTCTACAGGATAGCAAGGAAGGTCGTGCTGTCTGCTTTCACTGCCCAGCTTCCTGCAGCAGTGGGGGTACAGATGTGGAGTGAGACATCAGAACTAATACAAGAAAGAACCCAGTCAACAAAAAAGACTGGGAGTTCTTCTCCACCCGTGCTACCTATAACAAACAGCATGGATAAAGAAGGGCAGAGATGAACATCCCATCGGAAAGGTGGATGCTGTGTAAAGGATCTATAGAGGATCCTGTGACTCCTGGTCCAGTACTTTTTTGGGGGACACTGTTTCTCTGTGTAGCCTTGGCTATCCTGGAACTCGCTCTGTAGACCATGCTGTTCTTGAACTCCTAGAGATTTGTCTGTCTCTGCCCCCGAAGTGCTGGGATCAAAGGCTCGTGCCACCACCACCCAACTGGTTGGTCCAGCACTTCTGAGCTATGCCTTGTCCCAGCTCACCAGCCCACTTTCATTCTCTGGAGTATCTTCTTTTGTAATAAACTTTTTGTAGTACCTCATCATGTGCTCCTGTTAGTCTTTTTCTTGGGACACAAGCACCTGGACATCTCAGCAGATGCCCCTCCCCACTGTGAATACACCTAAAACATCCCTAACATCTTGCTTCCTGGGCACATAGAAAAACCACATTTTACATACCACATGTTTTTAGGTATGGCTTATATCACCAACAAACTACATCTCTACTAGACTAAGATAGAGCACCATGAGTCAACACAGCCTACTAATCGCTTTACAAGTTCTCAAGTTTTTAATGTACTAGTAATCTGTAGTAACTTGTATGTGCATAATTTTTATTAGTTTTTTTCAAAATATGAGTGAACACATTACTTTTATTACTTTCATATGAAGCTTATCACTTCAATTTAGGAAAGTGTGATTTAAAACCAATACTGTTACATTTAAATATTTAGAGTGTATGTGTGTATTTGAAACTTTTATTAAACAGAAACATTAACATTACCAATTTCTTTTCTTTTTTTTTTCCTTCTTATGAGACAGTCTCACTATGTAGCCCTGGCTAGAATTCATTATATAGATCAAGCTGGCCTAGAACTCACAGAGATCTACCCAACTCTGCTGGAATTACACTTGCACCGCCATGCCCAGCTTCTTCTTTTCTAATCATCAATTTCTTGAAGAGAAAAAAAAAGGTAGAAGTTATACTAAATTAGTTCTAAATGTTTGTCATTATTTTGTTCCAAGGGTCTCATAGTAATGATAATGGTACAACTTTTGCTTTATTCTGAAAAATCAAGTATCTAATTAAGACTGTTCTGAGTATTGTTACCAATGCCCAACACCTAAGTGGATGAGAGCCATGTGGAAGCAGATGATTCTTTGTGGAAAATCCTCTTATTTCTAACGGTTTCTGAGACAGAGTCTCACACAGCCCAGTGAACTTCTAAGTAGCNATTCAGCATAGAAACGGGGCCTTGAGTTCCTCATCCTCTTGCCGCCCGCTCCCAGANGCTGGGATCTCAGGCATTTGTCACTACTCTAGGTTCTGAACGCTTGACTTGTCATCAAATCTACACTTAATTTGTCAACAGGAATCACAAGCCCTTCTTAACAGCAAGGTAGCTTCTCCAATGGAATGCACATTAGAGTATGTGAGAGGGGCCAGGGAACAATTTTTGGATGGTCATTTTCTTTAGTAAATTACTTTTTCCTTTCCCCTTTTTTTATCAAATATGCAGGATTAATCACTGCTTCCCCTTTGCCGTGAGGGCATCTTTTCCCATCCCCAGCCTCTTTTCCACTATAAAGAGAATTAGATGCTTTTAGTTTCACGTCTTGAAATTCTTCTTCTTCTTCTCCTTCTCCTTCTCCTTCTTCTTCTTCTTCTTTTTTAAAGATTTATTTATTTATTATGTATACAGCATCCTGCCTGCATGCCCGAAGAGGGCACCAGGTCTCATTACAGACGGTTGTGAGCCATCATGTAGTTGCTGAGAATTGAATTCAGGACTTCTAGAAGAACAACCAGTGCTCTTAAACTCTGAGCCATCTCTCCAGTCCCCAAATTCCACATCTTACAGGTGAATAACATCTTCAGCTGTTAGAGTAGGGCACTTACTCCCTCCATTCCAGANGGGGTCCCCTGTGTGGTGCACTAGAAGGAACTGAGTCAACACCCTCATCAGTGTAAAAACTCAAATTTGTCAAAGAGAAAATGGAATTGAGATTGGTACATTTTTTATTTGGGCTCCATTTGGCTCAAGACTGGGGTTATATAGAGATGACTGAACTTAATTAACACAATTTATCTAGCTACTTAAGAAAACCAAAGATCATTTAATACATTTTTTTATTGTTGGTAGCAGATAGTATTTTAGGAATTTGCAATAAAGTAAGCATATGGTTGCTTAATCCAAATGCAAGGAACTTTGCAACTGGTTTTCTTCCTTATTCTTTGAAGTTTCTTCAACAATAGAAACTACTTCTCCAAAGAAGATGAGCAGTGCNACTCTGAGGATAGAGTGCNAAAACTCAATAGTTATTGATAGATTAGATTATCTGCCTTGTTTTTACTTAGCAAGCAAAGCCCCCCTCAATATTCTTAATAAAACTAATGTCAATACCACAACAGAATAAGCAACGGGCATTAATTGAAAGAAAACTAGAAAACTACAAGATGATGTATGGACAAAGTCCAACATTATTAATAATAATCAAATGAGCTCAAACTAAAACAAATTTTGGGGGGATGTTTGTGGTGCTGGGGATGAATCTCAGGCTTCACATGAGGCAGGTAGGTGCTCCACCACTCTGCTACAAAACCAGATCAAAACAGTTAACTTTAAAATTCCCTATTAGGTTGGGTGGGGGTGGCCCATGCCTTTAATCCCAGCATTCGGGAGGCAGAAGCAGGTGGATCTCTGTATGTTCAATGCCAGCCTGGTTTACAGAGTTCCAGGACAGGCTCCAAAGCTACACAGAGAAACCCTGTCTTGAAAAATCTAAAAAACAAAACAAACAAACAAACAAACAAAAAACAAAAAAAGAAGAAAAAAATAGAAACAACAACAAAAAACCAAAACCAAACCAAAACAACAACAATGAAAAAACCCTCAAAATTCCCAATTGGCAAGGACAGGACAGGGTTGGAGACAGTGTAACAAAGCATGGTGGAAGACACCTGTAATTCCAGCATTTGGAAGTCAAGGACAGGAAGATTACTGTAAGTTTGAGTCCAGTTTGTTCTACATAGTGAGTAACAAGCCAGTCAGGGTTATATAATGAGACCCTGTCGCAAAAGAAAAGAAAAAAAAAAATAACCAAACAAAATCCAAACACGTTAACAGAAAGGGCTCAGAGATTTAGCAATTAGAAATATGATCAAGATTTCTACTCTTGGGATTCTAGCCTAAAGAAATAAGGAGATGTGGCCACAAGTTGTGTACAGCCACAGATCTTAGTCACATTCTCAGAGAATACCCAATGACTTGGAATAATAATCAGAATATAACCAAGAGAGTAAAAGAAACTTTGTGTTCTTATACATAATGTGAATATTAATCCAAAAGACCCAGGTAAAATTATCCCAAATATTTACTTACACTGTATGTAGCAAAATAATCTTACCTTCTTTGAAATACTCTTTTTTGTAGTTGGAGAGACGGCTTGGAGGTTTAGAACCTTGACTGCTTTTCCAGAGAACCCAGGTTTGATCCCTAGCACCCACATGCTGGCTTACAACCAACTATAATGCCAGTTCCAGGAGAATCCAACACCCTCTTTTGGCCTCTGCACGCATTGTAGGCATGAGGTATACAGGCATACATGCAGACNAAATATCAATCTATACAAAATAAAATAGTTTAAAAAATGCTTTTCTCTATGTTTATTTTTAAAGTACAGGTGACATTATTTTTATTTTTAATTTCCAACAAATTTGTTTATTCTTATGATAACTATTGTGAAAAAAATAAAGNTATAAANCAAGAATAAAAGGTCTATAGTAGCCGGGCGATGGTGGCGCACGCCTTTAATCCCAGCACTCGGAGGCAGAGGCAGGCGGATCTCTGTGAGTTTGAGGCCAGCCCGGGCTACCAAGTGAGTTCCAGGAAAGGCGCAAAGCTACACAGAGAAACCCTGTCTCAAAAAACAAACAAACAAACAAAAAAAGGTCTATAGTAGGAGACCACTGGTATATANAGGGTCGCACTTTGAGGTGATGCAGATAGTTTAAAATTGGTCTGCAGTGGTGACTGCTCAAGTCTGTGAAAGAAACCTTTAAGTTGCACACTTGAAATGGGTGATATGCATAGTATGAAAATTATAGTTCAAGGAGTCTGGAAAGATGGCTCAGTGGTTAATAGTATGTATGGCTCATACATGTATGAGGTCCAGAGGACCAAAGTTAGATTTCCAGCACCCACAACGCCTGTAACTCCAGCTCCAGGGAATCCAATGCCTCTGGCTTCTGTGGGCATCTGGACATTTGTACACATGCCTCCACACAAACACACATATACATGGTTTAAAATAAAATAAATCTTAAAAGAGAATTACAGCTCAGTAAAATTTCTATTAAAAAGTGGAGTTTGGGGCTGGGTGTGGAGGCACATGCTTTTAATCCCAGCACTTGGGAGGCTGTGAATTTGAGGCCAGCTTTACCTATAGTGAATTGAGGCCAGGCAAGGCAACATAGTGGGTCTTTGTCATAATAAACAAACAAACAAAAGGTAGGGTTTGGGGTGNATGTGGCTCTGTAGTTGAGTACTTGCCTAGTATGCCCAAGGCCCTGGGTTCAGTCTGTAGTGCATGTACTTGTATGCATATGCCCAAACATGAATACCCCTCCTCACACACAAGGTACAAAGATTACCTGCACTGACATAATCTCAATATTATCACTGTTAGTGTCTTTTTCATAGGCCTCTAAACTCATTTCTGCACGGCATACATGGTAGTTTAAAAAAAATTAAAAAATTGGGTCATAGAATGCATACCACTTAAAGCATTTTTAATTACAACATGTATTAAATAATCATAATCAGAAAGTAAAATGGGACCAAAGGTAGTTAGGAGAGCCAAATTNTAGTCCCAGCCTTGCCTTAAGTTTTGAGGACTAACTTTTCCAAGGATAATAGGCAGGGATGGGACCAGAGTGAGATCTCCGGAAGCTTCCAAGCCCCCTAACAGGATGACATTTGGGAGTAACAATTTTATTGTACCAGAAAAGACTGTTTATCAAAGAGTGACTAGTGAGCATCCAGATACATTGCGACATTAATTAAAAACAAAGAGCCTAGAAGAGCATATACTATGTTACCAGTTGTGACAAAGCAAAAGAAAACACATGTAATTGTTCCTATTTCCAGAACATTTCTGAAAGGATACATGGTAGCTGGCAATGAGAGGAAACTGGTGCTTTGTGCTTCTTCTCTGCAGTCTGTCCTTTTGTCCTTGTATACTTTATGGCGTTCATTTGTCCCTGTGTTCTAGTGTTGGGATTGAACCCAAGGCTTTGAACAAGAGCAAGACGAGCACTGTGGTACATCCCAGCCCCTTGAACGATTTTTTTAAACACCATCAACAAAACCACATTGAGACAAAAACCTTGGTGACAAGGAATATGAATGTCTTGTGTAGGCTAAANGTCTCACTTCCTGGTGTGACCCCATTTGACCNCTTCCCTTCCTATGATTGGTGAGACCCACATGATTTGGACTTGGTCAGGCTACCTCAGACCCCCGTGGCCGTTTCCACTAGCCTTCATCTCACTGGGTCCAAAAGGCTTTCTGTGAGTTCCTGGAAGTCTTGAGTGCTTTACTCTCAGAAAGATCAAATGCAGGAATTCAGCTAAAGTCTGGGATTTCAGAACCAAGAGGTCTCCAAGATGCAGCCCAGCCCTGGCTCCACACCAGAGGAGAAGAACGGAGGCTCTGAAATCGGAAGTTACTTGCATAAGGTCACATGGCTAGTTCTCCACTATATGTAATTAACCTTAGTAGCTGCTCTCTGGAGTTTCATTCAAAAAAAAAAAAGTAGGTTAATAAAAAGGAAGTGCCTGCATTTTAGATATGGTTAGAATTGGGGCCACATTAGGCCTTAGAAAATTAATTTGATTTCTTATCTATGACAATGTCTTCACTGGGCAAACGCTCAGAGAAAAATCAGGAAAAGGAATATTCTCTAAAAATGAAAAGCCACCTTGATTCAGAGTTCTACCACAGCGAAATTTGAAATGTATTTGTTTAATTTGATGAGGAAATTGATTTGATCTTCCTAACCACATTTATTTGAGGGACTCAAGGGACTGGCTTTTGAAGCCCACATCGAGGCAATGAAGTGATATTAACCATAGTTAAGTAAGTTAAAAACTCTAGGAACTTCAGACTTAGGACCTCAGACAAGACTGAGTGAACCTAGCCTTCAAGGATGCAAGGAAGTCAGTCAGGAGTCTGAAATGCCAGCAAAGGAGGCAGATCCTTGGGAAACAATTTCCTTCTCAAAGAAAGAGACCTACAAGCAGAGCACACACACGTACACACACACACACGTACACACACACATATACACATGCACACACATACACACACACATACACCTGTCTCTTATACACATCTAGATGTGTATAAGAGACAGCACACACATACACACACACATACACACACACACATACACATACACACACACACACACACACACACACACACACCCGAAAGCTGAATCCTTCTCAGTGCCACACCTCCCACTTCACAAATACAAATCCATATGTATTCCTCAGCAGTAAGACTCTCTTCCATGACTGTCAGATCCTTTGAAAATANGTGCATTTCTATTTTTATAATGTTTATTATTTCAGCTTATTAAAGGAATGCTATAGAATGATTGGAAAGAGAGATCAGAGAGCACATTCCTGATGTGCAGAAGGTGGGGTCTCCACATTGTGAGACAGGGACTCTGTAGCCCAGGCTTGCTTGCCACTCACTAGGTAGCCCAAACTGACCTCAAACTTGGAGCCATTCTCCTGCCTCAGAGAGAAAGAGACACAGAGAGAAAGAGTCAGAGGTTGGGGGGAGGGAGGAAGGGAAAGGGAGAGAGAGAGAGAGAGAGAGAGAGAGAGAGAGAGAGAGAGAGAGAGAGAGAGAGAATTTTCTGAAATATTTTTCCTAGAATTGAGTTTGTGTGTATGTATGTATGTGTGTTGACAGTGTCTTCTCCTGTTGTCTTCCACTGTAATTATTATTATTATTATTATTGAGACAGGGTCTCTCTATGTAATACTGGCTGTCTTGAAGCTCACTATGTAGACCAGGCTGGCCTCAGATTCACAAGAACAGCCTGCTTCTGCCTCCCTAGTGTTGAGATTAAAGGAGTGTGCCATCACCCACAACACGCATAATTTTTGAACTCGGATCTCCCTGAATCCCAAACTCACATATTAGCTAGACTNGCTGGACAATGAGCTCCAGTGATCTTCCTGTCTCTGCTGGACCAGTGCGGGGGTTACAGAGCCAGGATCTTGATGTAATGCTGGGATCTGAGCTTAGGTCCTTATGCTTGCTCACCAAACTACCTACTGGGCCATCTCCCTCTTGCTCTTTTGTCCTTTGGGTCTCTGTGAGAGGGAGAGACATAAAGTTATGGAATTATGGAGTCAAAATGCTAGCTCTGCTGTATATTCAATTTAGAACTTATTGTTGGCATCTCCAAAGTTATAAGATGATGGTTATCCTTTTATGTAAATCCTTCTGGGTTTGATGCTTATTATTTTCTTAGCATAAATTCTTGAGGTAGAATTATTGTGTCAAAGGGTATAAATATTCTTAAGATGTTGATACNTATCACCTAATTATCTTTTATAAATTGTTTTCCAGTTTGCAATTTCCTCAGCAACTGTGTCCTTTATGAAATCAATTTTGCCAACAGAAACATGCTTAATTACTGACAAAGGCTGTGAAATAATGGCATGAACTATTTTATTTGTATTACCTTTTCTACAGTATTCATTTATTCACTCACTCATTCACATTTATTTATTTGTTTGTTTATTTTGAGATAGGATCTGTCAATGTAGTCCCGGAACTTCTTAAGTAGACCAGGCTGGCCTTGAACTCACAAAGATCCTATCTCTGTCTCCCAAGGGATGGGATTAAAGGTATGCATCACTATGCCTGGTTTACCTTTTCTTCAGTTTCTCCAATTCTTAAAGGATAAACATTTCTGATTCTTACATATAATCATTTTGATTTTCATTAAATTTGACTTTTAATTAAACGGTCCATTTTGTTGATTTTAAGTTTTTTGTACATTAAAATTTTTAATCCTTTTGAATATGTGTTGTGAATAATTTCATTCTGTTTCCCCTTATTTGATTATTCTTTAAACATTTTTGGGAAAAGTTTTACATGGTCAATTCAAATCAATTATTATTTATTCTATGTTTTCTATTTAGAAAGTAATTTTCTTTCTAAAAATAAGAATTTATTTACTCTGGCTTTTAATTAATTCATGATTTAAAACAATTTAACTCTTATCTTGGTGGTGCTATGCATCTATAGTCCAAATGACTGGGAAAAAGGCTGAGGAGGTGGGTCCCCTGAGCTCTGAAGTTCTAGACCAGCCTCCTCCCCAAACACACGCGCGCGCGCGCGCGCGCGCGCGCACACACACACACACACACACACACACACACACACACTGTTTATATATTCCTTGTATAAATAGTTTAGAACTGATGTGAGTGGACACTAACAGAATTTTTCCAAAGTGCCTCAACATGCTGGTTTAATAAACAATCTTTCCCCCAAGACTTTACAACACTTTTTACCACAGTTGGCCCCAAAGGTATACACTGGTGTGTCAGGAGGGACTGATTGTATCAATGCTCAGCTTGAACAATGGACAGCCTCAGGATGTCCTGTGTGGTACTGACACTTCATAGAGTACAGTAGCTGGCCAATAAACTCTCATATGAAATACATAAATTGAAACAAAAATAATGTTCTTGGCGATTTTCACTGATTCCAGTGTTCCTGACAATTTTCACTGTTTCCATTTGGGAAGAAAGGTGCTAATCCTGCCATTGTTAGTGGCCATTTTAGCTTGAGTTTCTCTTTATCTCCCACTATTATGGATCATGTCATTTCCATCCTTAGTTTTGTGATTGTTTTTTTGTCACAACATTAGGACTAAATTTCATATCTCAAGGCCTTTTAGTTCAACATTCTCCAAAAATAGTTACAATGAACTGGGTCAGTTTTTCCTCACCCTTGAATGATGTACAGACACCTTTAAAAAGAAAGAAAATGCCTATGGACTGCCAATTATATTATTTTTATTAAAATGTCACTGCCATTAGAGGTACATAACAAAATGGCTGTGATGCAGAATATGCATGATACTAATTAATTTCTTTAATATGACTTTCTTTTCAAACATTGTACTTANAGCAAAGACACAAATCTCCTGGATTAGAACTTGGGGTTGGGGCACAAGAGCAAATGCCCTCATTCATGTCTGACAACAGAAGCTAGAGACTCACTTCACTGAAAACCACACAGAACCCTCAACCCTCTTTCCTTAGGCCATGTGAATGCTCACCTAGATTCCAGTGCTCAACTTAAGTGGGAATAGTCACTAGCCCAGATATCAGCTAATCTGCCTATGTTTGTGATCATCATGTGCCTGTGAGACCAAAGGAAACCTGGACAAATTATAAACTCAACCTTTAAAATCACTTTCTTTAATGATAACGTTTTGTTGAGCAGAAATGTCTATCCCCATCATAAACATCATACCATTGCCTGAAAGGAGGAAGTGGTTTTTGTTTGTTTTTCTTTTTAGTTGTCTACCAGAATTTTATATACCCACCACTGATTGAACAGACTATCAGAATCCGTTCATTGCTTCAACCATTAGCCTTTACTTTTCTTCTAGAACCTTTTAGAAGTTGAGCTGCAGCACTATCAGGATCTTTACCAACACTCCCAATCCTGGAGCATCTTGCCAATACTATTTNAGAGAATTTGTTTTGGGAAGTTGGTAAGCCTAACAAAACTGATGTCTGCTTGATGCATTTAAATAAAACATGTTCTTTTATCCCATCATAAAATGTAAACTCTGGAACCAACAGAAAATGGCTTCAAGATACAAACGACTCAATTCAGATATCTAAATATTTTAAATGAAAAGAATTAAAAACATTACAATTTCTGGCATGGATTCCTTACAACTCGGAGTGTAGAAAGGATGTGGTTATTATTTGTAGGATTAAAAGCTTAACTATAAAAGTGAAGCTGTCTGCAAAATCTTATGGAATAAATCCCCCACGTTTTATAGAAAAATAGTATACAGGACTCTTAGGTTGCTTAAGACCCTATTTCCTAATAGTTTTTGAAATCTGTTGACTTTTAGAAATGAACATGTTGATCTGGGCGTAAAGGAGGAGGATATGCAGAAAACAGAGAAGATGCCAATTCACAATGCAGCAGGCAGTTAATTAAGAGGAGTCGGGCTCCCTGAAACATATGACTGAGATTGGAGAAGCTTAGACTGACAGAAGATGTATTTCCTCCAAGTTACTTTAAGGGTGTGATTTTTTTTTCCCCATCAGGGTTAAATCAGTGGGTTGGCTTTTGGGGTGGAGGCAGTGATTCTCAACGGGGCAATTTTGTACTCCAGACATCTGGTTGTCACTATTGGGATGAGAGAGTTGTCCTATGGAATCTAGTGAGTACCAGTGAAGGATACTGCTAAATATATTTCAACATGTAGAATGGCAAACCAATTACCCAGCTCAAAATACCAATAGTGCCAAGGTTGAGAAATCCTGGAATAAGGTTCCTAAGCCAGAGGGCTGCACCCTGTGTGCACAGGGCTTGTGTGAAAAGCTGTATCCCAGTCTGTCCTCTTATTTTACACATATGCATGCACACACAAAGCACAGTACAAGGCCACAAATACCACACAGAGTCCTCCCATACAGCCTCTTAGAACACCGGGTAGTCACACGAGAGCCGTTAGAAGGTCCTGCACTGAGCTAGCCACAGTAAGAACACATAGGACAGTAGCTGTCCAAAGCAGGTCAAGCTTCCTCAATTCACCTATCTACCTTTTGGCAAGCCTTTATTAAACATTCACCCATACAACCCCACCAGGCATGATGATATACGACAAACACAGTCAAATCTGGTGCCTGACCTCATGGAGGGGACTGTAAACGTTTGGACGGCTAAAAGCATACAACAGCTTGAAGAGGCAGCTGCACCTGAGCCTCACAACCACTGCCTGCCATTTTCCTCTCTTAGGTTAAAAGCGTGTCCAAGGTCAAAAACAGNGAGCGGCAAAGGCTGATACTTCAGCTAAGTGTCACCAAGGGCTCTGCTGTATTGTTTCTTTGAGCAGGGATACAGATTGGTACTCTCGCCTTGATCTGACCTGGCGTTTCCTCTCCTGATCTCCACCAAATATAACTTACAAGGCCCTTCTAATGAACATCCAAACACAAAAGAACCAACAAGCTTCTTGTGTTTTTGCTTATACAACACCTGAAGGCTATTTTCTAGCTGTTCCTTGTACATATGTTTGTGTTGCTAGCTCCACTGCAAACTCCTGCAAAGGCCAGATCTTCCATTTCCTTTGCAACCTTCTGCAGTGCTGCAGCCAGCGACCCAGTAAATGCCCTCTGCATGAAGGGACCTGTAGGGATAAAAAATACTTTATGCTTTTCCCATTTATTGGTGTCACGATTTTACTTTGCTTTGTGATAGGATTGTACATTATAAGCTTCTAAAGAGAAGAGAAAATGGCTTGGTGCTTCCACACACTAAGCGGGCACCATGCAAAATTTGATCCTTGCATGCCTTTTTTGATGCTCCGGATAATATTAGCACACTGGGGTGTTTTTGTGTATCTAAGGACCGAGGTTGTCAGCCTCTCTGCGGCGGCGGGGAATGTTCCTTCCTTCCTACTGTAAGCTCCCGTGGCGCCTAGGACAGGGCGGGATTATTGCTGAAGCCCCCTTCCCCCCGACTTGCTTATTTTTATTACCAAGGAAGCAGACTGCGAAAATGGCAAANGCTTGCATAACCCCAGACCCTGCGAGGAAATGAGCAGAGTGGAAGGGAAGGGGATCAGCAGGCAGGGCAGCGATGGCCTGGCCAAGGCGGAGCATTGAACATCCACCCCTCTGCCAGACGCGCAGGGTTGGAGATGAGTGCAGGAGCCCCCGCAGTCCCCGGCCAGGCTGCTTGCCGCTCGCCCGCCCCGCGCCCCGGGAGCTGTCCAGACGGCCCCGCCCGCGCCTACCTGGCCGCTCCCCGCGCCGCGCCGCGCTCCTCCCCCCGCGTCCCGCCAGCTCTGCTCGTAGCAGCCCGCAGCCGGGGCGGCCCGAGGGGTCGGGGGTCGGGGCGGCGAGCGGGCGCGGCTAGGCTGGCGGGCTCCCCGGGGCCAGGCGCCTGCAGGGGGCGCGAAGAGCGCCCCGCCCCGCCGCCGGCCCTCTCCCTCCCGGCTCCCTGGATCCGCGCCGGGAGGAAATGATGTGTTGCTGCCTGGTTAATCACAGCTCCAGAC
>LZPO01097148.1:270445-282042 GCA_001675575.1 Neotoma lepida | reverse complement strand
GTGGAAAAATGCCTGAACATGGGTAGGAAAGACAGTGAACTCAATGGGCCTGGAATACCCTCTGTACCCTGTGAAGTTTATTCCTAGTATGACCTCTGCTAGTGTCAGGAAGTTGGTTGAAGAGATCTGTCCACATTTGGAGCACCAGCCCTATCCAGAACTTTGGCAGGTCCTCGTAAGGAGTGTTGCCTTTGGTTCTGTATTGTGTGGGTTCTGTTTTTTGTTTTTTTGTTTTTAATTTTTTTAAACACTGTTCAGATTAAGAATTGTTTCTCTAGAATGGTTCTTCCTCAAGCCAAATCAACTCTGGGGCTCTGTGATTGTCTTAAAGGAGAAGGGCAAGGTCACTCTTCTTCCCCTTCCAGTGGCGCTGCACATCTTTATATTATATAGTTTATTCTCAGCCCCAAATTGAGATTAAAAAAAAATCACCTTCAGCCCTAGCATCTCTTCTTTTCAATCTTTGGGGATCAGAAGCCAAGGGTGGACAAGATGGGGGTGAGACATAAGGCCTACTATGGCTCTGAGTAAGCTGTGTGCACATTTCCTACTTGTGCCATGCCTGGTTGCTTGTGCTGTCTTTTCTTGGGGGAAAGTCCTGGCTGCATTTCNGTCACCAACAGGAGAGAGAGAATTGTGGCTCTGCCAGGTCTGCAGCCAGGAGGATATTTATAGTTCGATGTCAATGGCTGGGAGTCCACCCTGGTTCTGCATATGCCTTCTGTCTGAAAGTCCTGGGTGTTCTTGACCTGGACCCTGCCCTTGTTGGCCAGACATCAGTTAATGATAAAGCGGATGCAGCGAGTGATGGCCTTGGCAGCTCATGGCATGCAGGTGCTTGTGCTGTGACCAACCTGCGTGTCCAGCAAAGAAGAGTGGTCCTCTCTACTGCTCTGCTCCTGGCTTCTGTGGATTCCTGTCCTTCCTTATAGCTGTACTCACTGACCTGGAATTTTTTTTTTTTTTTNTGGGATCAAGGGTAGTTACATCCTCAGAGGCCTGTACAGCAATGCTCCAAGGTTGTCCAGAAACTCAATGGAGTGCTTGAGAAGTACAGTTATAATTTGTTTAGTAGCCCAGGCTGGCTTTAAACTCATGACATCTCTTTGGCCTTAGACACTTAAGTCCTGGGATTGCAGACCTAAGCCACTACACTGGGTTCCAGTCCATTGTCTTTCTGCCACTTGTGCCATGCTAAGATGCACACCATAAGGGAAAGTGCAGATCATGAGCTTACCTTGTTCATCTCACCATGAATTCAGGTCAGACGTCTAGACCTGCTTTACAGAATGGCCTGAATTAGGCCACACTTCCCATTTCCAGCTTATAGAGGCATACGGGCTACAAGGAAACATTTGATTTTTCCCTGGTTTTCATGGTAAGGTAGAAAGTGTGCATTTGGATGCAGTTAGAGGCAGTGGGGTGTGCATGCTTAGTTTACATTTGTAAGCTCTAGAGCCCAGAGAAGGTGACATTAAATTGCTGCTGCAATGATCTGGGCTGACTAGTGCTCCAGCAGTGTCCCCGGGAACTTGTCCCTGTCTCTTGTCACCCCCCACCCCAGGCACCCAAATTCTTCCTGTGTTAGCTCCATTCTCAGGCAAGATTTCACTTTATGAATGCAGGATGACTGTGGCATATTCTCCCACATCCTGGCATACTCAGGAAACCCAACTTTCTTTTCTAGTTGTTCCAGTAAAGACCCCAGAGTCACTGTGGCTGGGTCAGTCTAGGTTGCATCTCACCTCCAAATCCAGTTCAATGTGCCGCTTGGTGTAGTCTGTCCATCCTTAGCATGGATTCAGAAAAAGGAGNGCTTGGTATCCCAGGTCAGATTCAGGGGTTGTTACTGGAAAAGCTGGGGTGCAGGTTGGAGAGCTGGGGAGGAATGATTCTATAAAGCCCATGTTTAGGCCCTTTTTTTTTATTGTGGATGAGCACTATTTTGGGGTCGCTTTCATTCTGTTGGCTTTCAAGAAGTCATAACCCTGTTATGTCTTCTGAGTAAGTCTAGCTTTCCCCAGAAGCAGAGAGCTGGTGCTGGTGCTGCTGTGCTGGGATGATCACTTCAGGGTATCCAAGGATGCTGGGCTAGGTGGCTCTATGCTATGACATGGCTTGGTGAGCACTCACACCTTATCTGTCCGTNAGAGATTACTGCGAGATGGCCGCTCCCCACAGGTTTTGTTTGTCTCTGAAAACACATGTTCCATTTCTGTCTGGCCATTCAAATTCATTTCTGGTGACTGTCTTGTCAGCTTGGGATGCGGGATCATGGAGGACAGGCTGTGTTTTGGCAGTACTTCAAGCCTGGAGCAGCATCCTGCAGCCAGCACCATAAGCTGTATAATTTGTCCACGGAGGCCTATGCATTATAGAGATGAAAATTCCTTCCCTGACAGCATTCATTGCTTAGCATGCAGCAATTTGGCTGTCAGAAACAGCTGGCCCTGCAGGGTGGGACAATAGAAAGGCGAGACCAGAGAGAGGCCAGTGCTTACTCAAATCTCCCACTGTGAGAGGATCAAGTTACCTTATGGAGATTGTCATTAAGTACAGCTTCTAGGAGCACCAGCCTGTAGCTCAGACACNTAGTGACTTTCCTTTTTTTTTTTTTTCCCCTTTCTTTCTCCTGAATGGAACAATAACAACAAATTAAAAGTGAGTGGTTAACTTTTGCTGACACTCAGATGTTCAGTTTTGGGGTAATGAGCATTCCTGAGGAAGTAAACATTTCTATCCTTACATGGCTGTTAGTAGTGCATTAGAGAAACAGTGGAGTCGGGGAAGGGCAGGAGGGATTGCTCAGCCCCTGTGTGTTGGACCTCTTTTAGGTTCTGCTTACTTAGCATCAGGGTTGGAGGGACCTGTGCTTGGATTGGATCCCCATGAGCCTTGTTCAAGCCTTCAGTAGGGAGCAAGGTGTGCATGCTTTCTGGAGAGCAAGGTTGAGGAAAGGGGCCAGGAGCTGAGTGGCTGGAAGCTCCTCTACCAATGTGAACTGGAGCATGCGTGGCTTTGTGGGCTTTCCCGTATAGACTTGATATCTCAGAGCGTGGTCTAACCAAAAAGCGCACTTGAGAGCATGGTCTAGCCAAAAAGTTCACTTCAGCCACAGAAGAGACAGTGTGGTTCATGACAGGAGGATGTGTTATCTGGCTTTAATGGTGCCAGGTTTTCCTGTTTGTTCTGGTGTTAGTGATAGACTCACTGTGATGTCTTATAAATTTTGGTCTTTGCATTTATTTACCCTTTTTCCAAAAAAAAAAACTTTAAAAAATAATATTCTAAACATTATTCTTATTTAAAATTGGACATCCTAGCAAGGAAATTTCCCAGCCCATAATTTTTCTTTCCATTTCTTTCTTCTGTTTTTGTTTGTTTTTAGAAAGGCTCCATGTCAAAATGGCATTAATCTTGCTATAGTTTAAAGTGACACTGTGGCTGGTCCCTTCCCTTTTTGAGACCAACAGCATTTCAGAGGTTCAGGGTGGCTCAAGAGAAGTTTGTCTGTTGGAATTTGTGGGTCTTTCAGTGTGGCTAGAACTGTACTTTTTCTACCTTTCTCTCTATGTCGTTTCCTTTTTACATGGTAGAGGCAGGAGTTTCCCAGATGTTGTTGGATTAAAGAGCGTGTGGGGGAGGGGAGAAAGCTTTCTTAATGATAAACAGAGTCAGACTGGCTGGTTCTGTACTGACAGGAAAAAGGAGAGATAAAAACTCCATTAATGGTGTGTGCACTGCCTAAGTAGCCAATAAAACAATGCTGTCCTCACTGGAAGCCAGTCCCAGATTGGCAGTGCGTCGTGCCAACTGCAGGAGACGGCAGCTGCAAAGAGGGCGGAAGTGTTCCCAGCCAGCAGCCNCTGTCACTGATTGGCCGGGGGGCGGNTCTTTTGTTCCTCTCCTCCTCCTCTCCCCTTTCCTTCTCCTTCCTTTCTCTCCATCCTCCCCAGTCCTTCCCCCTCCATTCTCCCCTCCTTCTTTTGCACAATTTCCCCTCCTAATGTGCACTGTTCTAGAAATTGAACCACATCTGATTAAAACTTAATGGTTACCCATAGAATAAAGTTGGCTGGCAGTTTCCAAACTATTTGTTCGGATTAGTTCGAATTTGGGACCCTAGAAACGGATATAAATGCTATTGAAAAGTTACGCTCCCTAAAGTTTGCTAGAAGAGTCACCACAACACTGTCTACCTTGGGTCCCCTTCCCGGTATGTTTGAATCTCCCGGTTCAAAGCAAACAGTGCAAAAACCATTGTCTCCATGATGAGATGGTTAATAGGTAAAGGCGCTGATCCCCAAGTCGGATTACTGGAGTTGGATTCTGGGCTCTCACATGATAGAAGGAGAGAACCAGACCCCAAAGGTTGTCCTGTGACCTCTGTGTGTTGTGGTATCACATAGGCCTGTGTACATGTGATGTGTGCATGCACATACACACACACACACACACACAATGTAATAATTAAAAAAAAACCAACAAAACAACATCTATTGTTTCATTCTAGAAGAGAGCAGAATGATGTCAAAGGTTGGTCTCATCAGCACTCATTCTGTGTACTTCCTTAGCCTCTTCACAAATGAAGCCCTTCTTAGATGCTTTGCCACACTGGGCTCTGTGCAGAGGGGCACATTCTTTTCAAAAACCCTTATGTTTTGGAAGGAGGAAAGAAAAATTGTACTGAGTAGAGCAGACAGTCATATCTCTTCAAAAGACGTGACTATCAGTTCCCTGTAGGTTTCAAATCTAGGCTAATTTGCCCCTTTGTATTTTGAAGGTACTAGGGAAGTCAGCACCCTTAGCCTCATTTTGTAGGTGAAAGAGACATAAAGTCTGAGGAACAAACTCCCTNTCACAGAGTCTCCTCTTCCTGTTCATGGCAACATCTGGAAGGAAGCATGTTGTTGCCCACAGTTGGATATTTATGACACACAGCTGAAGTGCACTTCCAGAAGAGGTTGATGTCCCCTGCATTCTGCCTGGGGCTGGTGACCCAGGACCCAAGAGTTTAAACCTTTAAACCTTTCTGTTATTGAAGGATGGCAGTCATTTTCTGATGGGCAGAGCCAGGGGTGAGGAGAACAGAGAGCATACCTAAGCACTCTCATGAAGATGAGTCTGTTCTTGTAAATGTTTTTATGTATTTGGTGTGTGTGTGTGTGTGTGTGTGTGTGTGTGTGTATTTGTATACACGCACACATGACTGTGTGCACACATTGCTATCCCAGAGCACTTGTGGAGGGAGTGCAGAGGACAGTTTGTAGGTGTTGGTTCTGTCCTTCCACCATGTGGGTCCCAGGGACTGAACCCTGGTTGTCAGGCTTGGTGACAGTCTCCCTTTACCAGATGAGCCCTCTGACTAGTACAGAAAAATACCTGGTGATGTGCTCACCTGGTAATGAGACTTATTCCTTTATCCCCATGGAATATNAGGCAGAAGGAGACTTAGATAAGAGGGAGGGACAATTAGGGAATACTTTCAAGTGTAGTCTGCCTTTCCTTCTTGGAAACTGCTTTCTGACTGTGAGCTNCCCCAAGGTGCCTTGCTGTAAACCTCTTGCTCAAAGGCCACTCCCAGGCTACACCAACAGGCCTAGCGTTGCCAAGAATGGTTTTATTTATCTTTTGACTCCAGATGGCAAAATAGGATCTGTGAGCAAACTGCTCTTTTAGACAGGACCTTTATGTTAGGCATCTTCGGAAAAATGTGCAACTTTTTCCTGCCGTAGTTTTATTTAGATGACAAGTGAAAGGGAAATGTGACCCCTTGGTGATTAATATTAGATAGTGAATGGATTTTGTCCTGTCTCCATAGCTTTTCAGTGCAGACTGTCTTGTTTTAAATGTCGGGACATCACTGTTTCCTATTGTTTGAAGGGCTTGGGTGAATTCTAGTTGTGACACACTTTGCCTTTCCCCTTTATACTTCATAGGAGTTTAAATGGGTTCAGAGTGTTGTTGGTGGATGGGTGTGTCCGCATTGATGAAGAATGGTAATGTGTGTTGAANAGCTGGTTGGCTGGGTGGTGGGGATATGGTTTCAGTTTTCTGTTTGCTAGCTGATGCTGGGGGCTGTGAATAGGACCACACGTGCAGTGGCTATTAATCTGAAGGTTTGCCTTTATTCTTCCAGTAAACACCCCTGGTCGAGGGATCATTGCTTTTACCATTGTTTTCGGCCCGCCTATGGAGCAGAGCTAGGTTGCAGTCCATTGTGAGGATTGCCAGGTAATTTATTATTCATTGTGGAAGTAAAGATGATCAGGGCTGACTCAGCACCAACCTCTCNGTACCTTCTGCTATGGCTTTCAGAGTGGGAGGAGTCAGAAGATACAGGTTGGAGGAACCGCTTTTTTTTTTTTAAGTTGGTGAAAGTAAAATCTATTAAGGAAAGGAAGGAAGTGAGGGTTATAAAAATCAGGGTTATGGTCACAGGAGTGTCAGTAATAGTGATCACTTGCCTTGAAATGGTGCTTCCTTCTACCAGGCTCTGTTCTGAGTGCTTTATATATATCAGCTCATGTAATTCTTCTAATAACTGCCAGGCAGGCACGAGTTTTAATTTAATTTTACAGATGAAGGAAATGAGGAGCAGGTAGTTAGTGCCCATGGCCTTGAAGGGAGCACATGGCAAGGCTGAAATTCTCAGTCAGGCTGTCTGGTTCAGGCTGGGTTTTTAACCGGTGTCCCTGAGGAGGTAGACTGTGACTGAGGAGTGTGCAGCCTGCTGGCCACTTCCTTGAAAAACAAAACAAAACATGAGGATCTTACTGTGTGCTCACATGGTGGGAATTGAAAGGCAGCTCAAGGGAGCCTCATTATCCCACCTTGGCATTGATCCTGTGAGATCCTACACTCTGGGCCTACTTGCTTTTCCCAGGCTTGCCTCCTAATATCACCATGTTGGTGATTAGATTTTAGCATGTAAATTTTCTGCAGGCCACAAACGTTCAGTCCATGCCCTTGACTGAAAAAAAATTCATAATTCAATGTGTGTGTGTGTGTGTGTGTGTGTGTGTGTAGTTATTTCTGTATCCATGAATTCATGTTTTTGTGATTGCGTGTATGAGATCGTAGATTGTATAGATCTATTCTTGGTATTTGATAAATGATGAGCCTCACCACTGGGAACCATTTCCATGCTTCTAGAGAACTTACTCATGTATTTTCAGTGCAGACTGGACCTTACTTCTGTGGAGTACTCACACTTATTTACTTCTTTCTTTAGACAAACGAACGAACACACAGACACACATTAAAGATTGGATTTGTCTTTGCCCAAGGTGTTAGGAGTTGACTTTAACTCAGAAGTGGAACATAGGGTATATATTTTTGGTAAATGTGATTAGAAAGTCCATCCNAAATAATATTTAAAATTCAAAGTTTCCAGTCATGTTTGTGGCCCACTCTTCATGTGTCCAGAGTGCAATGGGAGGAAGCTTCATGGTATGTTAAGCTAGCTTAGGGTTGGTGATAAGTTCTGAGGGACTCAGTGGAATGTGTGGTCTGTGTTGTCGTCAAATAAGCCCNACTGCAGGTCAGTGTTAGCATATGCAAGGAAAGTCCTGCAACTCAGACACACTCTAGTGACTCTTATGAGCTCCAGCCCTCATACTTAATGCAAAGTTAAAGCTCAGCAGCTAGCCTCTTCCTTCCTGTCAATGTTAGAAAATGAGCCATTCTGAAAATTCAGAAGATTAACACTTCTCTTTGGGACTTAAAAAGTAGAAAAGCAAATCAGAGAGACAAATGCTCACAGAACGGACTAGGCCTTAGTCATCTGAAACAGTGAATTTTTCTAAGAATTGTCAACATGTCAGATAAACATGGTGACTACTAACGTTATTTCCTTTCTGTACCCACTGTACTTTTCTGTCCTATCTTCTTTAAAGGTTTAGCTGTATGTATGTGTATATACCTGGGTATGTGTATGTGTGTATAGCTGGGTATGTGTATGTGTGTATACCTGGGTATGTGTATGTGTGTATACCTGAGTATGTGTATGTGTGTATACCTGGGTATGTGTATGGGTATGTGTGTACACCTGGGTATGTGTATGAGTATGTGTGTGTTCTTCTGGAACTTAGATTAATTACAGAAAGTTGTGAGCTGTTCAACATGGGTGCTGGGAACCAAACTCAGGTCCTCTGCCAGAGCAGTACAAGCTCTGAATCACTGAGCATCTCTCCAGCCCCTCACATCCTGTCTCTCAATGGAAACAGTTCTGAAAGTGTTTTTTTTTTCCATGTGTATCTCAGTGATTTTTCACTTTAGGTCTGCTGAAGTTACCCACCATATTCCCATATAGCCACTGAGGAGAACCAGCAGGCTCCATAAGTCCTATGACCCTGGTGTTTTGGATAATCCTTGCCTGACCCCTCTTCTTCCACCTACTAAACTTAGACAGTCTCTGGGCACTGGGATTGGAGGATCTGGGAAGCCAAGGCATGACGCTATTTTGTTGTTAGGTGCTCTCTGTTGGAATTTCACTGAGAGCATTAGCACCTGGGGAAACAGTGGGATGATAGGTCACTTCTAGCTTTNCTTGAATTAAAATATTGTATTTTGTCTTATAGTTTTGGAGATTGAACCTACTAGGCCTTTGTACGTGCTGGGCAACTGCTGTCATTGAGCTATATCCAACCCCTTGCATTTCTTCTTAAACTCATGTGTAGCATAAAGTTCACACACACACAAGTACATGCATGTATATACACATATGTTTGTGTCTTAAGGTTACTATTGTAGTGATGGAACACCATGACCAAAAGCAACTTAGGGAGGAAAGGAATTTTTTGGCTTACATATCCTGAATCACAGTCAATTGAGGGAAGCCAAGGCAGGAATTCAAACTGGGCAGAAATCTAGAGGCACAAGTGGATGCAGAGGCCATAGAGGGGTGTTGCTTACAGGCTTGTTCCTCATGGCTTGCTCAGCCTGGTTTCCTCTAGAACCCAGCACAAGGAGCCCAAGGGTGGTCCCTCCCACAATGGGATACACCCTCCAGTATCAATCACTAATTAAGAAAATGCTCTATTGGCTTGCCTTCAGTCAAATCTTAGGGAAGCATTTTCTCAATTGAGGTTACTTCCTCTCAGATGACACTAGTTTGTGGCAAGTTGATATGAAAACTAGCCAATATATATAAACATATATAGTGTTTGTTTATTGTAATCATTGGACAAAGAGAGCACATTTTAATTAAGGATGATATTAAAGCCGTTGTGGCAATCTCAGTACATGGGAGGCTGTAACAGGAAGATTGCATGTCTGAGGCTAGCCATGGCCACAGAGCAAGTTCAAGGACAGCCTAAGATACAGAGGGAAACACTGTCTCAAACAACCGAGCAATCAATCACACCAAGCACTCTGAGAATTAGTTTCTGAGCTGGGTGAGCAGCACTTTCTGGTACGCATAAAACCCCGGGTAAATTTCTCATTTACATTAGTGATTCTGTCACCTTTGGGAATTGGGTTATCGATGGTAAATATAGATCGTTCCTATTAATTGTCAGGTAAGATGCGTCTTCAGAGATGTGATATCTCAAATGACCGGAAGGCCAGTATTTCGGCTGGTGCTGATGTAAATTAACCACAGGTGTGGAAGCTGGCGGCTCATGATGAAGAGTGTGAATGTGATCAATGGCAGGCATGTTTCATTTTATAAAATGAATCTATCAAAATGTATCTGGGTGCCAAACTGTCCTAATTAATAATAACCCCAAATCAAGAGCCCTGTAATTCTGTTAGTGGACNGAGCGCTTAATGATATCAGATTAAAATGTGGAAGGAAAAAAAAATCTGTGCTTTGTGGTTACTGATATAAAATTGCTTGAGTTATAGAGGCTGGGTATTCAAGTAGCAAAGATAATGTAGTCTTGATAATAGCACGTATTCTGGAAATAGTCCCATCTCTAACCTCTCACCCATGTCACCTCTTCTCAAAAGTATCATTGGAAGAGAACTCCTGAGGGGTTTCTCCTAATTCTGGTAGTTGAGCTACAGGCCTGTCTCTTCCCCACTCCATTCCTCCTTTTAGTGGTCTCCCAGATGCTGTTCNGTGTTAATTACTCCAGCCTGCAGCTCCCCTCTGATCCCCCNCATCCCCNCTCTGATCTTGAGTACAGGGTATGCACTCAAGGTAGGGAAGACTGTAAGGAGCACAGCTTTATTATGTTACGTGTAGTCAGCTTTCNTTTGCTGTGATAAAATACCTGAGGTAGTCAGTGTAACAAGAGGAAAGGTTTATTTGGCTCAGAGTTTCATTCTGGGCTTGTTTAGACTTGTCGTGGCATGGTGCATTATGATGGGAGCACAGAGGCCTGTTTGCCTCTGGTGTTGAGGTGAGGGAGAAATACAGGTCTCAGTATCCCCTTTAAAGACATGCCCCAATCACCTTCCTTCCACTAGGCCTCCTCTATCGAAGATTCTACCAACNCCCAGTAGGGCCACAGACTGGCAACCAAGTTTTTAACCCATAGGGTGTTGAGGAGCATATTTACAACCCATAATATAATCAGAGGAAGACGACAACCTTTCTCACTGCAGCCCCTTCATTTTGACTGCAAGTGTCTGGAAAGAGGCCAANGAGAGACAGCCTGGGTGCAGGAACTGTATGGGGCATGGCTCCAAGTGACCGTCTCAAGAATAATTTTCTGGGAAAAAAATTAGCATTTTTCTTGTAAGATGAAGCATCTCCTTCCATAATTTTACTGACAGTATCTTAGTTTCCAGTAATATTGCATTTGTTAGCATGATGTCTGCGTGTTGCTCGCCAGTCCTGCCTTCTCCGGTGATTTAGAAAACAGATTATGTTCTACTAGAATGGACAATAGTTCTTTGTTCTCTAGCATGAGTACAAAGCTATGGGTGAGTGTGTATGTTTTGTGTTCTCCTTTTTGTATAAAGTAAGAACTATTTGTGGCTCACTCTCAGTAGCAGCATTGGGACTGGGTATCTATGTATCTATTTATGTACCTACCTGTGTATCTGTCTATGTATGTATGTATGTATGTATGTATGTATGTATTGCTTGACGTAAAAGGGGAGGCAACACTAAAAGTGGATTCCAATAGACCTACCCCCTTCTTGCCATTAGCATAATTATTTTTTATTGTTTATATTCTGGGACATTTCCTCATGCTTCAAATCTAGTATCANGATGTACCAGTTCATTCATCAATATTTATCAGGGAGCTGTCATTTAGAAGATGGCCCCTGATGTTTCACTGGTGAAAACACTGCATATCGTTGATGGGTCCACAAACCTACTGGTGGAAATAGATGAAAAAATTGAAAGGTTGAAAGACTTTATGGGTGCCATGGTAGTTGAGTTTGAGATTGCCGGGTGAGAAGCATGGAGCTCAGATAGCTTGTGGATTTGGGCTTCAGGACGTGATGCTGAAGCTGACCATGAACCAGAGGAGTCTGCCAGANTTCCAGCAAGGAGTNGTTTCAGGCAGACATCTATCAAGGTGGTGGAGAGAGTGATGATATCTAGCTTTCGGGTGCTGCGTGTATTATGCCCCGTGGGGGACCGTATCTGATAGGCATCCAGTTTTTCTTTGGATTTTGTTGTTCACTTACCCCTC
>LZPO01097148.1:226906-245178 GCA_001675575.1 Neotoma lepida | reverse complement strand
GGGGGGGGGTTCTCTAATGTTACACACACCTGTGTGTACTCAGCCGTCTACCTAAAATAATAGATGACTACTGTTATATTGTGTTGTCTTGGTATTGGAATTTCATATGCTCTACCTTCAGTGGTTGAATTTTCTGAATAATGAAAAGTTTTGGTAGAATGTCAACAAAACAGAGACCTGTGGCCCCTTTGATAGTTTTATTTATCTGCAGGGAACCACGGCATGTTAAAGCTTGATGCAGTAGCAGGAGGGGAGGGTCCAGCAAGAGGCCTTCCAGTTATTGGGGGGTTGCCCTCCAGGAGGTTTGTGGGGCCCTGCCCTTTCTCTTTCTTTCACACCTGACTGTGAGATAAATAGTCTTCCTCTGCTCCCTGTTCCCAAGACACTGCTATATGTTGTGTTCATGGTTTGCAAAACTCCAGTGGCAATCATTCATGGACTNTAACCTCCACAACCGCCAATCCCAATAGCCCTATTCTGTTATTAATTTGATTACCTCAGGGATTTGTTGCAGTTAACGGAAAGCTGACTAGAACACCTGCAGTTTATACAGTAGTTTTTACTGGGGGAAATTTACTATCCATCAGGACAGTGTAAGACATACTTCGAGTTTTTATGAATAGCANGTCGATATTAGGTTTGGTTAATTGTACAGATTATTTAGGTCAATGAATGTGTTGAGTCATAATCAGAACTTGTCAGGATAAAACAAGAACGGNNCCACACCCATATAATCCCAGCAATTAGTAGGGGAAGGCAAGAGGATTAGAAGTTGAAGGTTACCATTGGCCACATAGTGAACTTGAGACCAGCCTAGGCTACANAAAGCTCTGCCTCAAAACAACAAAGAAGCTTTGACTTAGGCTATGTCTTTGTCCTTGTCTATTTGGGCTTCTGTAACAAAATACCACAGACTGGGTACCGTATAAGCAACAGACATTTATTGCTTAGAGTTCTCAGTCTGGGAAGGGCAAGTTCAAGGTGCTGGGTTGGTGATGCGCTGTCTGTTGAGGACTCATGACTCCTAAGTGGCTCTTTTTCACTGTGTCCTATGGCGGAAAGGCTAGCTATCTCTTTTATGAGGGCACTGTCCCAGTTTCAATTCTGTTGCTGTGATAAAATATCTTGACTAAGGAACTTAAAGTAAGGAAGGGTTTATATTCATGTGCAATTCCAGGTTAGAGTCCACCTCAGTAGGGAAGTGAAGACAGCAGGAANTTGAAACAGCTGTTTCNTGATCTCCACAGTGGTGAGCAGAGAGAAATGAATGCACAAATGCTCCCTTGCTTGCTCTGCTCTAGTTTTCTCCTTTCACATAAATCAGGCTTCCCTGTTCAGGGAATGGCGCTGCCCATAGTAGCCTTAAAACAGTTCTCCCCAGACATGCTCAGGGGCTATCCCAATGTAGATAGTCCTATGGAGACTCTTCCTGGGTCACAAGCTAACCATCATAGGTATATACTGAGGGTCTTTGCTCATGTTCTCTTACTCGTCTTACCTTCTTCTACTACGATTGCCATGAGTTTTGAGGGGATATTTGTATCCCATGCATACACAGCAGGAAAACATTTTAGCCCATGGCATAATCAGGCATTTCAAAGCCTTGGACTTCTCTGGCCCTTTCTTACTTTTTTTTTTTTTTGGTTTTTTGAGACAGGGTTTCTCTGTGTAGCTTAGGCGCCTTTCCTGGAACTCACTCGGTAGCCCAGGCTGGCCTCGAACTCACAGAGATCTGCCTGCCTCTGCCTCCCGAGTGCTGGGATTAAAGGCGTGCGCCACCACCGCCCAGCATCCCTTTCTTACTTTTATTGATTCCTTCTTTCCCTACTTTGTTCCAGGAAATCTTCTTAGGGGTGGAACTTCTCTTTTATTTTTATTTTTTTATTTTTTTTTGGAACTTCTCTTTTTGAGAGCTACAAAACAACTGACTAAGAAAGAAAAAAAAGTAAAAGTTAATCCTAATTCTGTGCAGTTATAAGTCCTGCCTTTCCATGTTGCTATGTATGTGGTGATATATTGTGTACTCTAATAAACTTTGCCTGAAGATCAGAGGACAGAAGAAGCCACTAGATTAAACATAGATGCCAGGCAGTGGTGGCACACACCTTTAATCCCAGTACTGGGAAGCACACACGCCTTTAATCCTAGGAAGTGATGGCTGGGCGGAGAAAGGTATATAAGGCATGAGGAGACAGGAACTAAAGGCTTTTTGGCAGAAGCGTCCCGTTCAGCTAGAGGCTTTTTCAGCTGGAGCCTTTCTGGTGAGGACTCAGAGGATTTCAGTCAGAGGATTTGTGGAGTTGGTTAGGTGAGAAGTGGCAGTGACTTGTTCCTTTATCTCTCTGATCTTTCAGCATTTATCCCAATATCTGGTTCCGGGTTTTTTATTATAAGACCTTTAGAAATTTGAGCAATGTATTCCAACTACAAATCATAAACTCTAGCTTAGTGTGCATTGGAAGATGTCTGTTTTGTCCAAGTTCCTCCAGGAAGAACAGTGCTTAGAGTGATTCTCAGTCTGGTTGTGATCAAATGAGATACAAGGCCCCTGTTATGAGTTCTTTGGGATAGAGGGGTCTACTTTATATGATTGATGAACTTCCAAGGAGGCAAATAATTAAACTGGTTAGTGGAGCCAACTCTGCAGAAAGTCAGTACTCACTGTCCTAGGAGTTATTTTGTTGAACTTCAGACTTACCTTGTTGGATCTGTTTCTACTTATCTATTTACCTATCTGTCTGTATGTCNATCTGTCTGTCTGCCTGTCTCTCTCTCTCTCATCTATCTATCTATCTATCTATCTATCTATCTATCTATCTATCTATCTATCTATCTATCATCTCCTCATCCAACTCCTCCCTCTGTGTCTCCCTGTCTCTGTCCTTCTGTCTGTCCGTCTCTCTCTCTGTGTCCCTGTCCCTTACTCCTTCCCTTTCTCCCTCCATTGTCCTCTTTGGGAGTCACAAATCCACTACATGTAGCATTGGAATGTAGGTAAGAGTCAAGGAGTGTAAGATACCAGCTGGGTTTTGAGGACAATAAAAACGTAAGCTTTCCTTGCTTCTTTTTACTCTGAGAACATTTGGATTAGAATTACTAAGGTGACTCTTATTTTGTTTCTNTTGAACAGTGTTGCTGTAGCCTAGTCTGAATATCTAGAGTCAGTCTAGACAGCTCTCAGCAATGAATGTTGTTACAGACATTGCAATGCTCTGGTAGGCGTGGCAGGTGGTGCCCCAGAGGATCCTGTCCTGCTAGTGCTGGAAGTGTTCATAGGAAGACGTGGACTCTTGTTAAAGCTGGAAGTATTGGTTGAGTTAGCATTGCTTTTCAGCTGGACATGTCTGAGGACCCATGTCTTGGTCCCCCTTTAAAATTACTTACTCAGTACTTTAATGCTCACTATTAAAAAAGTCTTAAGAATCTTGGAAACAGTTCTCTCCAAATTCTTCCTCTCCATAGGCTGTTAAGCAGTGCTTTTTGGTTTTACTTAATATTACAGTGGATCTGTGATGGAAGCAAGATAGGAGAGAAAAGGAGAACAGAATAGAGATAGAACTGGAAAGAGCCAGGAGANGGGGAAGAAAAACAGAGCGAAGAGAGAGGGAGGAAAGGGGCACTTGGGCAGCAGTGTTAAGAACCTTGCTCTGGATTTTATTTTTCTCCCGGTTTCTAGCACTTAAGCTGTACAGGGTCTAGCAAATGATCTCTTTATTTTTAATATTTAGTGAAATTTATATAAATTGGATTTTCTGTACATTGTATTTTCACTCTCATAGTTTCTGAAATCTGTACCCATTTATTTACATTTTCCCAAATGGCTCATTTCCCCACATTTCTTTCTTCCTTTACTGGCGTTTATACGTAGTGATTGGTTTCACAAAGACATCTCCATGCAAGTGTATCATGTGGTTTGACCATATTTACCTCCCTGTCTCCTCCTTCTTCCCCGTCTCATTCATTTCCCCAGACAGGCAAATGGTTGAATACTGGAAACAGATGATAAAAGCCATTGTTCTGGCTGATAGGGACATGGATTGTCACCAAGATTTTACTGTTTAATAGACCACCACTACTATAATTCAGATATTGACCTCAATGTAGGATGCTGTCCTTCCCCCCATAACAGTCTGTGAATATCCTAAGTTGGAGTGTTCCTGTCATATTCGTGGCTGGCTTGGGTGCTGGTCACTATCTTTCCTCTTTATGACTTTGTTACTTTGTTACCTTTCAGTAGTATATTCTATAAAAGGCATTTTTGCTTTGTATATATTTATTAAGAATTTGAAAAAAAACCTGCTTGCAATACAATTAACAATTGTAAAGTAAAATTTAGGAACAAAATGCTTAAGCATTTTGGTGCAATCTGGTGCTGAACTTTGTAGATTACAAGTTGAAAAGAAAATAGACTCCCATTTAACATATACTGAGCAACAGAAGCCATCTAGTAACTATGTCCTGCTGAGGCCAACTGACGTTTTGGGGCACATGTAAAAGTCACAGGCATTTTGTTGTAATAGATTTTGATGTGTAGACTTAGTTTCTGAAACAAACAAAGGCCACTTGGTGACATGCACCTGAGCTCCTGTTCAGGACACTGAGGTGAGGTGAGAGGATAACTTGAGCCCAAGAGTTCAAGACTAGCCAGGGCAGCACAGGGAGACACTGCTACAAGCAAGCAAGCTGCAAGCGAGCAAGCAAGCAGGCAAATATGGGAGAGGATTGGTCAGTGGATCCTATGTTACAGTTAGATGGGAGAACTAAATTCTGATGTGCTATTGAAAAGTAGGTGGGCAGTTGATAATGATAATATAGTCTACATTTCAAACCTAGGAGAAAGAATTTTGAATGTTGGGTTTTTTTTTTAACCGGGAAGAAATAATAAATATTTGAGGCATTAGATATACTTACACTGATTTGAACATTATCTAGTGAGTGTTTAAATGTACCAAAACAGCACACAGTACTAGTAGATTGGTACAGCTTTCATGTGCCAACTTTCCTCTTATCTCTTTGTTTCTTAAATGTTTTTATTTTTCCCATCTTCTCTCCATTCTTCTCCACCATGGTGCTGGAGACCAAATGTTTATGTTTCTTAAATGTTGATTAGAAGCTGTGTTAACAGTTCAGTAATAGGTTGAAAGCAGTCATTGAGATAGCATTTAAATGCACTTCAGAATACTCCCCAAGTTCTGTGGAACTAATCAGGACAAAACAAAATGAGGATTCCTTTTCCCATCCAAATATGGAAACTTAAAAAATGCCGTTTGTTATAGAAAATGTTAATCCCAATGACGAGAATAAGACCACTACCACAGTTTAAAGCCAAATTTGAAGCAAGGTTTAATTAAATACTGGCTGTGTGGCTGGGCTCTGGCCAGGTCCATACCCAGGTTCCTGGGAAATGTCCCCGAATCAAGTTTTCAAGGGCTTAAGAAGGAAAACCCATAATTCATTGCATTTCTTGCCAGGTCCAATCAAGGGCAAGCACATCCTGCTGTACCTGCAGCCTACATCCAATCAGGGGCAAATGTATATCCTGATGTATTTCCAACCTGTGAACCTCCCGCCCACATGTGATCAAGCACAACCTTGCAGATGGGTCAAACAAACTTGTGTAGCGGAGTGAAAAACATGTTATCTCCCATAAACTAGAGCCTCCAGCATTTCAGGAAGTATCTGTCCTTGAGCAAGGGGCTTGCAGATCAGAGGCATTCTTGTTTCATGGATCTCTTAGGCATAGTAATTAAAACTTAAAATGTGACTTTGGCTCTCACACTACCTTTTTTTGAGAATTATAGGTAACTTTGGCTATTTACTATGATACAGTTATTGAGTTTACTGCTTTGTATTATTTCCCATATTAATTATTATTTATTTTTCATAACCCTCCCCTAATAAGACAGGAGTATTTTTTTGGCTGTACTTTTAGACTGGTTAAAGTTCCTGATGGTCCACACCTAACAAAGTTCTACTATGGGAAACGATGCACATAAGCTTCAGCCATTAGTCCTCTTCACAATTGTATATTTTTGCTGTAAGATAGTAGCATCCATCCACATTCATCTCTTCTGTGGTGCGTGCTGGGATCCAGCTCAGTGCAGTTTGTTGGAGAGGGTAAGAAGAGAGCCTGGGCAAATGATGAGGCCCCTTCACCTGGGTTTGTGTTTTCCAGGTCTCTTGTCTGTCCTGCGGGTAATCATCTCTCATTTTCATTATCTGTACAACTCTAGCTGCAGGAAGAGTTTTGTTTGCTCTCACTGAGAAGAGCACTCGAGTTCTAATTACCTGTATATTCTTGCCTTTCCTTCCCACTAATAAGACTAATCATGCTCAAACACTGCTATTATGCCACCAGGGAGAAGGTGGAGTCTCTGAGTTTGGCTCTTCTTTTGTCTCGGTGTGCGTTTGCAGGTGGAAACCATGACATGAAGATTAAAATTGGTGCACTGCTTTTTTGGAAGTATTTCAAAGCTGAGACAACCCCCAGTTTGTTGAATTGACACACCACAGTTAGATCTGAAGACAGCAAGGAAGTCTGGACTTAGGCACTGTTTTCTTGCAGATTTTGGCCTTAAATTATTTTCTGTGTTGACGGGATTGTAGACTTTCCAGAGCCATCACCACTCAGACTTTCCAGCCCAATTACCCAATGAAGGAGGGAAGNGGGTAAGTTCAATAGACTTTTGTTAGGGTCCACAAAGGTGCCCCTCTTTGCCAGTGGGGGGAAGAATAGAATGAACCTTTCTTTGAAATTCTTGTTATTGAGGCCTCAGGAAGTTCTTGAAGGGGTGAATGAATGTCAAAGAAACGTCTCAGTATTGAATTTGTTGCTCTCATTTCTTGTTACTGTCATTTACCCNCTTTGNNCCAAATGAAGTCTTTTGCTTCACCATATNATGAAATTAGTTCTNAAAGGAAAGATGTGAGACACACTGGGCCTTTTGCCATGAGTAGGACCTAAAATGCAACTCTCTGATGAAGCCGCACATTCTTCCAATATTGCTTCTGTTTTTATCGAGTTTTCTTTTGTAACAAAGTGATTGTCTCTGAACTGTTGCAAGGTGAGCGGCTTGACAAAGGTCTCTTTCAGCCGCTCCTTCCTGGGAAATGTTTGCTTCTGCCATAAACTACAGCCACGTCTGTTTGTTTAAGTGGAGAATTTAGGAGCAGAGGGGGTAGTACTCACCAAAACTAAAGAGCAAACAAAATTAAGAATTGAACAAATTGGCAACCAAGTTCCTGATGCAGGCAAATGAGGTGATTTTGCTTGTGATCAACTGTGGTACATAGGGNCAAAGTGTCCAAGCCTTCCTTCTCTGTTGTGAAGATGACCTCTGGAGCAAGAGGAGAAATACCATTTTCTCTAGAGAAAAACTAGTGACACAGGAGGCCTGTCGTCAGGTGTCAGGTGTACAACTTTCACTGTTGAGGAAAAGAAAACCCATTTAGAAATTAATTTGCAACTCTTAAAGCACTGCTAACTGCCCTCCGGAACCTCCCCCTGCAGCCTGGGCTGACCCCAGGCAAGCTTCCATAGATAATGATTGTTCCTAACAGTCGTAATTACCCAGAACTCAAGTCAATCCAAGATNCTGCTAGACACNAGGCCATGTTTTCCAAGTCCTCATTATGACTCATGGCAAGAAACATTTGGAGTAGGACCCAGGGCAAGCATCAAGACCCACACATCTGGAAAGATAGCATCAGGAAACAGTGGTTACTTTTATTCTTCTCCTCCCTACTCAATCCATTATTTTTCACAGAAAAAAACAAAAAGCCTCCTTTCCCTTTGCTACCTGGTAATGGGTCAAAGCCATAGCTTTAGAGGGGAAAAGCCCAGTGAGCTCCCCCAAAGTTCTCTGCCCAGTTCTGCTGAACCTCAGATGGAAGCCCTGACTCCNACTCTTAGCCACNGAAGCTGTTCTAGAATCTTCTNTTGATTTATTATTTATTTATTTTTACAACTTCCTCCNTGTCTCCAAGCCACTGACTTGACAGGAAGAGGGAAGTTTACATTTACACCTTTTCAGCCTGGGTCACAGCACTGAGACAGCTGTGGCGTGATTCTAATCAGTTGAACTGGAGCCCAGGAGCAGAGTGTCCCCCAGAGCCGGCTGATGCTGCAGCTTATACTCTTGTGGGTTAGTGCAGAGCATGGACTTGCCAGGATATGTGTGTTTTCGGGGTGTAGGAGGGAAATAAGGAGTAAGACTAGGATGGGGAGACATCTCTCTTGGGAATGTGGTGATGAAATTCGCCTTACACAGCAACAGCTCCCTGGTAGCTTTTATTCGAATGATGGTTTTGGTGGGATGGAGAGTGGACATGGCCTCTTCTCTCCTCCTTCCCTTGTTTTGCCCTCTGAATTCTGGTACCTACTCTAGGACAGACTGAAAAGCACGGAGAGCCACAGATGTATTCAGAGAAGTTACGAAGACTAGAAAATGACAGCAATCCACAGTTCGGTTTTGAATTTGACTCTTGTGAAATGTAAGGCACCGCAGAATGCCCTGGAGCATTCTAGTCATACCTTCCCTTCCTCTTGACTTCATGTCCTAGTTAAATGCACATTTTCAGTTTTGCAGGTTAGGATAACGTTTGCTAGTCTGGTGGTGTCAGTTAAAATAAATCTGAAGGGAAGATTCTTGACTGAGTATATAGGAATCTAGTATAGGATCAGGAAAGAGACATAGCCGATCGTCATCATTAAGCCAACTTCCTTTTTACTGTGCATTTGTGTGAGTCTTTCTATGTTCTTTATCACTGTACAATGA
The DNA here is from genome assembly GCA_001675575.1 of Neotoma lepida. Taxonomy (NCBI): domain Eukaryota; kingdom Metazoa; phylum Chordata; class Mammalia; order Rodentia; family Cricetidae; genus Neotoma; species Neotoma lepida. The sequence goes on along the minus strand of LZPO01097148.1, from coordinate 236,401 downwards.
AAAGCAGTCCCTGCTTGCACCTTGTTGCAAGGAGCCATGGGAAATGCATGCAACAGGTTGTTCACAGAGTAAGCCTTAGACCACAAAGCTGAGGGTTGGTCTTGCTCNCTGTTATCTCTAGTGCCTAAGACATTGCCTCATCTGTTGTGGTTTGAGTAAGAATGCTCCCCATAGACTCCTCTATTTGAATGCTTAGTCACGAGGGAGTGGCAGTATTTGAGAAGGATTAGGAGGTGTGGCCTTGTTGGAGGAAGTGTGTCTCTGGGGGAGGGCCTTGAGATTTCAAAAGCCCATGCCCAGCTCATTCTCTCTTTACATCTCTGGAGTGCAGTGAGTGCCACCGTGTTCCCAGCATGCCCTCGACACAATGATAATGGACTACGTAAGCAAGCCCCCAATTAAGTGCTTTCTTTTCTGAGAGTTGCCTTGGTCATGGTGTCTCTTCACAGCAATAGTACAGTGACTAAGACATCTATCATTAGTGCTCATTAAATATTTGACAAATGAATAAATAATGTTGGCTGTAATAATAGCTTCTGTAATATAAAAACAGTGGCATGAGATGAGCCAGAGGGACTGGTCTGAGCTGTGGAGATGATAGACGGACACACACACNCCCTTTCAAGACCTTTATTTTGAGTTTAGGACAAGAGTTCGTTAAGATCCTTCAGTCCATAGTTACTGTAAGCGTCACTTGAGAACACAGCCACATCTGTGATGCAGATATAGGTAAGAGGTAGGTTTGGGTGTCCAGGAGTCACAACCCAGTTGTGTAAACCCGAGGTTACAACACAACCCTAGTACTCTGCTTACAGGGGTTTTTCACCTCACAGACGTTGGGGTTGGCAATGCAGGGAAGAAGTACTGTAAGGATGAACAGGCATTGAACCAGCAAGGAAGGGATTAAAGAGGGCATTTTAGGNAGGAGATGGGTGGAGCCCAGAGAAAAGAGCATGGGGGAGAGGGGAAAGATGGGAGGGGCACTGAGCGGCAGGAGAGGGATTACTCAGGATCAAGAGTCCGAGACCTGCAAGAATGCAGAGCCCTGTGCCTAAGGTGTTTGCCACATACCCTGAAGGCAGTGGTGAGTTACAGAACAGGTCGATGGGGGTAGATCATAGGCCACGGCAAGACGAGGCGAAGAAGGAATAAGCACGAGTCCTCTCACAGTTAATAAAATTACTCATTTCTTCATTATTTTGCACATGTGCTTCTATGTGTGTGCACGTGCCCTTGCATGCCCTGGTGTGCATATGGAGATCAGAGGACAGCTTTGTGCAGTAAGCTCTTTCCTTCCATCTTTAGGTAGGTTCCAGGGATCGAACTTGGGTCCTTAGACTCCTGCTCTTAATCTCCGTGTCTCCTGCCCACCCCTGCAAGCTGATCTACGTGCTGTACTTTTAAAGGCATCCCCAACTAACACAACCAAGTAGGGGCAACTGAAAAAACTTAAATTCCAAAAGTAAAGCTTCATTACAGGTAGCTTGTCGATAATAAAATGACAATAATCATCTAATCATTCCACAGTCATTTTTTTTTTTTTAAATGAGAACAAGTCTGGGCTGCTTACTTTTCTAGCAACTTTTGCAGGACATTTAAACCCTTCTGAGCTGGCCCTTTGTTCCCAGGTTGCCATGGAGTGTCAATAAGCGCAGCTCAGAATAACCCAGACAGTGAACTGAGAGGTGCAGCTTGCCCAATGGCATGCTGGCTGGCCAGGTTACACTGTTTTCCTTGCTCTCATCTTGGGAGGAGCACTGGGCAGCTGGTTGGCTTGGCAGCTGGGCAAGGTGCATGTCTGTCGGCTGCCTAGAGTTTGAACCGCAACCAAGACTTGCCTCCCTCCTGAGCATGTGCAGGACCCGGCAGCTGATAGCATCTGAAAATAGTTCACTGCGCACCTGTCCCTTGTACACCAGCGCCTGGCCGGCTGCCATTTAGGACAATGTGGACTCACTTGGTAGACAGGTGAGGTGCTGAGCAGATTTTAATGGTTCGTAGGAAGATCTGGGGACTTTGGCTCTACTTAAAGAGTGAAAAGAACAAAGCAAAACAAATAAAGCAGATGAACAAGCAATACATTTTGAGCAGGTTCATGCTGTACTTGTGGTTGTCGGGGTCTCGGTGGGCATCTTTGTTGAGTGTGTGTCTGAAGCCTCCATGTCACTCTCTTAGTTCAGCTAAATGGTGGCCTGATAGACTATGGTGTGAGCTTCTCTTAGAAGGAAAAACAGGCATAATTTCTGCTTTAGAAGGCGAAACGTTGAGTTAACCTGTTTTATTTCATCTCATACCCGCTCTTAATTCCCAGTGATTGCTGGTGGATGGCTCCTGTGAGGTGTTTCCCTTGTTAAGCCATTATTTCTTAGTAGTGGGATTGTGGGCTCACGCATTCACAGAATGGAACCACAGTATGCTGAGTCTGTTTACCTCTCAAAATTCTTTCCAGTTCCTTCTGGGCTTTCATTTCTTCAGTGGCCTTGGCACGCTGGCGAGGATGGCCGCAGGCTCTGCAAGGAAATACTTCTGAAATGACTGGTGGTGTTGGAGCTACTATTTAAAAGTGACCCTTCATAGATACCTGGGTTATCTTTAGGCCGTCAGTGATCCGGGGCTGCAAGAGCCAAAGGGAGTCTGCGGAAACTCTTGCCTGTTGTGTTTAGATATTCTTGCTCCTCGGCCAGAGGCCTCGTGACACATCTCAGATTTAGCCAGTGTTCTTCTGCCAAGGTCCAAGATGATTGTAGAAGCTAGGAATGGCTCAGCATGCTGCAGGCATTGAGGTGGGAGGCTTGAAAGAGAGTCCCCTGCATAGCCATAAGAAAGGCTTTCTCTTTCCACATTCAGTATAGGCACCCAGAACCTTTCTGTGGGCTAGCACTGAAAAGATGCTCAAAATGGCCCAAACTCTACCTTCCTGTGGTGACTATAGTGTCTTTAGTCTGTGGCTAATAAGTCAGTTTTCTCCAATGTGTTGAATTCTTCTTGATCACTTGAATTAGACTGATAGGGAAGGAGTTCCTGAGGTTTCGAAGGTCCGCATACTGATGCTCAAGGCATACTTGTGCAACCAGCAGCGTGGGATCCTGTCTCCGTCAGCTGGCAGTGGAACACTGAACTATATCAGGCCTTAGCAATGAATTGGGAAATCAAGTGGATGCGGCAGTAATAGTACCAGAAGTTTGGACCATGCCTCAGTCCTTTCTCCATTTCTTAACTGTTAATCAGGAGGAAGTTTTGAATTCATTGTTTTCTTTGCTTCCTTGGATGAGACAGGGTAGGGAGCAAGGGAGGATAATTGACCAATTCAAGGCATTTTACTTTTACCTTTGAGGCATCAGCAGGCCTCCTCTGAGACTGTTGTTAAGCAAATTGGAGTCCCACACAATGTTGGAAGGGTTCATCTCTGGTTAAAACACCCCTAAAGGGTGAAAGGACGGGCTAGCAGTTTCCTGTGATTTCTAGATTCCAAATGGACAAGCCTGGAGGAGANCTGGCTCCTCAGTCCCTAGAGAAGGTTAGCACGGGACACAGAGAGGGAAAGCACAAAGGTAGGCGCTGGGGCATTGGGTCACTCCTTCATTGGCTAGTCCATATGCCATTCCTTGTTTAAGGTTTTCTTTCAAACTGAAAATTTCCATTTAGATCCTGGATGGGAAACCTCAGAAGCAAGTCCCCGGAAANAGGAGAAGCCACAGGAGTGGCCAGCACCTCTCCCTGTACTACCACAGTGTCTAGGCTGAGAAGGAGGCATCCCCAGCCCCCTGCTCCTGCTTCCTTCCAAATCCAAAGAGAACAACGTCTCTGAACCATTCATAATTCACTGGGACTGTCGCCTTCTTCCTCCAGGCTCTGTCATGCTCTCTAAACTGGAGCTTTGTTCAGACATTGGCTTGTGTGGAGCAACAGTAATATACTTGGCCTGTGAAAATATTCCTCCAAACGTAATTCCCTTCAGGCCTGTAACCCTTTGTTCTTTGAAGTATTGCTTCAAGAGGCTTGCAGACAAAGTGAAGAGGTCATTATTCTGTTATTTTCTCCTCCTAGGCTGGCTGCCTNTGTTAAAGCCAAGTCTGCTGCTTTCAGAGGGTCATAAGAAACATGGAAAAGCCCGGCCAATGCTGTCTACGGTTACTACCCATAGTATTCCTTAATCTCTTAGTCACTTGAACACAGGCCGAGCTTTTGGCTTTGAAGCAGAAGGTGTAGCTGCTGCACATAGGCTTAATTTGTGGGGATTATTTCAGAGACACGGAGTCAGCCCAGGCACAAAATGAACAGATGGCATTCCCCCCACCGCCAGCTTCAGCAGTTCAAATGCAGGATGACTTAGGGATCCTCATTACCTGCAGCAAAGCATGAAGGGGAAAGTGGGGACTCACTCTTCCTTTTCCATTGCCTACTGAACTTGCCATCGGAAAAAATGGCAGCAAAGACCAGGGGCAGATTTGCTCTGCTGGGCAGACAGGGCCTGTATGGATCGCTCCAAACTGATTGGCCTTGAAGGTGCTTACTGTGTGTTAATGACCTTGATCACAGGAGCATCCTAGCAGCCCAGAGTCCATTGAGCAGCCAGCCAAAGGAAGACCACCCACAAAGCCCAGCTGTTTTATGAGTGTGTGCGTTAAAGAGTTCCTTATTTAAGGAACGCTTACATTTTACTTCTGGCCTCTGATAAACAAACAAGCTCACCAAAAAAAAGCTTACATTCTCATAGAAAGCACTGATTTTTTCCACACATTGGGAGCCTGAGTAGTGAACAGATGTGATGGTGCGATGGGCCCCCTTTAGGAGGAAATGATTTGCATGGACATGCCGGCAGGTGACTAAGCCTTGCCTGAAGATCAGTGCTGACATTTGAAGATTTTATGGACTCGGTCTGCTCTGAAAACCAGCATCAGGTCTCTTCCCACCCCNGAATGTTTTCTGTGAATGGAAAAATTCATGCCGAAGCAAATACCTATCAGGTAGCTACTGCCAAGTACGGGGTTGCTGCTGGTAGGTGTAGGTCCCATCCTTGTGTTGTTGACCGTCAGAGCAAAGGGCTGGGGAGCCATCAGTTCTGGAAGATTCAAGTGCTAGGCTCTAGCAGGCAAGGTGAGATCCACTAAGTAGATTCANTGCTGTCAGGGAGGGACTAAACATCCAGTATGGAAGGGTTCCATAAAGAAAGAATCTGAGACCCTGTAGCAAGAAGAGGCTTCCTGAGGGCTNCCAAGTTCTGAAGAGGGCAGGATGAAGAACTGCATGAGTCAGACTATAGTCTGTCTTGCAAATGATGGAAACCATAGACCATCATCAGCCTGTGTGGTTGCATGAATGGGCACGCCACTCACTGAGTTAGGGAACGCTCAGGAGGAATGCATTTGGAGTAGCTACATCCTGAGGTCCAAAGTCTTGGGCTTTCCCGTTGCCATTCTATTTTAGTCTCTTTGACTCCCTCTTTTCCCTCATAGCTTTTGTAATCTATTTGTTTCTTGGCTTTGCAACTTTATTAAGTATCAGTATCTCTGATTTAAAAAAAGAGTAAGATGTTGATTTCCCCGTAGGAGTGTATAGACTGAGAGCATTTGGGCCCCTGGTGTGTTTTAGTCCCAAACGTATACAGCTTGCCTTCATGCCAAAGGATCAAGTGCCCTTCAGTAGACATTCCGGATAGACCTTTGTGTTCCTGTCTGAGGAGCAGGCTTGCTGGCAATGAAACCTGGCATTGCAAAATCCTTCCTTAAGCCTTTGTTTAATGCCAGAGATCTCAAATGCTTGCAAATTCTGGAGAGGTGCCAAACAGTGCTCCCAGATTAGGAGACGGGTGGAAGGACTCCCATAATCTATAAACCTAATATAAACTGCCATTTCAAATGAATGAATCGTTTGGACTGCTGGAAGGAGGCCAAGGATGTTTGGATTTCCTTTTTTAGCTTATACAAGTTCTGCACTATTGGGTTTTTATAATCACCTTCTAATTGCTACATTATTATTTACGCTGCTTTGAGGTGAGCCCGTTAAAAACTCAGCCTGCCCCCTTTTTACTGACCCTTAGCTACAGGATNGTTTACTTGCAGCATTTTCTCATCTGTCTTGTATCAAAGATCTTAATGGGAAACGTGGGCTTTTATGCACCATATAGAACGAAAATCTGTTTGAATGCCGTAAGCATTACACAGCACACCACTAGGCAGGGGTATTGTGCCTCAATTGCTGAAGTCCTAGTTTAACATAAATGTGAATAATTTTACTACGAATCACAAGATGGTCCCAAATCAGCAACAGTTTGGAAAAGTCCCTGTTGCTCCTTGCCTTGCCTCTTCCATTGCCGGTCTGATTACACAGCACACCACTAGGCAGGGGTATTGTGCCTCAATTGCTGAAGTCCTAGTTTAACATAAATGTGAATAATTTTACTACGAATCACAAGATGGTCCCAAATCAGCAACAGTTTGGAAAAGTCCCTGTTGCTCCTTGCCTTGCCTCTTCCATTGCCGGTCTGGAGTCCTCTCCTTAGTAGGTGTGTCCAGACAGTGAGCTGAGCCTTGCCCGGAACAAGAACAATCTTTCTAAAGATTTGGCTGCTGTGAACTCCTGGGGACTCCCAGCCTGTGCCTCTGGCTTGCAGAACAACCCGTTCTTGTGCCACTCTGGTGGNTTCTCCCTTGATAGGAAGCAGCCATCCTTTGTGGTCAGAATTCTCCAGTCTGTTCCCAGCCAGCTCCAGCTGTGAGCATTTTCACACGGCCCTGCGTCTGGTGATGGGAAGAGCAAAGAGCAAATGGAGCCAGCCATAACACTGAGTAATGCCAGGAGGTGCCTTCTAGAACAAACAATGTGGGGGAGCTGTGCAGAGAGGGAATACCTCTGGCTTGACATTTAAATTACTGAATTATTTAAATGAATGTCAGTTAGGTGGAGTAGGCTTGCTGCCTTCTGCCAGGGCACTTCCTGGTATTCGCACAGGCAGGTGTGAAGACTTTATTCACTTTAGATATCACACTTCCTGCCGCACAATGGAGGAGCAGTGTATGACACAATTATCCTGTGTTGCTATTACAGTCTGAGAGGTTAGAAACCCACTCATTCTTATACGTAATCCTAAAAGGTATCCCCTAGCCCAACACCCAGCCCAAATAAAATATTACAGGCCCACACATGTTATGGTGAATGTTAAATTTGACCAGACTGAAAAAGTGAGTCATGGGTATTTTGAGGCTTGCTGTATTCCTAAGAACTGTGGATATTAACATCTAAATGTGTTCTGCCTTCCTTTAGCCTTTGTTGAATTAGTAATCCTAATTCAGAAAATCACTTTGACTTCTCTTCAAACTAATCCAGACTGTCATCTTATATTATGAATTTAAGGTCTTTATTAATATTGTGTGTGTGTGTGTGTTAAAATAAAATAAGTGCATAAAGGATTTACTGATTAGTTTTATGGGAATATACCAATTCAATAAATGAAATGTTGGGAGTAAGCATAGGAGAACCAGATGTGATGATGGTTTTGTACTCGTGCTTGGCTCCTGGTTCCGTATCAAAGATGGAGTTAATTATTATATACTGCTAACAGCTATTCTCCCTTGGCCTTTTTTTCTTTGTCCTGAGTATGGAGAGCAAGGATATGTAAACCATGCATTTTGATATTTGATTGAAAAGAACCATCAATAGACATGCAGTCAGTAGCTCTTATTTCTGTCTATACAACTACAAGAAAGCTGTAGAAGGTTGAAGGAGATGTAACTGAGACCGCAGGAGTAAGAGCTGATCAAGGTTAATGCCAGTTCATGCCTGTGTACACAGCAGAGGTGGGCTCAGCAAGCTAAATTTCACTACATGTTAAAATTACTTGAGGTTTCTTGCTTCGGATAAAACTCTTTAGGTTATAGTTCAAACATCTGTCAGACTATATATCTTGTCAAAAACTAGAGACCTTGGGAAAGTGGTATTTCTTCCTTTGTCTGTGGCTATAGAGTTTAATTTCAGCTGCCACTTTGGAAACAGCTCACACTAGAAATACACTATTAGAACCACAAAGTGTGAATCTTCAGTGTCTTGGACCANACATTCATTTGTTTGTTAGTTTTACTTCTTTGTTTATTGTGATGTTGTAGATTAGTGATTCTCCAGCCAGTGGGTTGCGGCCCCTTGGGGGTCGAATGACCCTTTCACAGAGGTCACCTAAGACCATCAGAAAACACAGATATTTACATTATGATTCATAACAGTAGCAAAATTACAGTTATGAAGTAGCAATGAAAATAATTTTATGGTTGGGGTCACCACAACATGAGGAACTGTATTAAAGGGTCCCAGCATTAGGAAGGTTGAGAACCACTGCTGTAGATAAAACCTGGGCACCTCACCCATGCATGCATCATGCACTTTCTGTGACTTGTAGCCCCATTCTCTGACCATCTGTTCTATAGGCTCAGTGATGAATGCAATCTTTACAGTTTGTTGTTATTTATGGTGCAGTACTTTGATATTTGATTATCCATCAACAGTCTGTGAATAGCCACTCCTTTATTTTGTTTTCATTTTACCTCTTCATCGCAACACTAACTCTTCATCCCCAACCCAATATTGGCAGATCGACTTTTCAATGTATTAGGTATTTTCTTGGATAAATATGATTAAAAATTATCTACAATTAAAATGTTTGTGTATTACATTTGTATCCATTGCCTTATTTCAGTCTTTAAAATACAGACATGTAATTCCTGTTTCAGGTCACACAAATCAATTTGACACCATTAACTTCCCACATAACTCCCCTCCCCGACTCAATTCCTTCTCAAGAACCATCACCTGTTGGGCAGCATAGTTGGCAGTTCTCAGCCCAGCTTCATGCCATTCAAGAGTGGCAAGCATGTCTAGACTCCCTAGAAATATTATCTTTCAACTCTCTTTTGGCAAGTGTAAACTTTTTTGCTGGATTGTGTCTATAATGTATATATAGATATACATACATATATATGATTTTTACTCTCATAGAAATAGGTGCAGGGATATCTCTTGGATCTCTCTAGGCAGGGAAAATAGATTCTCTCTTTGCTCATTAAAGTTTTCACTCATTAAAACTGTCTGAAGGCTCTTGANTCTCAGGGGTTACACTGGTGACATNCATAGCACCAGCAGAGGCTATTTTGGATTTTCTGCTTTCAGGCATGTCTTTGCTTTTGGATGAGCCCCTTGTGGTTTTCAAAAGAACTAGCAAGTCAATTATAAACAGAAGGATGTATCTGTGTGTCTGCATGGGCTGACGCTGTGGGCTGCAGCACCCACACGACAGCGGGCAGTGAACTATATTTCCACTTCTTTGAAGAGGGAAGAAGAAAGATTAAAAACACATTTTTCTTTTTGAGATAACCCACATCTCTATACACACCCACACAAATCTGTGTAAATGAACTTGACATTTTTCAAAGACCTGACTTTAAGGTCTTCTCTTAAAAGTGCAGCCACCCAACCTCTTTTTCTATTGCTTTTCTTTCCTTTTGTTTT
>LZPO01097148.1:176632-201711 GCA_001675575.1 Neotoma lepida | reverse complement strand
CACACACACACACACACACACACACACACACACACACACACACCACCTTTTTCTTAACTCAGACTTGAAACTAATCAATGCTTCTTGAAAACCTGTTTTAGATTAACTACTACTAGCGCCAGACAGGAAAAGTGAGAAGAAAGAAAAGCAGGAGACACTCTGCGCTCTTACCCTGCCTCCTACAATAGTGTTCCCCATTCTCTTCTCCAGGACTACTCTGCTTAAACATACTTGTTATCATCTTTCTTGTATGGGACTCTTAATCTCTGCTATTATTTTAAATGGTCACATGATATTTTATTAATGTAACCATTCCCAGGTTGTTAGACATCGTGTGTCTCCCATTTGAGGCCTATAGTAGACAGTTTTGTGCATGTAACTTTTCATNTGGGGAATTTAATTCCTCATCTTAAAAGAAGTGGACTTAATAGGTCAGAATATGGATGTTTTTATGGCTTGGCACACATTGCCAAATTACTTTCCATAAGGCTTGTCCTAATTTACAATATTTCCTTCACCCCAGGGTCCAATGTTCCTATTTCACTTTCTTAGCACCTTTAGGAACTGTCATTAAAATAATATATATTTTTTNAAATTATTGTGTATAAAATCTACCTCATTTAAATATATGAACATCTCATATTAAGACGGGTTATTATAATTATATATCCTTTGAATTTCAGAGTCTATTATAAAAATTGATGACCAGATAATTCTGTTGGAGCAGTGATCCTCAAGTGAACCATGAGCATAAAAATATGTCGTATTTTGTACTTTTATTGGAATTTTACATTTATTTCCTACTAGTAATAAACCTCATGCTGTTTCTGTATAGGAAATGAGACTTCAGTCCACTTTCACGGTCAAGAATTTCTCAGTAGGATCTTTTGGAATTTATTGATGGTGTTACTTTGACACTGAATTTGGAATTGTTAGGGAAGAACAGAGTTTTCCCACCTTACCTGTGTGGGTTTCTCTATGAACTAAAGGCAGGGGTTTGCCTGGAGAACTAGTGAAAGCTGGAGTAGGCATCAGAATCAATGCCAGCTCTTGCTAAGACGCTGCTGGGCTTCAGCCTCAGAATTCTAGATTAGGGGTTTGAAGTTGGAAAATGTGATGTCCAGGTTTTGAATAGATGCGTCTGACTAGAGGCCTCCTGAGAAGGCAGAGGAAGCAATGCCAGCAAGCGTCTATAGTCAGGAGGGCTAAGCAGTGTGCCCCTGTGGCCTCTGGTGGCTTCATAGCTTCCTGTTGTGTGTTTGTCTCTGTTTTCCAATGCCTGGAAGTAGGGCTCTCAGGCCCGATACACAGAGGCCTATGTGGGAGGAGCCCCTGNAGCCCTGTCTTTGGTTCTGGGCCCGCTGGGATGGGAGAATCAGTAATATCCCAGGCTCTCATATTATACTATGACACTATCACTTAGATTTGTTTCACCATTGGAAAAATATTGATAGTAGTACCAGCTTGCAAAGGTCATGGTGGTTAAATGAGATCCTGTTAATGAAGCAGCTATTATTTGCCTGCTGTGTAGGGAGTACACTGGNTGCCGTTTCCTGGCTCTATTTCTATTGGAAATAGGAGGTTTCCAGGAGCTTCCAGATCTCTCCTACCTTTCACTGTCTTCCTCTCCCCCTCCCCTGTGTTACATGTGTTCCCCATTTCCCTGCCTATAGGAAGGCTCTAGGGGGACACTCTTATTTTCCCGACTTTAATTATTTTGTGATAAAAAATCCATGTTCAGATGTGCCAAAAACTATTGTATCACAGAAAAAAAAAATATCCTTGCTGGCCAAGCTGCATCTCTCACGGGGTAGGGACTAGGAAACACTTGTTAGAGTAGACGTATGTTTGGCACGTGTAGTTTGGGAAGCTGCTTCTAATGAATCCTTGAGTTTGCCAGAGAGCCGCATGGGCTTCTGTTCCTAAGCACAATGGCTTGTGGGTGGGAGCCAGGACAAGCTGGGTGTCCAGCGTGCTTCATGATGTGAATTCACTCCCTTAGTGGGGATGGACTAAGGTTGAACAGATGAATCGGCCTAGGGAGGATGTTCATATTCATTAAATTAATCTGAAAGTTTTTATTTAGTTGTTCATTTTAACCTTGAGGGAAGTGACTGGGGATAGTGGAGGCGAGGTTGGAGGAAGGATTATTTTTGTTCTTTTGGTTTCCTGGAATTTCATGTCCCCGATTTGGAGTTACTAAACAGAGGAGGACCATCAGTTGGCCTCGTGCTGAAATAACAGGGAGGCATCAGAACTTTATGAGAAGCTGTTTGGTGTCCTTCTTACTTCCTCTAAGACAAATATTTATGTCTTTTGTAATAGTCCCAGCCTTTTTGGACATGGCCCCTCTGCTCAAGAGGCCTCCACAGTTCCAAGATGCTGCAGCTCTGTGGTGCTTTTGTCTCTTTAGGTTTGGGAGTGGGATATACAGTTCCTACTGGGGAGTGGCCATGAAGCGATTTTAGACTCCCATCTCTCCCCTCTGACATCTTAAGATAATATTGCTTAATATTTTAGCCATGCCTGACTGTGTAGTACTCTATTATAGGCTGTTGACTTTTGCTCCTGACCTCCATGAAACTGGGTTTTGTCTACGATGTGTATGGTTCCATACNCCATGAATTGCTGTGGAGGCAATGGGTNATGACCCAGCTGTCACAGGCTTCCTTTCCCTAGCATGGAGCAGAGCTGNGCTTCCCCTGCCTGCCTTCAGAGCTGTTGGCTGTGGGTTCCTGGNCCCTTGTCTCCAAGNCTCAGGTCCACAATCCCTTAACCACAATGGAGAGATCCTCGGAGCTCTGGATCCAAAACTTCTTCCTTGCTTATTTGGCATGAAGAAGGGCTGAGAGGGCCAGGGCTAACATCCTTCTACATGACTAGCCTTATCCATCTATATGTTAGTCATCTCTTATGTGTGCCATGGTATTGGTATTAAATTATTTTGACATTGTGCTGTGAGGCATGTAGATAAAGTAACACAAATACTGAATGTCCTCTGTGAACCCCATCACACCAGGCTTCATCCATACACATACTCCTTCATGACTTTTTTTTTGCATATCCAAATGCATCCTCTACCAGTGTCATGTAATTTTTCTTTGCTTCATATTGGCTCTCTCACCTCCCCTCTCCCCTTCCCTCTCTCTCTTCCCTCCCTCCCTCCCTTCTCACTTTGGTAGCCCTGAGTGACCTGAATTGGCTATGCGAACCAGATAAACTGCAGACTACCCTTTGTGTGGGCGTGGTCTAAGGCCTCCAGGACAGAGTCTCCAGGGTGCTCTTGTTTCTGGACACAGCTGTACTGAGTCCTTCCTAGAGTGGGTCCTGTGGGTCTTGTGGGTGTTGTTGTTGATTTGCATGTGATCTTTGTGATGTGTATTTTAAAGATTTGTGAAACTATGGCATGAGAGCTGAGGACCTTGCTCAGAGCCATGCAGCACACTAGAGCTAGGGCTGTTGGGAAAGATAGATTTGCCCCAAAGAAAAGAAAAATTTCCATTAGACATATGCACCCCCAGGGGGCAGGGCCACAACACAACACCAATTATACATATTAATTGCACGTGCCCAAAGCTGTGGGGGAAGTTATGAATAATCTCTCTGATTTCTTTCCCGTGTCCCTTTGAGTCAGCAGCAGCCTTAATGGGAAGGCCACGGCTGACTGTTCTTTCTTTGACAACTGCCTGATGTTACCTCTTCTCTGAATCCTCTTATCACTTGCTGTTTGTACCACTCATTTGGCACTTGAAGTATTTTGTATATTTGTTCTTATTGTTTGTTTTGAGACAGGGTCTCACTGTGTAGCCCTGGCTACAGCAGCTGACCTCGAGCGCAGAGGTCTGGAGTTTTCATCAGTTCTTGGTATCCTCCCTGCTGGCTCAGGGTTTGGCAAAACTCATCCAGTGCTGCATCTGTGGGACTTACAGTTCACTTTTTTACTCGGCCAAACAGATTGTCACATTCAGACAGAAGGGGAGGAACAGCTGTAAGTCTGTCTGGCTGTATCTAGCAACTTAAGTCATTGCACATTCTGAATGCACAGCCCACCCACCACCCTGGCTTTCTCCCTCCTTTCTCCACCAGTTCCACTCACAGGGGACTCTTCTNATCTCTCCAGTGGGGGAGGCTCTTTCCAATTCTTCTCCTTCCTCCATAAACCCCTTCCATCTGGAAAATACCCTCTCCTTGGTAGATTTTCTTTTCCTGGCCTCTGCTCTGCCTTGCAAATGACTCATCTTTGCCCCCCTACCCTGTCCTGGGTTCTGGAACTTCTTTGTATCCATGACACCCAGTTTCTAGAAACTACTTAGGAAACCACACAGTGTCTCTTTCTCTGAACTCCATCCCGTTGCTACCGTCTCTAGTATTAGTTGATATTATCTTTTAATTGGTTTTCCCCCCATTATTTTCCTCTTCATCACTAGTACTGCATCTTTTTTCATCTCCTGCTTCATCCCTTCATCCCTACTCCCGGGCTCAGTCTCTAATCCACAGTGAAGGGGATCAAATGACTATTGAATCAATTTAGGAGCTAACACATAAACATGAGAGAATTTCTCCCTTCCAAGTAAAAGTCAATAGTGGTGAGAAAGGTGTTGAGGGTGCTGGGAAGACAGCGCAGTGCTTGCACGAGGGCGAGAGTTTGATCCCAGGAAGCTACATAGAGAAGTTGGGCGTGATGGCACATGTCTGTAATCCCAGTGCTGGGGAGGCAGAGACAAGGATGTCTCTGGAGCCTGCTATCTAGCTGGCCTAGTCCACTGGTCAAGCTTCTGGCCAATGAGAGTCGCTGTCNCAAATAAAACAAGACAAAACATAACAAAACAAAACAAAAGGTAGATGGCACCCAAATAATGTTGACTGGGGTTGACTTCTAGCTCAATACAAATACTCCTCCCCGACCCAGCATGAANGCATACATATGCACACAGACATACCAATCAANGAACAACAGTTTTGAGGTACTTTTGTACAAGATTTATATTATCTAAGGGAAAAAGAGATACTTGCGCTGTGTTCTACTAAGTGGGTGATTTTCCTGGGCATTTAACATGGCATTCCATTTATAATAGATACAAAGCACTTTTGGCCATAGGAAAAAAAATGACTTTCCTTGGCCAAAGTGAGTTTCCTCCAAAAGAATACTGCAGTATAATTCCAGGGTATTTTCTTAATTAATTAATTAANTTTTTGAGGCGCATAGCCAGAGTCAGGTGGAAATTATGAGTCTGAGCCAATGGCTGAAGAAAGAGAGGCATGACTTGGTGTTCCATTTACAATGAATTAAGTGGTCTTTGTTTGAAAACCTCAATACATACAATACATACAAACATAACAACATTTAATAAGGTCAAAATATGAAAAACAGAAACATAAGGGGGCTAGGATTTTGTATAGCAACGTGCATTGTTGGACTAACTATGTCTTATGTTTTAAATATATGTTTGATTTTTGTGTATGTGTGTGTGTGTGAGTTTCCCAAAAGATTCACCTTTATATTACTGCTCATATTCACATAACCTTTTTGCTGCTAACTGAGCAGCTTACCCCAAATAGCCGGTGATTATGTTACATTTTTCAAGAATTAAACCAGGCTACCAAATGTGTCCCCATGGATAAATGGAGAGACGATGAATGGCACCTTGCTCTCTGTTTCCTGTGGATGTATGTGGCCCCACAAAAGATGGAAGTTCTCTTTTAGCTTGATGTTCAGTTGTGTTTGGGGTGGTTTCTCCAAGTTCTGAAGAGAGAAGACATTTTTGTTTGAATGTATTCAGGGATCCTTACAAGAAAAGAAGGTAAGATTTGGAGANGGTTGTAGCCGCCTCCTGTGAGCAATGCTTTATGTCCATTAGGAGCAATTGCTGTTTGCCCAGAAAGATTTTCATTTGGATCCACATCGCAGATGCAGTTATACAACGTGGANGTTATTTAGAATTAACCAAGTGTCAACTAAAATTTTTAAGATACAATTTAGACTACTTTCCATTTTAAAAATAAACTCTGGAGTTTGGGAGGCTTAGAAACCCTGTCGTATTTCTAGAGCAGATGCTCATCTCTGATCTCCTGCATAAGTGGTTTGTATTTGTGTGAAATTGGTGTGCGTAGATTCTCACCAACCTCTGTGACAAATGAAGAGGGGATTGAAGCTTTTTTAGGGGGCTTGCGAGAACTGGAAAAGCTTAATTATACCTTTTACTCCCAGCCTCCTTCTGTCCTCTGCAACAGCCNCCTGTGTGTCTAGGAATAGAACTAAGTTACATGCAAAAGGGAAAAGGGCCAGCAGCCGAGTTAGTCACTGACCGCGTTGTTGATGAGGGAAACCAAGTAGTAATTTCCCTGGTTTCCTGGCTGGAAGAGGACAGTCACTTTGCTAATCCTACATGGTGAAGTTTTCAATTGCTTTGTGGAATTCATCTTCTTTGTTAAAAGACAGGTAATGATGGTAACTACAGGAGCCACCAAATAGATGCTTGTCTGTCTGGTAGTTTGAAGACATGCCTGTGTGTAGCATGGGTGACTGAGGAAATGAGGACCTCAGGTCACATTATTTGCATGCCCCTAATGGGAAGGATTATTTAAAGCAATGAGCTTTTTGACAAAATAATTTAATAATAAAAAGGTGGCTTGGGGGACGGTCTTGATTTGTNGTTGTTTTTAACCTCTAGATGTTTGCAGATACTTTTAAAAACAATTTTTAAATTTAATTTTATGTGTATGAGTATTTTGCCTACATGTGTGTTTGTGCAACATGTGTGTGTCTGATGCNCATGGAGGTCAGAAGAGGGATTCCCCAGGAACGGAAATTACAGACGGTTGTGAGCTCTTTGTAGACACTGTTGGAGGGCTTTGTTAGTACTTGTAATCTCATAAGAGGATTTTAAGTCTTCGTCTTATGCTTCTGATTTCCTGCAGGTTATATATTTATTGCCTTGTTCTCAACTCATTTTAGGACATGCCTGTGGCTTCCAAAGCTGCCTTGACATAGGCGAAAGGTGATTGGTACCTTATCCTGTCACATTATAACTCATGACAATGACACACAGCAGTGAAACCCGAGGGTGTGTGTGTGTACTCTCCTGCTCACCCACATAATTTTCATCTTGTTGTACGCAGGTATAGTGGAAGATTACAAGCCACCGTTCTATGATGTTGTTCCCAATGACCCAAGTTTTGAAGATATGAGGAAAGTTGTCTGTGTGGATCAGCAGAGGCCAAACATACCCAACAGATGGTTCTCAGACCCAGTAAGCATGCTATGTTATTAGTTTTAGAGTTCATCCCAACCATTGTTAGCTTCCTGGCTCTTAGCATGTACGTGATGCATCGACTCTTCTCCTACACAGTTTTATGTAGGTTCCTAGAGCTTAATTGCATAATCTGGTAGATGTTGCTAATGAGTGACAATAATCACATGAGTGTCCATGTGTGACCAGTGTTGAGAGCTAGATCACTCATTACCATTGCCCTAAAGCTGCAGTTGTATGTATAAACCAAGAGACTGAGTGATGGCGATTAACTCTTGACCATCTCTGCTTACTTGAGTTTCTAAAAGCAGGCTGCTCAATGCTGAGGAGCCTGAATTGTTGCTCATAAGTAGTAGCATATCCAAGACCACTCTGAAAATTCCACTCTTATCTCTGNGTTAGTAACATTACTTTTAGCAGCCATAAGATCCAAGGGCTCTGACTTGGCCCATGGNGTTTGCCTGATAAAGTAAGCTGGTAGGANTCCAAAAGAAGTTCATGGAANGCTGAATGGCNTCTTCATTGGTGGCTAAGGCCTTGAGTACTTGCTTAAAGAAGATGGCTATAGCATGGCCAGCTTCTCAAGACCTGCAAGGTTCTTCAAAACAATTTGACACAGCATCTGCCCAGTCTCCAGGATCACTAAAAAGACAGTTTGTGTGATGTTTCTTTTCTCTCCTCAGACATTAACGTCCCTGGCGAAGCTGATGAAAGAATGCTGGTATCAGAATCCATCTGCAAGACTCACAGCTCTGCGTATCAAAAAGACTTTGACCAAAATCGATAATTCCCTAGACAAATTAAAAACTGACTGTTGACATTTTCACGGTGTCAAGAAGGAAGAGTCAACACTGTCATTGTCCAGCTGGGACCTGATGCTGGCCTGACCAGTTGTCAGAACAGAACCATCGGTCTCCCTCCCGAAGTGGCTGCTTTGACAAAAGCAGGTGTCTCTCGCAGCCATGTTCCGGGGAGACCCTGAAACCACCCTAACCTCGCTCAAAAACTGTGACCTGGGCACGTGGCGGACGGTTCCCACCACAGAGACTAATGGTGGGCAGATACGGTTGCAAAGGGAGGGGACTGGAGGAACACAGAGAGATCCTGCAAGAAGAGATCTGGGCATTAAGACAGTGGCTTTGCATATCTTTCACGGGTCTCCTAGACACTCCCCACGGGAAACTCAAGGAGGTGGTGAATTCTTAATCAGCAATATTGGCTGCACTACTCTTCTGTGTTGCACTAGGAATTCTGTGCATTCCTTACTTGCACTGTTACTCTTAATTTTAAAGACCCAACTTGCCAAAACATCGGCTGCGTATTCCACTGGTCTGTCTTTGGATAATAGGAATTCAATTTGGCAAAACAAAAATGTAATGTTAGGCTCTGCTGCATTTTACACACGTGCTGATGTTTACAACGATGCAAACATTAGGAATTGTTTATACACAACTTTGCAAATTATTTATTACTTGTGCACTTAGCAGTTTTTACAAAACTGCTTCATGCATATGTTAAAGCTTATTTTTATGTGGTCTTATGATTTTATTACTGAAATGTTTTTAACACTAGACTCTGAAATGGACATTTTCTTTTATTATCAGTTAAATTCACATTTTAAGTGCTTCACATTTTTTTTATGTGTGTAGACTGTAACTTTCTTTTCAGTTCATATGCAGAACGTATTTAGTCATTACCCATGCGACACCACCCAATATATTACTGATTTAGAAGCAAAGATTTCAGTAGAATTTTAGTCCCAAACGCTGTGGGGGAAAATGCATCTTCTTCGGAATTATCCATTATGTGCATTTAAACTCTGCCAGAAAAAAAAATAACTATTTTGTTTTAATCTACTTTTTGTATTTAGTAGTTATTTGTATAAATTAAATAAACTGTTTTCAAGTCAAATGGTGAATTTTTTTTTAATGTATAAAAAAGATCTGTGCAATCTAATGTGCTTTCTTTGGAGAGTAGTAGAGACACAAATNTAATTTGAAAATTGAATTTGCTTTTCAAGGGGAGTAAGGAGTCTGGGGATCTAAGGGGCTAGCTCACAGTTTGAATTTGAGATCCCCCCCAATTCTTTTATACTGGGGGTCGCCCGAATTTAAAGTGTGTGTACAGACCTCTCTGATTGCCCTTCCCACCAGGNGCTGTGACTCTGAAAAGAAAGACAGCTGTTGTATAGTGCAGGATCCCAGTGGGTACAGAGCCTTATACACCACAGTGCTTGGAAGTCTGCCCTTTACTTTTCTTTCTGTCTACAACAGCATCGAAGGTAGGATTTAGTTAGCGTAAGCACCAGAAAGGGGGCGGGGACTCCTGAAGGTCCTCTGTGGGTGGTTAGTAACTTTGTTAGCATACATTTATGAGGCATATAGTAGAATCACATTCAACTTGTTTTAGGTGAAAATGGACATTTTTAATTCAAGTTACACACTGCATAAAATTTCCTGTCTTAATAAACTTAACNCATGTAGATCAGAGGCATTAAGTGCATCTACAGTTAGGTCATCATTTCCACAGTCCATCCATGGAACTCGTCCCATCTCATGAAACGGAACTCTATATCTATTAAATGCTAACTTCCTCATTCTCCTATTCTCATCATCCCTGACATCATCATGCGTCATCATGCAGCTTTCTCTCTCCATGAATTTGATCACTTCATGTTCTTCGTAAGTGGGATCATGCAGTATTTGTTCTTTAGTGAAAATTGACTTACTTTACTTATCACAGGGAATTCAAGTCTTATCCATGTAGCATATGTCTGAACTTTTCTTTTTCAGACAGAATAATATTCCATGGAATATATACGCATGGAATCTTGTTTATCTCTGCATCAATGGACCTCCCAATTTTTGGCTATTGAATGGCTAAAGAAAGCTGCCATGAATACCAGTAGACATGTATCTCTTTGTGTTCTTGCTTTTAATTCTTTTGCCTGTATACTCAGAAGTTAAATAGAATCACTTTATTTCTATTAAGATTTTGACTACTTACAAAAAGTATGCAGTTTAATGAATGTAAATAAATGTTTATGAATTGTTGGCATCCATGGAAACAGAACCCCATTGAGCAGCAGAATATTGTCAGCTCCAGGAAGACACTTCCCTACTCACATCTTGTTCCTCAGCCACAATGCTCCTCTCCTGANCATCAACAGTGTATGCCATATTTAGTTGTTATGAACATATTACAAGTAGAAACAAACAGCACCTGTGTGGGAAGGAGTGGGGTCACCAGGCCAGGGGTCTGGTGAATAGGTGCTACCGATCTATTAACAGGGCTGTTCGGTGTGTATTCCCATCAGTGTTCTGTCTGTTCTACATCGTCACCAGTTTCTTGGGATTTTCATTTCCATTTCTGTCATTCTGGTGGGTGTTGTACACATATTTCAGGAAAACAGAAACAGGGCAGGGGTAAGAATGAGTAAATGATAGTTTAAATGGCTCTTGCCAGTCTCCTGGACCAGAAAAAGTCTCAGTTCGCACCTGCTAAGTGTGAGCTATGGATGTACATCACTTACATTGCAGCCTGGACTTGGATGATCAGCAGTGATGTCATTTGGTACCCACCCACTGGGTCTAGCTGCTTCCAGTTGGTCTACTTTTGTAGACCAGTATGTTCNATTCGGGTCTCAGAATGGGCTTATTTGGAAGCAATTTTGATGCCATCTGATTTCACCCTTAATGATTTTAAATTTTCTTTAAGAGCCCATTTCAAAAATTACATCCATGTGTTTGTGGTGGTATTTTATCTATGTCCCCCAATAAAATTTATCTGAAGATCAGAGGAACAAGGTCAGCCACTAGCCTTGNAAAATTAGCACANGCCCTTAATCCTTTCACTTAGCAAGCAGGGTCTGTCTGGATCCCTGTGAGTTCCAGGTTACACTAGGAACAGTCAAGTGTGGAGACACATGCCTTTAATCCTAGCATCAACCATAGAATTCTGGCGATCTATACAGACAGACAGGAAGTGACAGATGGGTGACAGGAGGAAGTGATGTAGCTAGGCTGAAAGAGCCAATGGGAGAACAGAACAGAAAGGGATATTGATGTGGAGGTATAAGGAAAATCCATCTTACGTATGTTTATCTATGTATCTGTATCTATATATGTATCTCTCATCTGTTTGTCATCTTTGTTTTAGGGGTATGAATGTGCTATAGTGCATGCATGTAGGTCAGAGGACAATATGTGGTAATCACTTCCCTCTTGCTGTATGGGTCTCAGAGATGAAGCACCAGTTGTCAGTCTTGGTGGCAGGTACCTTTACTTTCTGAGTCAACTCACTGGCCCCTGAATTTGAATTTTAACCTCAAGATTAAAAAAAATTAAGATTTATTTTATTTTATTTTATTTTATTTTATTTTATTTTATTTTATGTGTATGGGTGTTTTGTCTGCATCTATGTCTGTACCACATGTGTGCAGTGACTGTGGAGATGTGAAGAGTATGTCACATTCCCTGTGAGTGGAGTTTCAAAGAGTTGAGAGTCACCATGTGAGTCTTGAGATTTAAACCCAGGTTGTCTGGAAGAGCAGCCCAGTGCTCTTAGCCATCTCTCCAGCCTGAGATTTGTATTTGGGTAGTGAATCATCGATACATGAGGCGAGAAGAAACCTAACAGCCTTCTGGGAAACTAGGTCAGTGTGGATTCACCTCCACGTCCAAGCAGGAAGCTGACGTCCTAAGGGGTCTGTTGCTGAACCAGGACTGAATATTTAAGATCAGAGTTGAGCCTCTAGCCACANGTCAGTCCTCCAAGGTGACTTCTCCCCTCACTGACATTGGGCCACATTCCCTAGCTACAGAACTCTGGGGTGAGAATACATTTGTTTTTCTCAAACTGTTTTCAAAACAGGCCCCTTGATTCTTAGATCAAGGAGACATGTCCAAAAAAAACTGTTATGGGTATATGGATGTGTATGGGATGGCATGTGTCACCATGTGCATGTGGAGGTCTGAGGACAACCCACAGGAGTCAGTTCTCTCTTACCATGTGAGTCTTAGGTGTCACCTCAGACTCAGGTTGTCAGGTGGCCAAGCCCCTCTGAGTGCCATCTCACCAGCCCTGGGGAGATGTTTTATTTCTCAAGATCTGTAAGAAAACTCAAATGGATTGCCCCATATCCTCCTCCATGGGCATTGTACCTGTTGGGAAGATACTGTTGCCTACCCCTTGTCTAAGCTGGTTTGTGAGGTTTGGGCTAGAGCTAAGTCCACCTACTTAGCTATGACAATTAGAGGAAGGCTGTAGGGCAGGAGAAAGCAGGACATCTACTAGTCTGCATCCTGTTCAGTCAGCAGCCCCCAGCCCTACTTCATGGTGGCAATCCTTTCCAAAATGCCACTGTTTCGTGGTCCAGTTTGCAGTTGTCTTATTATTTGCTGAAGCAGCCTTCCTTGTCCCCTACTCCCTATACATACTCCCAAGAAGCCAGGGCTGCTCCGCAGAAGGCCTGACCCCCTGCAGGGTCCTCAGATGTCAGTTCCCTCTCTGGTGGTCTCCTTTAAACTTTGGCACTCTAGAGCAACCCCACCCTCCTACCTTTGTTCCTCTGCCTGCTCTGGGTGCTTCCTACANGTGAACTTTAAAATATTTTTGGCCTTTCCCCAATTCCTAGCTGCCAGACCCAGCTAAACATTCTCCAAATGCTCTGAAACAGAACCCTGTAGTCCCTGACTCTCCATTGGACTGACACCATCATTGTCCTGTGACCTCTTTGTAGCCACTTTATAAGGCGGCAGCATAGTTTTATGGTCCCAATTAGTGGATTAGAAAACTGAGGCAGGAATCTGATTATTCAACTAATTAGTACTCGAATTAAGATTATTCTTAAGCTTTAAGGCAGAGCAGTGTCACTTACCTGTGACTCCATCTCTGGAATCCTCACCTCACATGCTCACCTCCCAGTTTCCATCCCTCCTGCTCTAAGGAAAGGACTGAGAAAGAATCACTTGTGTAGTCTTATCTCTTCATGAGTTTATATTCCACAGGAAGATCAAATGAACCAGTTGAACTGTCCGTTATATTTCTAGAATGTTAGCATCTCCACTACCTGTCTGGTTTTCCTCTTTCCTCTCACCTCTTTGTCTAAATCAGCAATATTTTTTCCTACATACACTGAAGGACTCCTAGTCACTGTACATCTGTATCATGTTGAATAACTTTGGCTTCAAAGCTTCCACCACCCCACCCCCACCTCCAGAAAGGTTCCTACCTCATAGTCTGCTGTTGTCAAGGATCCTGAACACAGTATTTCACAACCTAAGTAATGCACATTTCAGGAAGTGACTGGCCATGCAATGCCATTCTTCTCTATGTAGAGTTCATCTTGAAGTGTCTACNATGTNAATCTCTTAAGTCCCTGTTATCCTCCAGCAAATAGTTAAGGGCTCCTGAGCAGTCACTGTGTGTGTGGTCCTTTGCTCTCAAGTGAGCAGGTATGCCTCATAGACACTCTAGCAGGGGGGGTGCACTGTATTTTTACCTGCTCTTTGGAGATCCTCTGGCTAATGGAGGTTCTGACTCTGTTGTTGTTACCGTTGTTCAGTTTCAACATTTTAAGAAATAAATTAAAATCTACATTCCAGTTGTAAAAAAACTGCCCAGAAAAAAGTCTCTCTCCAGCTATACTAAAATATTTCACATGGTTATCTTTGAGCGGTGGTGTTTGGAGTTATTTTTTCATATTTTATTTTTTAATATACATGTGTATATATGTGCGTGTATGTGTGCATGTGGATGTCTGTGCATGTGTGGTGACCAAAGTTAATCAGGTGTCTTTCTTGGTCACTCTCCACTTTAGTGTTTGAGGCAGGGTCTCTCACAGCCTGGAGCTCATTTAATTAGGGGGACTGGCCGGTAAGTTCCAGGCATCTGCCTGTATATGCCCTGCTCCAGCACTGGAGTTACAGACACACACCAGCTTTCATATGGGTGCTGGGGATCAAACTCAGGTCCTTATGCTTGCATGGAGAGCGTGTTGCCCACTGAGCACGAGCCGTCTCCCTAGACAGCTTTGTATAATGAGAAACTTCTTTGGAANATAAAGGCAAAGCAGTTTTGTTCTGGTTTGGGAGGCCAGGCCAGTCTGTTAATTACCAACTGACTTGCTGGGTGGCTGATAATTACTTTTGTCAATTTACAATTTTAATACTTTCTAAGTTATTGTCTAAAAAGGCAGCTAGCTCTGCAGTTACACTAGGAAGCAGCNGTCCCCTGATATTTCTCGGTCTTGCTTTCTCCTCTNTCTTGGCAACTTCTTTTACTTTTTAAAGTCTTTGCCTTTGCTTTNAAACAGCATAATTATCTTTCTATTTCTTGTTTTTGTTTTTAGTTCCAGACATTATTTATTCGATTCTATTCAAGAAGAGAATGTGACTTTTACCAGCTTTTTCTCACCCTCATCTTGCATGTGTTTATACCTCTTTCCTCTTTGTATTCATTCATTGATTTAATACATATTTACTGAGTGCTTAGTATGTGCCTAGCTGATTGCCATGCAACAGAGGTTTTTAGAGTATAATTTTGGGTGAAATCAGTGCCCATTGCTTGATTTTTGTTACTAATGTTATCCACTAATAATTCCATTTCTCTCCCTGTACAGAGTTTACTTTCCCTAAAGTAGATGGTGTGTGTGTGTGTGTGTGTGTGTGTGTGTGTATGTGCACACACACTCAAACTCTGGCGTTCGAACCTAGGACCCCAGACATGTGGGTCAAGCACACTATCACTAAGTCACATCCTCAGATCTGGATGGATTTCTTCTCTCTTCTCATTTATGAAGTGTTGGTATATGGTCATTCACTCCTCTCTATTCATCCAATCAAGTCAACTTTCTGCTTCTCCAGAAGGTTTAAATTCTCTTGCAGCATGCTGTCGTGCTCCAGGCAGCACTGGGTACTGTGTACACCTGGTACTGCTCTCCTCCGGACTCTCCTTTTTTAACTAACTGGCCCTTCCCTGTATAGGAAGCTTGNTTGCCACTATCTTCTTTATCATTTGTTTATTTAGCTAAAATGTATCTTCCAGTGATTTCCNGAGAAAGGNTCTGTGGGGAGTGCAGTGTTTCAGAACTTTTAGATCTGGAAATCTCTTTGTCTTCATGCACATTCCATTAAGAGTTGAGGACGATAACACTCCAGGTTGGACCTTCAAAATTTGGGGGTGGGAATATACTATATTTACTACATATAGTGTATATAATACACTGTATCATCCTACCTTGTCTGCTGATGCTGAGAAGTTTTGTGTCATCTGTGTATAAATCCTTTACATAGTTTTTCTCAGAATTTTTTAAAGATTTCTTCCTTGTCCCTATGGTTGTTTCTATCTTGAGTTCTTATAATTTACATATTGGGCCTTCTTAGCTGATCTTCTGACTTAAAAACATTCTTTTTCTGCTCTTTTCTAGATCTATGCCTGTAATCTGACATTAAGANCATTGAGTCCAAGAGCAGACGCCCTGGTGATGANCCCAGGCCTGTGACTTTGCAGCTGTTGAATTTAGGACGAGTCACTTTCCCCTGCTCTAGTTGCTCCTGTTAAGTGGGCATGTTTTGTTATGATGATTAAATAACCCAGCACTTACTGTTTCCTCAGTCATACTTTCCAACATTTTCCAACTGCATTTCCCATTTCTCAGCAATATGTTGTACATTCAGAAAGTGGGCAGCTCCTTAAAAGTCAATTTAAGTATAAAAATATATAGTATGCCTCATCAAGCACAGCCCTTGTTGGGTTAGTTAGAATAATTTGAAACATGTTAAATTTGTGCTACCCATGAGTCTTTCCCAGGCCCCTGTCTGGTCTGATGTGATCCACTGAGGAAAGGGGCTCCTCTGGATAATTCCCTGTTAGTCAGAGGAAACTGGAGATGGGTTTCAAACTTTTGGTAGTCCTTTTATAGGTGAACAGAAGTCCTCTTTCCAATGTATTGGTCGATATTTTTACTGGNATCCTTCCCTTTNTGCTTTTCACACTTGTTGTAGTGTGGCTCTTTTGATGATGAATTCTTCAGCTTTTGTATATCTGGAGAAGTCTCTGCTTCTCTGAGCTTGTAGCTGTCTCTTATACACATCTAGATGTGTATAAGAGACAGCTCCAGTTGTATGTACATTTTTTAGGCTGCTGATGTCCCACGGATCCTTGGTGGATACCATGTTTCTTGACTTCTGTGTTTGACTTTGGATGGTTTCTAATCTGGGGTCTTCAGATCCATTAATCTTTTCTACAAGGCTTGGTGTGTCACTAATCCCTCAACTCCATTTTTCGTCTCACCTGTTGGAATTTTTTAATCTCTAGAGCTCAATGTAAGCATTTTGAGAAATATCTCTGACTTTAATTACAGTGATTGGCAATACTGAATACAGTTAGGATAATTGCTCTAATGTCCTTACCTGCTGATCTTTACATCTGTGTCAGTGATAGATTCGTTTCAGGTAAGTTTTCTTCTCATTGGAGGTCATAGTTTCTTGGTTCTCCATAAACCTGGTAGTTTTTATTTTTTATTAGATTCCAGACATGGTGAAATTTACCTTACTGGCTGTCAGATATTTTTGTGTTCCTGTAAATATCCTTAAATGTTGTTCTAGGATACAGTCACTTGGAAACAGTTTATTCCTAATGGTTCTTGATATTCATAATTTTAGGTGGGGCTGGAGCAGGCATAGCCTTGGCCTGATTAATCCTCACTCCTGAGTAAAGGTTCTTCCAAGTACTTTACCAAACAATCAGGATTTAGGCATTTTTTCCAACTAGTGTGGGAAAAACAAGCACTGTTCTTGGTCAGGGTAAAGACCAAAAGAGTGGTCTTCAATTTTTTTTTTTAATTAATTTTACTTTATCCCTTCTCCATTTGCGGGTGGCTTCTTCACACTGACTGTTATTCATACAGTCACAGGCTTTTGCTTCCTGGTGCTCTTGTTTGAAAGCCATCTACTGCTTCGTATGGCATATTGAAGAATTTCCCCCTTTTATTGCTGAGTGATTACTTTTCAGATCTTGAGTGGATACTTTAAGGCAGCGGTTCTCAGATTGTGGTATTTACATCAGTGACACCAACAGGAGCAGGGAACTTGTTACACGTTGAGTTTACCAGTGTAGACCTCAGACCTATAGAATTAGACACTCTGGTGGGGGAATGCAATAAAGAGCCAGTAAACTGTATTTTAACAAGCCCCCCAAAGTAAATCCAATAAACACTAATTTTTGAAAACCCAATGCCTTAGAACCCACAGATTGAGAATCTAGTNGGAGGAACCTAAGGAAACATTGCAAGTTTCTTTGAATCCCCCTAAGCAGGCAGCTGCCAACCTCACAGGTGTAGATTAACCTAATCCAATGAAGATGAGCTACTCAAGATGAAGGCCACAGAGGGAGTCATTTCTGCTTTTCCTCTGGAACCCTTCATGGTTGGGAAAATTCACTACAAATCCATTTTTCCCTTGTAGTGGTGAGAGTTTGGGAGTTGAGACTAAGCTGGGAGCTGGCAGTAACTAATCTTAATATGTCTGAGACCATGTCCCCAGCTTTTGGGACTTCTTGGTCCCTGATGNCATGTCTGGTAAACAAGCTGTTGGCTCCAGGGGCAGGGGGCTGGAGAACGGCTTGGCAANNTCAAAAAGAAGAAAGGAGTTCTATGCCGTAGGGCTTCATGCACCAGAGGAGAGTTGCAACAGCATTGGGCAAATGTATTTATTTTGAGAAAAACACCCTTTCAACAGCAGTGGGTCAGGCTCCCCAAAGGGCAGATTTGTCCAAAGAAGTCAATCTGGCTGTCTGCTCTGTTTCCCTTGACAACACAATGCCCCACCTCTTCTGTCTGCTCCTCAGCTATAGGACATAGAAAAGGAGACAAAAGTTGTCGCTTGCTGTGTTTCTCTAAGTAGATTTTCTTACCACAGTCCAAACTCACTCAAATTGAAGTAATTGGTCTCTTCCTGAAAACACTCCAATTTGAAAAACATGTAGATCTGTAGCCTGAGAAATCCATTCAGTAGCACAAAACTGTAATGCAGTTTGTTGATGATCTGAGTCAAGCAGGTGCTATCAAAACACGTATAATTGAATTTTTTAGAAAAAGATGATTTTGTACTGGCAAGACAGTAGACAGAGTTAGTACCTGGTGGAATATTAATAATACATCTGAATGCTGTCCTGGTCATACAATTTCTCCAAGGTTATGAGTACTCAGGGTAGTTTAAATAGGTGTCACATCTTCTTTGTCTATGTATCTCTTCATTGGCCCAGCTGAAACTGGTCCATAGACCTCTTCTTTTAGTACCATTTGCTGCTGATCTAGTCAAGAGTCAAGCCTGAAGGAAATGCTAAGAAACATTAGACAAGTTTTTCAAAGGCAGACATGCCAATATGTAGCGTGCCCTCCTCATTTTAGGAGTTTTGGGACAGGACCCTCACCCACGTCCAGGTGCATACAATCTCTGGCATCTCAGCCTAGTCAGTGAACTCAGNGATGGTCCCTGTCACCAAACCTGCCTCGGACTTCTACCTCCACATTCCCTCACTCTACCACCACCAATGCCAACTTCCTTGGAGTGAGTCCTGTTTAAAAAGTCATTCTAGTCAACTTCAAAAGTCATTTGTTCTATGCTAGCACTTTTAAGAGCTTAACACTAACTCATTTCATTCTTTGAGAGAGTCATTTCTGATCCCACCTGCAGATAAGAGGATTGGGATGTCGAGACTGGGATCCTCTGTGTCCTCACCTCCATGGCAGTCTCCTCCTGCTTTGTAGCTTTGTCCTGTGTGTGTATTCTCATGACATGGCTGGATTTACAGTTCCCATGCTGGAAGCACTATCATTGCCTCTCCAGCAGAGAAGCTGCCCCTACCTGATGTGAGCCTTTTTGCCCCTGGGCTGCTTGTTTCCTCTGCTGCTTTCTTCTTCCAGCATGTGAGCTTCTTCAGAGCAGGTATCATTTCATACATACTCGATAGTTAATAAACAGTGGTTGTTTCCCCTCCCTTCATAGTGCACACAGAATCGTAATGTCATAAATGCCGCTGGACCTTACCTCAGAGCTCCTTCCTAGGGGGTCTTGCATTCAGCCAGGTTTTTGTTGTCATTGTTGATGTTATTTTCGTTGCTGGGAATGAAACCTAGAGTCTTGCACAAAGCTAACAAGAGTCTTACCAGTCTCATCCCAAACACTAGGGCTTTTCCAACTAGACAGGCAGAGAGTAACCTAAGGCCTTGGGCTGGGAACATACTCAGTAGTGCACGTGCAAATACATTCTCGCTTATCNAAGAATGATGACCCTGGCTTGGATAATGTTCCTGTTTTTCAAACCACATGAGGACTGTGGGTTGCTGTGTAAAACAGATCAAATTTTAAAGCANTGTGCAGACCCCCAAAAATCTGAAGTTGAGAATTTCTGCATGAATTTTGCATGGTTTGCTTTAGAGGGAACAGAGTAAATTTTTAGTTACATATGTTTTGTATAACATCCAGAGACACACAGATTACATACAAAAACTCAAAAGACAGTGGTTGGGGTGGCATGCAGAAAGGGGCCCAGTCAAGTGAAGTTTAAGCACAGATTTGAAAAGGAGGTGACAGGTGAGAAAAGTTGGAGAGAATGAAAACAAACACCCCGAGGCTGACACAGAAGGTGCTAACCAAAATTCTTGGCACTGCCCAAAGATGCCTCTTATTGAATTTGTTCTCCCCTGAAAATGGCAGTTCCTAAGATAGATCTAAGGGGCTGGGTGGCTTTGTCATCGTGGCATCAAAATGACAGGGTGGTAACATCATCAGTGTGGAGTGTGATAAATGCCTTGAGAGCTTTTTGGAGAATCTGCTGAGTCATGGACGTGTTTTCTAGAGACTCTTCTGCTGGCAGTCACACCCATAATCTCCATTAATGTNTGCCATGAGCCATAAGATCACACACAGTCAGAAAGGACTTCTTTTTTTCATAAAAGGAAGACTTCAGAAATATCATATATATATAAATTTTTTGGAGGATGGCACTGTCTCAGGAACATGAGTAGCAATTATTGACTTGTTGACCATTTCTTCAATTCATAAGTAAAGTAGTCACAAGCAATTTTTTTGCTGAGAAATAGCAGATGCAAGGGAGTGAAAACTGTGAGGTCTACCTTTTCAGAAATATTTGACTGACTTGAGAAGAAAACAGCCAGCTACAAGGGAGCACATCGAAGAAGTTGCAAGATGAGGAGAGAAACTGGAGAAGTGAGCAAGCATGCTGACATTTGACTGAGAGACTTTGCCAATGTCTCCCCACAGACTTACTGTTCACTTGAAGTTTTTCATATTGCAAAATGTAAAGGAAGATTTTAATATTCAACAGGATAGAAGCTTTGCTCAATTCTACTAGCTATAAAGCCTTGAGGTGACCCATGTAGCATTAGTCTCAAGCTGCGCCCCCAATCGTGGTCATAATACCTAAGGGCAGGACATTTGATATGGACAAACATGAAAAATGAAAATTATAAACAAATAAAAACCAGAATGACTCCATACCTTGGAAAAAGGGGTGTGCATTCATACAGGCAATAGCTACAGAATGAAGCCTTCAGTTACCATGTATGGGATGAGCTGTAGTAATTCTTTCTNTATCTATAGCTATGACTACATAGGAAACATAAAAACATATGTGAATTTTTAATTTTTCTTCCCATCTATATTCTAGCTCACAAAAATATAAGTGGAAGCTAATTTTTATGTTTTGACAGCCTCTTGCCAATGTTATCCTTAAGGCTTTATACAGCAGGGATTTAAAGTTGCCTAAGAAGTTATTTTGGATTTAGATTTAAAGCCAAGTCCAGTCTGAAAATATAAAGATGTGGTGGTGAATGGTTTATTTGCCCCATGTGGCTGGTGAACAGCCCCTCCACGTCCTAATCCACAGAACTGTGGACAGCGTNGGGTTGCATGGCCAGGAGACCTTATGCAGGTGGAATTACAGTAGCTAATCAGCTGAATTTAAAACGGGGAGCTTATCATGCCTTGTATGATCACTGAGTGCTTCACAAATATGAAGAGAGATGGAGAAGAGAAGGGGTAGATGTGCTGATGGGAAAAGATGACAGAAGGGGNCCATTGTGACTGGTTTTGAAGGTGGGGGGCGGGGACTGCTGGAAGTTGTTAGAGGCAGAGAAATAACTTCCCTTACAGTAGAGCTTCCAGGGAGGATTGCAAAATGGCTAACAGTTCATTAACTGGATTTGGGCTTCTGAACTCTTGTTTAGGAGGTGTGCAAGCACATGCACGTGTGTGTATATGTGTGTGAATATGTGCATGCTTGTATTTGTGTGTGTATATGAGTGTGAGTGTGAGCAAGTGTGTGTGTGTGTGTGTGTGTAAGAGAGAGAGAGAGAGAGAGAGAGAGAGAGAGAGAGAGAGAGAGAGTGTCAGGTGCTCTTGGAGACCAGAAGAGTGTCAGATCCCCCATAGCTGGAGTTAGAGACAGTTGTCAGCTTCTGATGAAGGTGCTGGAAGCTGAACTTGGGTTCTCCGACAAAGCAACACACACTCTTAACCCTTAACCACCTCTCCAGGCTCTTCTACCCCAATATTTTGGTACATTTTTATTTATTTTTTTCGGGGGGTCAGGGAGGAAGCTGAGCCACAGCTCACATATGGAGAGGAGTCAGTTTCCTCCTGTCCTGTGGGTGCCAGGGATTAAGCCCAAGATGTCCAGCTTGGTGGCAGGTACCTTTCTACACTGAGCCATCTCACTAGCCCCCATCTTTGAGACTCTTAGCACATTTATGTTGTTTAAGCCCTCAAGGTTGTTGTAACTTGTTATGACAATAAATAGGAAACCAGTTCACCTTGAAATTAGCCAATTTTGTCAAATTAATCCTCTTTCCATTTACTAACAAAATCCATTTGAGAGTTTTAAGGCTTCTNCTTTTGACTATGAGAGTTGNCCTGTCTGTAATTACCCTGTGGCAGTAGACATCCGAAAACAAGGTGCAATATTTAAAGCCAGTTTTCTACCATCACACACTGGGCTGCATAGGGAACACTTAGGAGAAGGAAAGCAGTCCACCCTGTAGGCACAGCAGCTTTCTGGGAGAGAGCAAGTCAAGTGAGTAAGCCTCCAAATGAGGCAGGCTACATACGCTAGACCTATGCGATGTACAGATGGAGACCCCAGCTGCCCCCGGTTCTCCATCTGTGCATCACGGATATTCTTCATACATTGCTTAGCTGAGGAGACTGGAGAAACTGACAGTGAGGATTTATGAAGGCAGGTAACAGAGAGAGGGAAACTAGATAAAGGGCACTGAAGATATGTATGTATAACAGAGATGTGCTCGAGTCTTTGGCTGAATAATGATTTGCAAATGAATAGAATAAATTTCTGTGAGGCTGGACAGTATGAACATCTCAGGAATAAGCAATCTTAAAGGATACAATGGTTGAGATCTTGGTTGGAGGTTTGGTTGGTGATGGGACCTTGAGACAAGGCTTAATGGGAAGTGTTAAGATCACTAGAGGTGCGACTCAGGTGGGCCCTTAGTTGTTATTTGTTTTCCTGTCTTGTGATATGACTGTGATGCCATCCTCATTGAGGCCCTTCCTGGAGCTGAACTGATGCTGGTGTCATGCCTTTGAGCCTCTAAAAGTGTGAACAAAATATACAAATGTCCATTGTAAAGTTATCTAGCCTAAGATACTTGTTAATGGGTCAAGTCAAATAATTTTCTAAGCTTGCACAGGGATGAAAGTTGCTAAAGGAGTGATGGAATCTCTCTGAATACACAGGGCATTTCAGAGCAACTTGAGACAGACTACATCGTAGTAACGGGGCTGTAACAACAGCTCTCATAGGTCTACTCCAAACAGTAAAAACAAATTCCCTAAATAACAAAGTGATTCACAAAAAAAGTTAAGATGTAGATCAAAAACCAAAATGATTTAAACTAACGTAATGAAATCACATGCTCAGCAATGTAACATCTACAATATCCAGTACGTAATAAAAATAGTAATTTCTACACACCCAAAGAAAGAGAGGATAAAGAGAATTATAGCCTCGACAGGGGATAGAAGGAGGAAACAGTGAGTCAAGGGGACTAATACATCTGCTTTCAATATGATTAGTATGTTCATGGATTTCCAAGAAAATATAAATTTAATGTAAACATGGAGGCGAGATATGATAAGAACTAAATAAAAATCTTAGAGTTGGAAGTTGCAACTCATAATGGGAATTCTCATTGCCTGAAATGTCAGCAGATTAAAGACTGCTGTTCAAAAAGGTCAATGATCTTGAAGACCTGGCAATAAAAATTACTCAAAATGAATTCTGGAAAGGGAAAAACTAGAATCAGTGAGAAAACTGCTGTAATTGGGGGATAGTAGTCACAATATTACACAGGGAAAACTGGAGTCTCAGTGAAAGAGCAGTGATAGAAATGTACTTGAAGGACTAGTGTGTAAAAGCATTCCAAAACAGGGAATGCCATTTTCACATATATTTAAAGATCCGGCCCCATAAAGTCCAAGAAACTAACCACAAATAAAACCCTATAAACATTAACAAAACGACACCCAGATTATCGCTAACAAGTTAGCAAGGTTTGAAAATAAGGAGACTATATCCAAAATGGTCAGGGGGAAAAAGACATATGTATTGACGAATGAAGATAGGAAAATAGACTTCTCATTAGAAACGATGAGAGTCAGAGCCATTGGAATGGCACTTTTTAAGTACTAAAAGTAAAACTGTCAACCTAAAATTTTATGCACTGTGAAAATATCCTATAAAAATGAGGTTAAAATAAGGCTTTTTCAAATAAACCAAAGCTGAAAGAACTCACCCTAAACAATTCCCACTGGGGGAAAAAAGTTAAAAGAATCTTAGGCCAANGGAAATCACACTTGATGCGAACTTGGATGTACACAGGGATGAAGGCTGAGAAATAAGAATGTTCAAAGATATAAATGACATCTTTCTCATGTCACATTATGAGAAAAGGTAAGTTTCATGATGAGGAGTTTATCCAGAGCTAAAGATACACTAAATATAGAGTCAGTTCATCAGGAAGATAAAATCTCCAAAACACTTATGCATGGACCTAATAACAGAGGCTGAAGTGATGAAAGGAAATATAAAGTCACCTACAGTTGTAATTGGGAATTTCAGTGTATTTCCCCCCACCTTTTGGGGTGGGTTAGAAGCTGGTACCTCAGGCATGTTAAGCACATTAGCAAATGAGTTCTGTCCTCCTCTGTAATTTCAAGGACAAATAGAGATAAGCATGATTTAAGCAAATATATAGAAAGAAAGCAAACAACAACCCAGATGAAAACACTTGACATAGGGCTTGGGGCAGTAGCTCAGTGGTACAGTACTTGCCTAACATGTCAAGGCCCTGGGTTCAACTCCAGAACTACAATTAAGAAAACAAAAAACTTCATTTACAAAGATAGATAATATGTTGGGCTGTAAAAGAGGCTAAAATAATTACATATGGTAATCCAAATGAAGGTAGGAAAAGAGAATCAAGAACAAATAAAACAAATAGAAAAGTAGCACAGTGCATTAAATATAAATGGTCTAAACATTTCAATTAAAAAGCATAATTGAACTACATTGCCTGTAAGAAACTCATTTTGAATAAGATAGGCAAAAGTACAGAAAAAAGATAAATCTTCCAAATCCTAGTTGGAAGAATTGGGCTGGTGAGAGGGGCAAGGGAATAAAAACACCTGCTGGAGCCGGGCGGTGGTGGTGCACGCCTTTAATCCCAGCACTCGGGAGGCAGAGGCAGGCGGATCTCTGTGAATTTGAGGCCAGCCTGGGCTACCAAGT
>LZPO01097148.1:161076-172107 GCA_001675575.1 Neotoma lepida | reverse complement strand
TGTGGGTTCTGGGAGCCAAATCTGGGTCCTCTGGAACATCAGCCATGTGCTCTTAACTGCTGAGCCATCTCTCTCCAGTCTTAATATCCAGATTTAAGAAAGTTAGCAAGTAATGCACTGCAGAGCTCAGTACTCACTGCCCCTAAGTCTCACACCATCTCAGCCCCCATCATGGAAGTTTGATCTCTTGTTCTATTCCAGCTCCAGAGTTCCACTCACAGCAACGTTCCAGCCCCAGATGATAGATTTCTCTATAAGCTCAATTTATGTAAATAAACACATTTTAAAAATAAAAGGCTGGTATTTCTCAAATGGGTT
Organism: Neotoma lepida; assembly: GCA_001675575.1. Classification (NCBI taxonomy): domain Eukaryota; kingdom Metazoa; phylum Chordata; class Mammalia; order Rodentia; family Cricetidae; genus Neotoma; species Neotoma lepida. The sequence goes on along the minus strand of LZPO01097148.1, from coordinate 171,789 downwards.
ATTTTTATAAAATGGAGAAAAATTAAACTTCTGCATAACGTGTTAAGTTCTGTTATGTCAATCAAATACCATGGTTCATTATTCTCCTTCCTTTTCATCTCAGTAAACAAACAAAACAAAATAAGTGATTTTTACATGTAGTAGAGAAATACAACACAACCTGGGGCAGTTTTGTAGTCTCTGGTGAGGTCTGTCATGATTCTGTCAGCCACAGCTTCCCTCCCTTCTAATATTTGTTGGGGGAAACAGAAGACGCTGCTGTGGTTGAGGGAATTGGGTGCTGTCGAGGACGCTGTGTGGAAATCCAGCTACATAATTAGTTTTTGTGTATGCAATGGTGTAGAGTGTACATGTGTGCATGTGGGTNTTTGTGTATGTATGTGCTGGTGTGAGTTCATGTGGAGGCCAGAGGTTGGTATCAGGCATCTTCCACTACTGCTCTCTCTCCACCTTACCTTTTTGGGTGAGGTCTCTTGCTGAACCCAGACCTCACCAAATGACTGGCTTGGTTGGCTGATAAGGTCTGAGGATCAGCTTGTCTCTGACCCCAGTACTAGGGTTACAGATGTTCATGACCACACCTGCTTTTAGGGGGAGCAGGGCTGGGCATTGAACTCATGTCCTCATGCTTATGTGGCAGATCCTTTAGTGACTGAGCCACTTCTCCACCCCACTTAAAAAAGATAAGCAAAAGCTTTTTAGATTACATTAAATCACTTCTTGTCTAGAATGGACTCGTGTACAAGATAAACCTCTCATGCACTCATACAACACAGGAATTCAAGTTTGAGACTTTGTCACTGGCTGTCTTAGTTACTTTTCTATTGCTGTGATAAAACACCATGACCAAAGCAACTTATCAAAGAAAGAGTTTAATATGGTTTCAGATGCCNGAGCAAAGGCATGGTGGCAGGAGCAGTGGAGAGCTCACATCTTGATCCAGAGAGGAGGGGGAGAGCAGGGGGGCAGATGGCATGNACTTCCAAAACCTCAAAGCCCACTACCCCCCATTACATACCTCCCCCCAAATGAAATTATTGCTTTGACTCTTACTTTTTCTTTCAAGTGATGATGGCATACTTGTTCATTAGCTTCCCTCCTCCTCACTATAGTACAAACTAACCTGAAGCCTCTGTGCCCAAACACAGTAACTTAGAACCGCCATTGACTGGGAAAATGAATTTAGATAGGGAACTCCAAGAGTTGTGTATGTGGACATGCAGGGAAAAAAAAAATCATCTACCCGTGCTTCTTAGGTACAAAATCACTATTAGGTATGATCCTTTAGTACAAGTTAAGAAAAGTTCAACAAATTAAATATTCAACAGTGTATTATTGCCATCTACAAATTTCTTTTTTTTCCATTTTATTTTATGTGCTTTATTGTTTTGCCATGGTTTTTGGGTCCCCTGGAACTGGAGTTACAGACAGTTGTGACCTGCCATGTGGGTGCTGGAAACTGAACCTGGGTCCTCTGGAAGAACAGTCAGTGCTCTTAACCGCTGAGCCATCTCTCCAGCCTCTTGAGCACCCAATGTGGGAAGACCACTGGGCTTCAGAAAGTGGCCAGGAGCCCTACTACCTGCCAGTCTTTTGTCTCTTGTGGCAGCATCTCTCTGTGCTGCCTCTNTCCTCCTTGAGCCACTCTCCTACTCCATGTGACCACAGAGAGGGAAGTGAGCACCTCAGCATCTTCACTGAGAGATGATCGTGTTACCCAGTTGTCAATGCTACCTTGCTGCTTTAGTCACACATTTGCATTCCAGAAGACAGCATCAGATGGGTCCCTGTCCAGTGCAATTTGCTACAACCAACGTCTGAGTCCTGCTGAACAAACATGACTGCTGTTCAATTCAAGGAGACTTCTCAGGACAGTGTGGGATAATACAGTTGGTGAGCTGGGACTATAACCCAAATGGTGTGCTATTTAAATGATCTTACATAAAAAATGAGATTCATCAAATAGATAGTATGTGTTCCCCACAGTTTGATATCTGCTTATTAACATCATAATTTGCCCCCCACTTTAATATACTTTTATATGAATATATTTTTACACGAAATTTAAGGAACCATGTTATTCTGTATCTTAAGCAATTTCCCAAAGTCACAGGTTTAATGTGTTTTATTTTTGTAATTATCTATCATCTATCTATCTATCTATCTATCTATCTATCTATCTATCTATCAATCTATCATCTGTCTGTCTATCTATCTGTCTATCTATCACTAAATGAAGCTGTGAAAATATGAAGTTTACAAATGACCCATTATTGGACATATTCCCGTACAACCTGTACAGCCTTTAACTAAAACGTCTTATTCACCCTGTCCATCTTTAGCCCTTTCCTTATATTGCAACCGCAGTTATCCTTCAGACACACAAANGTGATCATATCGCCTTCCCCGAATTAAACCATGTTAGTAAACCTTCCTTGTTCAGTGAATGACAAATACATCCAATCAGGGTTCAGGCAAGACCTCAGAGCTATCCTAGACTCATTTTCTTCCTTCACTGATTCACTTATTTCTACCTTTGAAACACCTGACTGCTTCTCACTACTGCTGTCACCCTATGCAAGCCACCATCATTTTTACCTGGCTAATTATAATCACTTCCTACCCAAGTTCCCTCTTGCTCTACCTTCCTACAGTCTGTACCCACAGAAGAGCGATGAGGAGCATCTTGAAGTCTAAGTCAGGTTGTTTTATCCACTATATTCTAGCATTCGGATGACTTCTCTGCCTCTCCAGAGTGAATGTCTTCAAGCTCCCAAGTGCCTTTATGCTGCTTCATCTAAGATCCTTGGCAGATTTTTTTTTTGAAAAATAAATGAGCACAGGCCCATGTCTTAGTAATAGACCTTCAACCAATTGACTTCCTAACTCTGGTATTTTTCTCTGTATATTTCACAAACAGTGAGATAGGGCTTGCAATGCCTATTTCAGGTTTCCCTTTTAGTTCTTCTCTCATTTTTGTTTGAGGAAAGTGTAGCCATTCTCAGTACTTGCTTTCTGGTGTGAGTGAATGAAATCTAGGGAACTCAGAGTGCATCCTACACACTCAGTAAACTAAACTCCTTGCTTGATTCTTGAACTTGGGTAATTCTGCCCGCAATGTTTACTCTCTGGGTCCTTTATCTCCACTCTCCTTGCTCTCTGATTGCTTCTCTGGGGATGGCAGTTGCTGTGACTCTGTGTTCATCAAGGAGGAGGGTAGGCTGAGTTATAGCAGTGCCANGCCACAGTTCTTGCCAACACCCATCTCTCCCGTGAGACCGTACTGCCTCCTGACCACGGGTTGATTCCTCCTTGGCTTGTTTGTTTCCTCATCCATTTCAACAGAGGAACATTGAGGACATTGCTTTAAGAGGCTCATGGGATGGAAGAAAGACCTGTGCTCCCATGCTAGTGATACAGACTCCAGAAAAACATTTCAGAGAAGACTGTTCCAATGAACTCTCCTAATAACTGTATAGAAGTCTTTGTTTTTGTTTCATTTCTAAGCAGTGCAGAATTAGCTGAAAGGGCATTTACCCATTCCAAGTCTCAAAGCCTGTGGAGAAAGGAACTGAATCCCTGAGTAACTGACTGATGTAAGATCACAGCTACGACAGAGAACTGGGAATAAAATCCTGGTCTGACTCTCTTCATCTACTGTGCTCACAGGCGCACGTAGGTTCCTAGGAGACTCGAGGGACCTAACATCAGTTATCTAAGTTGACGAGGTGGGCATGACTAAGTTAATGCAAATTAGCCCTCCCACCACTGAATTCAGTACTGAGTTTCAAGGCCCCACATTACAGCGTGGGGTGTTCAATTATCTCTATTTTTAAGCATTCAAGAGTCAGATTGTGTTATAGACCAATCTAGGATAGTGGAGGCAGGGGATCAGCACCCCGAACCCTATCATCTCACAGAGAAGCTGAACTCACACTGTTGTCCTTCCTGGTAACTCTTTAAGATTTTTTCCCCCTTAGAGTTTAAAGCCAACGAACAGTATTCCTATGTGCAAGGTGATTGGTTCGAGTCCAAGTGGGTCAGAACAGATTGCCTGAGGAAAAATACGTGTTTAGTCAGAAGGTTCTTGTTTCGAATAGAAGAGTAACCTGAGGACTTTGGTGGGTGGTTTTAGTTTGAGAAGGAGCTGTGGTACGCTAGGTGGCACCTGATCTAGCATATTTATAGCATGTCACTGAAACCTCCTTAGTGTCTTTTTGATGTGGAGAGAGCCACAGTGTGTGGGGGTTAAGAAACTGGGTCCTTCTGAAACTCCTAGCTGTGTGTTCTAAGGCTAGAAGCTAACTCGCTCTCAGCCTTCCCTGCTGCGATGTCAAATGAAGATTTAAAGATGGCATCCACCTCAGTAGTCATTGTGAGTTTTCAGTGAGTTAAAACATGTATTGAACCTTTGACCATACCTGTATGTAAAACACTGGGAATAACTTTGTCATTTTGCTCCTGATGGGATGTCTGTTCCTTCTCTACATGCAAATCATTTCAGTGAAAGGTGGGTGAGCTCATGGAAAGGACCCTTCTTATCAAGACTGACAAGACAGCAGTTGCCACACTGTGTGGAGGAGGGGAATTCTGTGTCTCTACAATCCATTCCTTTTTATGTTGGGTAAAATGAGTATTTTTCCATTCAAATAGTTTCCTNTAGGTTTAGTGTCATGATAGGCACAGCGGTGGGCCATCTAGATCCTTCTTCAAGGAAGGATTTGTTATCCACTATAAGAAATTGACCTCCCGATGTCAATCTCAGCTTGGGGCGATCCACTCAAGACTATGCTTCCTGTGATTCCATATTTAGAGATCAAAGCATTGACAGGAAGACCCGGCCACTGTGCTNAACACAGGACTCTAGTGGTCCCATCCTTTTCAGCAAGCCCTTCAGCATTGGCAGCGACATGGTTGTCCTGCATTGCCATTTCATTTCTCTCTCTGTCTTTCCTTCCTTCAAGGCTGAACTCTTGCAGACCTACCCTCTCCAGACTGACTTGCAAAAGATGGTTCTAACATGCAGAAAGCATTTGGGAGCCAATGGGGGCAGGAAGGGACTGGAAAGTTCTTTGATCTCTCAAGGACTCAGTTTCCCTGTCAATAAAGTGAAGATAATTATCTAGAACTTGCAACAGGGCTGTGAAAGTTAAGGGAAATTGTGATATGCCATTGTCACTAGTGAGCGTGTAATTGTGCAAGGCTGTCTCCATTTTAACTTCTTGTCTTCAAGTTTAAGTTTTTTGAATCATTTCCTTTGTTTAACTTGTTCACAAGTTCTCTTATGTCATGGGCTCCCCTTCTGTCCCTTCCTGCCTTTTTTTTTGCGGGGGGGGGAGAGTCTCACTCTGTAGTCTTGGTTGTCTTGAAGCTCACTATGTAGACCAGGCTGCCCTTTAACTCACAGAGATCCACCTACACGGTATGTTTAAAAGGAGGAGCTATATGTTCCTTTTAAATGCCACCCCTGATCTTTCTCATCTTTCTTTTTATCTCTTTTTAAAAATTGCATACACTGCGTTTGAATGGGCAGTGAGCTTTGAAAAATATGTACACATGTGGATCTATCACTATCATGGTACAGATCAGTAACTTCAGAAAAAAAAAGGGCTGCAGTATCCCAGCCCCGCCCCCGCCCCACTGCCCTAGCAGAGGTAACCACTGATTTACTTTCTATCACAATGTGTTGNATTTGTCTTAGTAGAATTCCCTATGAACGTAATCCTGAAGGGTGTGCTTGCTTTCTGCCTGGCTTCTTTCTCTCACCAGAATGTTGCGGTGATTATCCAGGTGGTTACTCCTTTCATTGCTCTGCAATATTCTATTGTATGAATGTATTAAAATTTGTTTCTTCATTTACCAGGTGTTAGACATTTGGTTGCTTCCAATTTGGGGTTATCATGAATAAATCCAGTATGAACATTTGTGCATAAGTCCTTGTGTGGCTACATATCTTGTGTTTGGTAGGGGGGCTAAATGTGTAGGTGTGTAATTACTGAGTCATATGTTAAACATATGTTTAACTTTGTAAGAAAATGCCAGTATGTGCTACATTGCACTGCAAAGTACCCATGTTTCATTTTGTCCAGACCTTTCCCAGCATTCCACCTTGTCAGTCTTTTTTGTCTTAACCAGCCTAGTAGGTACTAAAGTGGAAGTATTTCATTGTGATTTTAATTTACATTTACCTCAAGAAAAGTAATGTCACACATATTTTACTCTTTTTTTTCAGACAAGGTCTCCCAGTGTAGTCCAGGCTGACCCCAAACTCTCAATCCTGCTGCCTCAATCTGCCAAGCTCTGGGAGCATAGGCATTTGCCACTACATCTGGCCCATTGTTTCAGTCCTTAATGGACTTCAGTACGTCTTTTGTGGAGGTTTTAAAATATCTTGCCCATTTTAAATTGTGTGACTTTCTTCTTATTGTGTGATACAAGCTTGGTACATATTTTAGGGACTATTCTCGAGTGTACATATTGTGAATATTTTCTCCTGATTTGCATCTTGCCTTATTTTCTTTCTCAGAAAGAAGTCAAGTGTTGGTAAGGATAAGTTCGTTACATTTGCTGTCTTCCCTACTCTTGCTATCCTATTTCAGAAGTCATTGTCTAAAACTGCGCAGAGGCCCTCGTAGATTTTTTTTTCTAGGAATGGTTTTCAGTTTGAAGTTCTGTATTTAGGTATATGATCCTCTTAAATGAATCTTCCAAAGGCTGTGACATGAGTCTCATTTTCCCATAATCATCCCAATGTCCAGTATTATTGTAGTAATGTCTTTCCCTCCCTAGAATTACTTTGGTACCTCTGTCAAAGTCAAATCTTATTTGTACCTTTTTTATATGAAATGTCTATCTTTTATGTCCACAAAAGTATTTTATTGCTGTAACTTTGTAATAAGTCTCACATTTTGTTTTTCTTTTTCAGAATTGTGTTTCCTCTACTTTGGATCCATTATGTTTCCATGTGAGTTTTCAATTCTGCTTGATAATTTCTGTAAAAATGTTTGTTGTGATTTTGATTCAGACCACACTAAATCTATTTGGAGAGAATTGACACTTTAATAATTTTTGTCTTACTTATCCATGGCTGTTATATAGATGGCTAATCCTGATTGTCAGCTTGTTTGGATTGACAAGGGCTTAAAAGACTAGTAAAACACTCCTCTGGGCCCAGATAAAACTGAAAGGAAGAAAGATAAAATTAGTGAGTGCAGACATTCTCTCTCTGCTTCCTGGCTGCCATGATGTGAGCTTCTCTATTCTAGCATGAACTGCTCACATGGCGAGCTAAAACCACATGGTAAAATGACCCTTTTTAGCCTTACATCGCCTCATTTCAGAATTCTGTCACAGCAATGAAGACACTGACAAGTACAAACTATCTCTTATTTAAACCTTAATTTTTATCTATAATTTAATCTTTAGCATAAACACTGTATGCATTTCTTGATAAAGTTATTCTTAAGTGTTTTATTTTCTATTTTAAAATATTTTTCTAAATTTCATGACCCAGTGATTTATTTTAAATATATACAAATGCAATGGATTTTTGTATCTTTCCCAAGATCTTGCCTAAATTCACTTACTTATAAGACATTTTTAATGCAAAATTTTTGCATATGTATGACAGTTATGTCATGTGCAAACAGGGCATGTTTGCATCTTTTCTAGTATGTGTGTTTTCATTTCTTTTATCCTTTTTATCCTTTTCATATCTTTTTTCCTATTGACTCATTTAATATCTTTCGTATAATTGAAGAGAACTGGGAGAAGTGAGTGTTCTTCCTTATTCTTGATCCTAATGTGAAAGTATTCATTCTTTCACTTTTAAATTGACTGTTGTTGTTTCTAAGTGCCTTTTATTAGACTGAGGGAATTCTTTTTTTGTTTCCAATTTGCTAAAGTTATATCAAGAATTAGTATTAAGATTTGTAAACATTTTTCCACATATTGCTATGATCACATAATTTTCTCTTTATTTTATTAATACAGGTTATATCAATTGATTTTAAAACGTATTTTACAATCTATTTTTATATGTATGTGTGCTTTCCCTTTATGTGTATCTGTGCATCACATGCATGCAGTGCCCATGGAGGCCAGAAGAGGGCACCTGGATCCCCCTAGGACCGGTAGTTTCACAAGGTAGTGAGTGCCATGAGGGTACAGGAAATCAGATCCAGGTCCTCTGAAAGAGCGGCCAATACTCTCAACCACTGAGGGCTTCTCTCCAGCCCTCCTCATATTTTAAATACTGAGACAACTTTGCAATTCTGCAGTAATGCCTTGTGCCCATGGTACATTATTCCATTTAAATATTGTTGGTTTCACGTTTTATAATATTTTGGTAAGGATTACTTATTTGTTTATTTATGCTGAGATCAAGCCCATGTGTTTGGCAAGTTTTCTACCACTGCGTTACATGCNCAGTGCTATCTCTGTAATTTCTAGTTTTATTATTACACACTAACCTCCCTCCTGTTTCACATATTTGATTTTTTTCCCTATATTTGTGTAATCTATTATTGACTTGGAACATTGTAATATTAATGCTAGATTTTTATATATTTCTTTGAAGAATATCTGTTGGGCTTTGGTTTAGCAGTCATTTAGATTATTAGAATAATTTGATTTGTCTTTGAAGGCTATATTTAAAAAAAAAAGATTCATTATTTCAGTTACACCAGGGCCCAGCCAGGTAAAAGGGTGGAAAATATTACACTGAATGAGGTAACCCTGACTCAGAAAACTCCAGAGGACCTGAACTGGATATGACTTGAAAACCTCCTCCATGAGGACTAGGTATCATGGTGCTCAGGTGCCATTCAGGCTTCCAAAGGAGGGGAATGTAGGCCAGTTTTGTCTGGACTACACCTGTGCATGCCAAGTTTCTTTTTCTTTTTCCCTCTTCCCTTCCTTCCCTTTGATCCTTCCTGTGCATTCTGCCCCTTGCTCCCTCTTGAAACTATGGCCTCTCTTTCTTTAAATGTTATTGTTCATGTAGATGCATACACATATAAATACAACCAGTNCAATCTGTTTAGTGTTACTTGTATGTACATGATTTCAACTTCAGAGTTCAAGGAGCTGTATATAATACTCAAACTTCCCAAATTAGGGAAGCAACCAATAGTCTTATCCAGATGTAATCCCTATTAATCACAGCGATGACCAACATAGCACAATAAATGTAAGGGTGCAGTAGTGGGACCCATATATTGGCAGCAACCAAGAGCTCTCTAATTGGACTTAGGCCTGCTTAACAGGTGAAAATTATGCCTGGTATTGGAAAGCTAACCCTCTACCCAGGGCTAATGTGGTCATGGATCTTAGAGGAGAGCCTACAACCACCACTTTATCAAATTAGCATAATTCCTACTGCATTCTAGTTATTTATTTTATATCTATAGATAAATGTAGTTCTCATCTCTCATCAAAGAAACTTCTCTTTACAACAGAAGGAGACCATTACAAAAGACCATAACCAGTCAAAACACAGAGAATAACTAACTATGGAGTGCCCAGTACCAAGACAATACAACTCCTGCATCTAAGGCTCAAGGAACATCATGGAAGAAGAGGTAGGAAGAATGTAAGAGCCAGAGCACCAAGAAATCTGCTGAGAGATTGTGTCTCCTAGAAGTGACAGAGAGGCTACATCTATGATACCTCAACAATATGGCTGCCTAAATAAGACCTGAGGAAGCACACACACATAGATATGCTAATCTGGTAGGGGAAGTCTCACAGGGTCCTAATCATAGACAAAGAACTATAGGCAACTAAGGAATGCTGCGAGCAGGAGCAATAGTCTTCCCCAGGGATGAGCCCCATCTTATCCAGTACTGAGTGGTNTGCCCTGGAATGATGTACATACAAGTAACACTAAACAGACTCTGCTGGTTGGATTTACATATTTATCCATCTATATGAGCAAAGATGAGAAAGAGTTCAAAGAAAGAGAAGCCATGATTTCAAGAGGGAGCAAGAGGCAGGACTCACAGGAGGGATCAAAGGGAGGAAAGGGAAGAGAGAAACAAGAAAAAGAAATTTGGCATGCATTGATATAATACAGACAAAAGCTGGCATACATTCTGTATTCTGTATCTTTAAAAAATTAAATGCTGATTAAAAATAAAGATGAAATTANATACCTAATATATGGAAGAGCAGTTCATGTTTATGGATTTGTTATATTGATAATTAAATACATCAACTTAAAAATTTTGTTATCATTTCAAATTATATGTCTTCCTGTGGGTAAATGCATGTGAGTGCAGGTGTCCACAGAAACCAGAGCTATAGGATTTCCCTGGAACTAGAGTTATAGGCAGTTGTGAGTTGCCGGGCTTGGGTGCTGGGAACAGAACTGAGATCTTCTGTAAGTTCTATATGCTCTCGTAACCGGTGAATCGTCACTCCAGCCTTGTTCTAAAATGATGTCCAGTCCAGGCTTCAGTTTATGGCTAGATGGGTACCAATACTGATGCTGACCCTTGTGCCATCACTACTAAATGCCTTTGCTGTTTAAGGCATNCGCACTCNGGTGTGAGCTACAGCTGTTCCNAGCCATGTGCATGCTGCATGGATCGTTTATCTTACAGTTCTGNAAATTGTGCTAGCTTCAGAAGCTGGCTGTTGCTCAGATGTGTGCAAAAATTTACCCAATATATGTGCAGAATGATATTTGACTAAAGGCTGTGGAGAAGCCCT
>LZPO01097148.1:122220-150581 GCA_001675575.1 Neotoma lepida | reverse complement strand
CTCTTGAACCTTAGAAGGTAAGATGGATATCAATGCTCTTCATTCTTTCCATATGTTTGTTCATATTTCTGTTTATTGTATCAGTTATAAATTCTCAAGTTGGAGGTGGGGGTGGTCAAAGAGATCCCTAGAATGCAGTAGACTAAATAAAATTGTTATTTTATTCCTCTTTCCTATAATCTGATAACTTGATTTATCTTCTCTGTGGAGTTACTCAGGGATCCATGTGTCTCTTCGTTGTTTCTCTGCCAGCCATTGGGACATGGTCCTCCTTGGCACGGCTACAACAGAGTCATGGTCACATCAGATTTCCAGCTTGGATAATAGAAAAATAAAAACCTGGAAAGTCATGTCATGGAAGTCTATCCAAACTCGGTCAGTCACTTGCTCCCATCTGGCTGTGATTAAGGCAATCAGGCACTATCTTGGCCAGTTTCTTGGCCAAGTGTACAGGAAGAANAGTCAATGGATCTCAGGCTGGTTAGTACTTTGCCATCATATTTTCATTCTGGGCACAAAACATTTTCTCAATTCATACATTCAGCTCCTCAGTATTTATTTATTATAATTGTTTATTCAATCAGTACATGTTTTAGCACCTATTCTGACTTATTCATAGTGGATGCATTACTACAGAACTGAACAAATGGTGACAGTTTTCAGACCCTAACAAGTTTGGGAGAAATATTTGTGGAATGGAGACTATTTAATATTTTCATTAGTGAAGTTATTTCTGTGTGAGAACTTATCCTCTTAGCACAGCAAGAGAGACAGCTACTGGTTTTCAAATACTCTTTAGGATAATCTTGCTGGTTGGGTATATGGAGGTGGTCATTCTCCCATATCTATGAGGGACTGGTTCCAGGACCCAAGGTTGTTCTGCAACATTGGGGCATCCATCTTTGGCCTACAGGCCTAGAATATCTGACAGACTTTTTCTGAAGCAAGAATTTTGAAGGACTGTTCTACCTTGTCTTGGCAAAGTTCTGTAGTNGCCTTGTTTTGTGTCCTGTTTGGACAGTATGCTGTCAGCAGTCGAGGCAAGGACAGTTTCTTGCCCAGTAGCTAGCTTTGCCACATTGAAAGAAAACACCATATGGAGGTTCTTTGATGCTCACCATCCTTTTTTGAAGTAAATTGGTATTGCCAGGAGCAGATNTATCATGAAAAGCCTTAGGTTATTAAAACATTTTAAATACCATGTTCTATAGATCTTTGAAGTGTTTGAAGACCATCTAACTATTTAAAATATATATGTTTGATCTTGAAAACATACCTAACATGACTATAAGTTTGATTGTTATAAATGACTAATTACTAACCTGTGTTTCTTAATTATCCTAAATGGTTTATAATAATAGCTTTCAAGGACTAGAACTTTAGATTACAGTTTTAAATGAGCTTCATAGGTACAATATCTTAAACAAGAGCATACACATATATACAATATAACAAAAATAACCTTAAATTTGTATCAATATATAAAAATCCATACCAATGTAAAATATTTGAGACTAGTGGTTGTTCAAAAGTAGAATCAACAGTCTACCCTTTTATCACATCATTTCTGTACTATAGTCCCTCTTTTTTCCTTCAGAAAGAGATCCTTGAATCTAATATCCTTTGTTTATCTTTTTTTCTGACCATGACCAATAACAACTTGTAACCAACCCTCCNTAAATGATGACAAATATCCATAACCCATTAAATGACCAAAAATCACCTACCTCACCTCTTAGGAATGTGGGAATAATATTCTCTACACTGCTTCCTGTTGTCTGAGGGCAACAGCATCTCTAGGAGACCCTGAGAAAATTGAGATAATGGTAAAGTCCTGGAAGATCTAGATGTATAATTTGTTGTCCAGTCTCTGTATATTGGGAAAGTTCAGAGCTTATCTGAAGTCCTGGTTGGAGTAATCTGTGAGGCTGGACCATCTCAGCTAGCAGCTTTGATGTTATTCTGGATGTAGAATATTAAGAAAACTGCAACAGAGGCATTTTGAGAGGTTAGATCACCTGGGCTACTTGTTTTCATTGATGTCTGGTCCTTTTTTTCTGAAAACACAAACTTTTAAAGATAACATACATATCTGCATTAACATATGNGTGGAATGTGTNGTGTGCATAAGTCGGCNAAATATTATTTTTGTTTTTTGTTTTATGTTTGAGCAGGTAAAAGGCATCTGCCAACTTTATAAGTTTGTTTGGACTGTATAGCCAAACTGTAATATAAATCTCCACCCATGTTTTATGAAAGGATGACATGTAATAATAAGTCATGGGGACTCTGTAGCCAACAAGATTTATCATGTCTCATCCAGTCTCAGAGCTGTTCCCATGTAGAAGAATCAGCATGTATGTCACCTGTCCTGTAGTCTTTCTTGGTTTCTTTTTTTATGTCTGTAACCAAGATTTTCAGGAGGCCTCCCCCAGTCAAATCTGATCCTTATTAATTTTGAAGAGAACCTTAGCTTTTGTTTCCTGTGGAAACAAAGGCACACCTCTCCCGCAACACAACGTATTTTCTGACTTCCATTTTGAGCTTAAGACATTCTTAAAATATATAGGTTGGTTTAGTTTAGCAGTTTCCGTAATCCAATGGCTCTCAGCAGCTATTGTTTTTTCTACATTGGCATTTAGAAAATTCAAAGTCAGCAAAGCACCAAACAGGATCCAGACATACTGCATATTTCCTATCTTTATGTGGCTTATTTTTTTGATATTACTTTACTCTTTCTTTAAAGACTTTCCTTTATTATTTTTAAACTATTTTTCTATGACTGTCTATACCCATTTTCTTTTCTTTCAGTATCTAAGCACACTTTTAAACATACTGTACCTTTTTAGAGGTTTTCTGTGTCTGGACCTGGCTTTTCTAAGTGCCTGCAGCATTCTCTGACCNTGCCACAAATCTTAAACTGTCATGTCAGCTCTGGTGTGGCTCAGCTTAGTGCATGTTGCTGGCACATGGCACTGGCTGGCTCTATATGCCGAGCACCAGCCTGCCTGAGAGACTGCAGGACTAGGAATCCACATGTGGCTCCTTGTCCAGAACTATTCTTAGCTTTTTCAGGCCCTATGTTTGGATATTCAAGTCTCCATGTTGGATACTATATGTAACAAGTATTTCTCTGTCCCACCAGCCAGCTCCCAAATGAGATTTATTATTAATTATAAAATCTCCGTCTTAGCTTAGGCTCATCTCACTAGCTCTTATATATTAAATTAACCCATTTATTTTAATCTACATTCTGTCACATGATTTGTTACCTCATCTCTCACTACTACTCATCCTGCTTCCTTGGCATCTGGCTGTTGACTCTGCCTTCTTCTTTCCAGAGTTCTCGCTCTGCCTGAAANTCTTTCCTATACCTCCCACCTAGCTACTGGCCATTCATCTTTTCATTACACTAATCACAGCAATGCATTTCACACAGTGTACAAATATCCCACAACATTGTTGTTCGCACTCTTTTCTCCCCCTAGGTCACCATTTATCTTCTTTCAACCCTGGACAATAGCTAGTCTCTTTTCAAGTCACAGCTTTATTCTATTGTATCTCTGTTCTACCGTTACTTGAGACATTGGTACATACCAATACCTAAATGTCACCTCAATACCACAAACTCTGAGGGAGCTATGCTTTTAATATTTTATTTTTAAAGATTTATTAATTTTTATGTATGTATGGATGTTTACCTGTATGTACGTCTGTGTGTACTGGGAGTATGTGGAGGCTAGAAGAAGGCACCAGATTCCCTGAAGGTGGAGTTACAGATGGTGGCGGAGTCACTCCGTAGATTCGAGGACTAGAACCCAGGTCCTCTGCAATAGCAGCAAGTGCTCTTAACCTCTGAGTCATCTTTTCACTCTCTGGAAACTGTATTTCTTATTCATATTTTTCCCTAGGAATTCCTGCTTTCTGTCAAACAAACATAAAATCAAAAGCTCAATTCCTGTGTTCTTTATAATTCTAGAGAAAACTTAAAATGAGCGAAACAGAAGTTCTATGTGCAGTTGTGAAGTAGAGTATGTGACTGGTGCCCTTGCACTTCTGTGGCTGGTGCTCTGGTATCTCTGTGGCTGGTGCCCTCACACCTCTGTGGCTGGTGCCCTCACACCTCTGTGGCTGGTGCCCTCACACTTCTGTGGCTGGTGCCCTTCTGCCTCTATCTCTTATGTTCTGTCAGTCTAAGGTATGAGCTGAATTTCTGTAAATGATTTCAAATTTTTCACAGACAGTCAAGCCAAGAGTTTGTTNCCTGGTTGCTCCCTAGGTAGGATTCCGAATGTATTTTTCAGTATATGGCATGATGTCCTAGAGTCTCTGTTGCTGTGATATAATGCCATGAACAAAAGCAACTTGGAGAGGAAAGGCTTTATTTCAGCTTTTATTTCCACATCACAGTCCATCACTGAGGGAAGTCAGGACAAGAACTCAAGGCAGGAACCTNCAGGCAAANACTGATGCAGAGACCGTAGAGGAATGCTGCTTACTGGCTTGTTCCTCATGCCTTCCATAGCCTGCCTTCCTATAGTATCCTGGACCATCAGTCCATGAGTGGCACTGCCCACAGTGAACTGGCCCCTCCCACATTAATCATTCAAAAAAATATCCCACAGGGATTTTATAAATCTATGTTGCCACGTGTTCCACGTGGCTTTACCTGTGCGCCGTTACATGTTGCTTTCTGGGCGGCAGAATGGCGTCTGCCCCAGCTCTGCTTTCTGCTGCTCTCCCCCTAGTTCGAATGAGAACCCAGCCTAATAAAGATTCATAGATTTATGGGAATTGATGGGGTGAATATTTGGGGGCACAGACTCTTAAGTAGTGCTCAGATCACAATGTTTGGGAGTCATACACGTTGTGAACATAGCCGACCTTGAGCTCTTTTTTCCTTTTTTCTTTTTGTGAGCTTGAGACTGGATCCAGGAGACTAAGCAAGGCAACACAGAAGCAGCTGCTGCTTTCTGACATGTCACAGTGGTCCATTTTGTTGCAAGGGCAACACTATCGCTCTTTCTTTGTCTACCTCCTTTTTTCTGAGTTCTTATCTCCAACAACTACAGTTGGTGTTAACAGCTTGGAGGAGGAGGGGAGATGAGATCAACTTTTCAGAAACAGTCACTTGCCATCTCTTGTTTTGTTTGGGGTGCTCTAAAATAAAAAAAGTCACCCAAAACAAGACTAATTTTTTTTTTTTTATCTGAAACATCATACCGGGAATGGCTCCTGGAATCCTGTGAGAATCATACTAAGAGGTAATATTATGAGATTCCATTTCCCTGAAACAAGTGCAAATATTATGAGAGTTTGCACATAAGAAGTAAGTTGATTGGTGTTGTAGCTTGCACGTAAATACAATTATGGTCTGTGGAATTCTCTGTAAATTATTTAGGCCAAAATGTGGTGAAAGTCTCCAATAGCACAGGATGTGTCTCTTCAGAACAGCAGATGTGTTTATCTTCCAAAACAATCCACAATAAAGCCTGGAGTCAAGGCTATAGACTGCTTTCTTGTTGTGGCAAATACGCAAACACAGTGTGTCAACCTGGAAAATTTAATAAATCTTGCTGCTGGTCTCTTCACTGTAACCTGTTACAGCAGAGAAGACACAGGAAGCTGATTTGCTTGTTTCTTGTGTTGCTGTTGCTTTGCTCACTGACCTTGGTGTCAGGACTATGTCTATAGCGAACAAATAGTAACTTTGATTAATATAATTTATCTCCTTTTTCCATTTCCCTGATACAAGCGCAAATGAATGAGTTACAATAAAAATTAAAAGAAGAGAGAGGGAGGGAGGGAGAGAGGGAGGGAGGGAGAGAGGAGGTAGTCTCTCAGTTGGCAGATTTTGAGATGCAGGCCCTGTGCAGTTTGTAGACCTACGTTTCTCTCCCTCCCGAGTAACCTCCAAATGGTTGTGTATCTCATAACTCAGGAGTACAGGATGGAAGGAACAATCAAACAGACTTAAGCTTCTAGGTGCTGGAAGATGTTCTTATCCAGTTCTTTGGTATTAATGATGCATTCGACATGTGTAGAGAATGAAGACTATGAGTAAATCTCTCCAGATGGAGAATGAGCTCCCTTCCCCTTCCATGGTGGGCTGCAGTGATTTAAGTAAGCTCTGTGAATTGAGAAAGGCATCCCCTTTGCTTGCCAACTTGCTCAGTCTAAAGAATGAGGCTAACAAGAGTTCCAGCACACCTTCTGAGGGCCGTGTGCCACATTGTCACTTGTTTCTGTTTCTGCTTATCACCTACAGGGTTGGCATAATTGTACTGCACATACAGATGAGGAAACTTGACAAGCGACAGGCTCTAGTTCTGTCTCATCACTGCACCCTGCTGCATTGTTTTTATGACTGAGCTATGAAGATCTCATTTATCTATCCATTGTCATCAAGCAACCATTAAGATAATGAATATGTAATGAACCACACACTGCATTCAGTGTTGAGGATACAGAGGTAAATGAGTCACTGTTTCTGTTCTCGTGGGACTCTGCCAAAGAGGAAGAAACAGATTTTGCTTTTGTTATGAATTTGAATTGTTTTTTTTTTCCCCAATGCTTCCACTTGGCCTTAAGAGTGTACTTGTTAAACGACCGGTGCCAAGTAGGCCCTACATGAAGTTAGCTCAGGGAGAGCCTTTGCTCTCTGCATGTTTACACTTCTTGACAGACATAATAGACCTACGGAGATGACTAAATAACCAGATGGCTGATGACAAATGTGCTTATTAACTCCACCAACCCACTAATTCAAGAATTTCAAAATCTGGAAAATAACATCAATCCAATAAGTAAAAATGAGCCTCTGAAGACTCAAAATACTGACTGACTAGAAGCACCGAGGCTCTGTGCTCTCCTGTAGGAAAGCGTCGCAGCCCTGTGTCTGAGCCAATGTACTCCTAGCTCACACAGGATTCTAATGCTCTTGGATATCTNCTGGAAACTTGCAACACATTTTAAAAAGGNCCTGTTTGTTCCTTGGGCACTGCCCAAAAGAAGAGATTCAGTTCCCGTAAAACCCTATTAGTAGAAAAATATCTGAGCTGGGTGGTAGGATAGGGAACATTTAGAAGCACAAGGAAATTTTTTTAAAGTACTTGATTTGATTTGTTCTTGAAGAGTATGATTGAGCTTAATAGTCTTTTCTCAAAAATGGCTATTCCTTTTTACCGAATACCATCACGTCCCTCACCCTTTGTTCCCTTCTCTTTCACTCCCATTATTCTGAGCTCCGACAATCTGTAGGGCACTGATAGTGGGCAGGTCCCATCAACTACCAACTACAGAGTTCCTATAATCAAGAGAACGGCTTTTAATCTTGTGTTCCTTCAGTCTCATGAGGATGTGGACTAGAGGTGGCAAGCCCCAAGCTAGAGGCTCTTCATTTTTCAGCAAGCTCATTCTTCCTGGAGGCCTGCCTAAGGTGCTAGTGTCCTTAGTCACTAGACTGGGTGTGTTTGAAAGCAGCTATACTCAGTGGAAAGCAGGCCCTCTGAACAGCAAGGAAAACCTGTGTACACACTGAACCCAGGGATCGAACTACCGGCTATTGGGGCTGATGGAGAACTACTTCCAGGTGACAGATGTCAGGTAGTTCACAGACCAGAGAATGGCCTTTTATTACAAGAAGATACGGCTAAGTGTTCTTCAGAGAGGATTTGTGAAATAGTATCTGATGATAGCTCTGTTCTTTGGCAGGCAGTGATTGGGGGTTGGGGTACAATGATATGTTCATTATTTTTAAAAGTGGATTTTTAAATCTAGAGGTGAGCTTTCAATTATGTATCTTGGCTTCTCTTTGAACCACTTAGGAAAGGGATGTGTAGTGTTCTAGTCACTTTTCAAAGTTTCTTGTTGAAGGGCTGAGGCTGGGGCTCAGTGATAGAATACTTGCCTAGCTGTGTAAGACCCGGGATTTGATTACCAGCACCAAGAAGAGGAGGAGGAAAAGGGAGAAAGAAAGAGAATCCAGACACAGAGAAATCCAGAAAATGTACAAAGGGCAACAGAATCAGACACAGTATAGGAAGCTGGATGCACAATGTAAATCTCTCTTCCTCTGGGTTGTTAGGAATTGAATCTAGACCTGGCTACATACTAGCAAGCATCCTAACCACTCTGCTACACCGCCAACCTAATGCAGATCTCTTGACTTGCTTTTCCATGTTCTGCATGCTAGTCTTTTATTTTGTAATTCATTTGAATGAATGGACTCCTATTCGAAAATTAGCACTTTATGAACAAATGACTGAGAATTATCCATCTGTAGGTCAGGATGTCACGGAGGATAGTCTCTTAAATACTCTTGGAGAGTGTTGTCTTAGGTCTGGTGAGATCTCAGGATAGTTTTAATTTTGAAAAAAAAAGAAGGAAAGACTGACTTTTGCTTGATACTCAGGCAGTTCCTGAAAGAGCTGTGATAGGAGTTCATGTTTTGTGACTTCCAGGCCAGTGATCTTACTAATGGAATATCCCTTCCTTTCTCAGCAACATACTCTCTTCTCCAGAATGTCTACCTCAAAAGGAAAAAAAAAGTAGAAATGAAAGTTTTTCACTCCTAGAAATAAAATATTGATTAAAGATAGACATGTTTCTTGATTCTAAGTCAAAAGTAAAAATTATAATATTTTATATTTGTTGCAACTCATGAGATTCTGTCAGTTGGAGTATTATATAAGCGGCATGTGACAGTTGCCTACCATTTTATAAGTCCCTAAGTTATTTTTTTTTAAGATTTATTTTATTTATAATATATACAGTGTTCTGTCTGCATGTTTGTCTGCATGCCAGAAGAGGGCATCAGATCTCGTTTACAGGTGGTTGTGAGCCATCATGTGGTTGCTGGGAATTGAACTCAGAACCTGAGCAGTCAATGCTCTTAACCTCTGAGCCATCTCTCCAGCCCCCTTAGGTTGTTCTTATACCTATTATCCTAACATCATTTTGAAATGAGACTTGCTGAGCTCCATTGCAAACAGTATGGACTCATACTATTTAACACCAGTGTTGGGCAGTACTTCATTAGCTTTGCATAAGATTTGATTTGTTTTCATCCGTCCTGGGGAGACTCCATTGTCATTCTTGACTAGCTTCTTAGATGTATATCTGATAAGTAAGTGGCTCTTTTTGAATGTTTAAAATGCTCTGTTAGAGAGCATCTGCTAAATACAACTTTTATTTGTGTACATTTGAGAACACATGGATACATGTCTTTAATGGGCTCAAAATAGCTAGCATTCCAGTAGAGAAGGAAGTGAAATATTCTAGCATTTTAGACTTCCCAATGATATTCAGTAGTGAAACTGTAGAACACGGTCCTTCTTATAAGCTCTCCTAATTACTAAACAGAATTTAGTTAGAATGAATTAATTTTAATCTTTCTCTGTGGTGAGGAATTTAGATTATGAAGTACCCGAAGGAATTCATTATGAGGCAGTTTCGCTTGTAAGCAGGGCATCAATGTACCTATTTTGCTTTTGAGCAAGATTCAAACTTATGGGTAAAACATTCCCTTGGGTTAAGGCAGATGTCTTGAGAAGTTTCGTTAATAACTATTTAGAGTAACTGTTTATGATTCATGAGCTACACATGCTTATTTTCCCATGGTTCACTAGACCAGCTGTAAACTGGCCTGACACACGGCTTCAAAAGAATAAATGCATAGAAAAAAATCCCNAGTTAGAATTTGGTTTTCTTAAGTTGAAATCTGTGCTGTTTTTAGAGTCAATCAAGTTTCTTTTATTTCAAGCTTCTGACCAACTATTTCTTTTCAATGGAGGTCTAAACACTGATTGTACATTAATTTCAGCATATTAATTTGAACATATGGTAGACAAGTAAATATTTCTGTTATTTTGTATGTGTCTTGGAATATTTGGCTATATTATTTTAAGTAGAAAGCATGCATCTCTGGGAAGCTGAGACAAAAATAGTAAAACAATGTTATGTAACCCAAAGTTCCTGACTTCTCAATGATGGCCTCAATGACTTAAAATATGAACACTGTGTATCTTTAATCATGAGTGTGGCATATAATCTTGTAAAATTTAATTGACANAGAAGTGGGTTTAAAAAGAGTGATTACACACTTTACCCTTTATGTCTCATCCATAATATATTCCAATACTTCTTTCAAAAATCTACCTATTATGTACATATATACATATACATGGATCTTTTGTTTTGGAAGCATTGAGATCAAATTATGTGTACTATATAGTAGCTAGTTTTCTTTATCTTGCCTGTGCATATCCATATAGAAAGACTAAACAATATTTAGTAGCCATTAATTATTTCAAGTGTTGCTTCAAGAATAATGTCTTTGCTGATTTATGTTGAAGCTGTCTACATTTTTCTTCATATGAAAATGTACTTCCTGACTCCTACAGCTGATGAACACCTTGAGTAATGCNTCAGATACAAGATTAACTCAAAAAATCAGTAGCTCTCCTATATACAAATATACGCAGGTTGAGAAAGAAATGAGAGAAACAACACCCTTTACAATAGCCACAAGTAATGTAAAGTATCTTGGGGTAACTCTAACCAAACAAGTGAAAGGTCTATATGACAACAAATTTAAGTCTTTGAAGAAAGAAATTGAAGAAGATATCAGAAAATGGAAAGATCTCCCATGCTCATGGATAGGTAGGATTAACACAGTAAAAATGGCAATCTTACCAAAAGCAATCTACAGATTCAACCCAATCTCCATCAAAATCTCAACACAATTCTTCACAGACCTCAAAAGAATAATACTCACCTTCATATGGAAAATCAAAAAACCCAGGATAGCTAAAAACAATCCTGTGCAATAAAGGAACTTCCAGAGGCATCACTATCCCTGACTCCAAGCTCTACTATAGAGCTATAGTAATAAAAACAGCTTGGTATTGGCATAAAAATAGACACATTGGTCAATGGAATTGAATCAAAGACTTTGATATAAATCAACACACCTATGAATATATGATTTTTGACAAAGAAGCCAAATTTATAGAATGGAAAAAAGAAAGCATCTTCAACAAATGGTGCTGGCATAACTGAAGGGTGGCATGTAGAAGATTGTAAATAGATCCATATCTATTGCCCTGCACAAAACTCAAATCCAAGTGGATCAAAGACCACAACATAAATCCAGTTACATTGAGTCTAATAGAAGAGAAAGTGGGAAGTAGCCTTGAATGTATTGGTACAAGAGACCACTTCCTGAATATAACACCAGTAGCACAGACACTGAGATCAACAATTAATAAATGGGACCTCCTGAAACTGAGAAGCTTTTGTATGTCTAAGGACACGGTCAATAAGACAAAATGGCAGCCTANAGAATGGGAAAAGATCTTTGCCAACCCACATCTGACAGAGGACTNATCTCCAAAATACAAAATGAACTGAAAAAACTAGACATCAAAATACCAAATAATCCAATTTAAAAATATATGGTACAGATCTAAACAGAAAATTCTCAGTGGAAGAATCTCAAATGGTTGAAATACACTTAAACAATTGTTCAACATCCTTAGTTATCAGGGAAATGCAAATCAAAATGACTCTGAGAGACCATCTTACACCTGTCAAAATTGTTAAGACCAAAAACACTGATGACAGTTTATGTTGGAGATGATGTCGAGTAAGGGGAACACTCCTCCACCGTTGGTGGGAGTGCAAACTTGTATAGCCACTCTACGAATCAGTATGGAAGTTTCTCGGAAAAATGGGAATCAATCTACCTTAAGACCCAGAGAGAGATACCACTCTTGGGCATATACCCAAAGGATGCTCAATCATACCACAAGGACACTTACTCAACTATGTTCATAGCAGCATTATTCATAATAGCCAGAACCTGAAAACAACCTAGATGCCCCTCAACTGAAGAATGGATGGGAAAATGTGGTACATTTACACAATGGAGTATTACTCAGCTGTAACAAATAACAACCTAATGAAATTTGCAGACAAATGGATGGAACTAGAAAAAAATCATCCTTAGCGAAGTAACTCAGACACAGAAAGACAAACAAGGTATGTACTCACTCATAAGTGGATATTAGGAGTAAAGTACAGGATAACCAACCTACAATCCATAGCCCCATAGAGGCTAGATAACAAAGACATCCCAAAGAAGGATGCATGGATTTCTCTGGGAAGGGGAAATAGAAGAGCTCTCCTGGGTAAATTGTGGGTGGGGATTAGGGGGGAAATGGGGAGATGGGAATTTGAGGGAGTGGGTTGGGCAGACTGGGTGCAGGAGGCAGTTTGGGGGTGGGATAGAGGGCTAGGGAAAATACCTGGTGCCCCGGAAACTCCCAGGAATCTACAAGCATGACCCCAGCTAAGACTCCTAGCAATAGTGGTGAGGGTGCCTGAACTGGCCATCTACTGTAATCAGATTGGTGACTACACTAATTGTTATCACAGTAACTGATGGAAGCAGATGCAGAGATTCACAGCCAAGCATTGGGCCGAGCTCTGGGAGTCCTGTTGAAGAGAGGGAAGAGGGATTGAATTAGCCAGGGAGGGTCAAGGTCATGATGGAGGAACCCTCTGAGACAGCTGACCTGAGCTCATGAGAGCACATGGACTCTGGACCAACAGTTAGGGAGCCTGCATGGGACCAATCTAGGCCCTCTGCTTGTGTGTGACAGTTTTGTAGCTTGATCTGTTTGTAAGGCTCTTAGCAGTGAGATCAGGACGTGTCTCTGGAGCTTAGCTGGCTTTTGGGAACCTGTTCCGCACACTGGATTACCTTGCCTAGGCTTTTTACAGTCACCTCAACTTGATGTGCCATGCTATGTTCAAGCCCACGGGAGGCCTGCCCCTTTCTGAATGGAGACGGAGGAGGAGTGGATGGGGAACCCGGTAGATTGGAGGCTAGGGGTGGGGGGAGAGGACGGGAGGAGAGGAGGGAGGGGAAATTGTGGTCGGTATGTAAAATGAAGGAAAAAATGTTAATTAAAAAAACAAACAAAAAAAAAACCAAAGTGTGCTTCCTGGCTCAGTAGTTAATGGTATTTGCTGTGAGTTAAGTTCTCAAGACAGGCACCAGGAACTCACAACCACCTGTAACTCCAGAGCCAGAGAATTTTTTATGAAAAAAATCCAGAGATTTTCTATGTATAGTGTGTGTTGTCTGTATATAAATATGCATATGGCTCTTTAGTACAAAAATCTGTTAGTTCAATTAAGCCTTGTATTTCTTTTTCATGACTATGAGGTATTCTCTTATATGGGAATAGTTTCAGTTTTCTGTGGGGTGTGTTTGGTGCTGGGAATCAAACCCAGGGCATGTTGGATGAGTGCTCTACCACTGAGCTGTACTCTCTAGTCCACAGTGAAATTTATTTAATATATTAATATATTAAGTTTTTACAAAGCTCTTGAGTATTTATTCATATATCATTTTTGAAAGTGATCCAGTTTGTATAGGACCATTCTTTTTTATGTTTTATTTATTCTTTGGATGATATTGGTCATTGGTCATTGGTCATATCCACCCCTGAACAACCTCAATATGCTGCTGTTCCCCACCTTCGTGCCTTTTTGTTTGTTCCAGTTAATGCTGACTGCTGAAATGCTTTGTCCTGTGTGGAGGCCCACAGAGGTTTCCGAGTGAGATCTGAGCTTGCTTTACCCAGCAGGGCTGCTTTAGGGAATGGCTTGACCATATGCGTGGTCACCAGGTGATTGGAAGGGTCTACACTTGGTTGTGCTAGGGGGAGGTCTTCTGCCCCTCCCCTCGGCATTCCTATAAAAATCCCTTTTGAAGAGACAGAAGGGGCCGGTAGATATTGATCCAGGTCCTCCCAAAGATATCCTGTGTTTCTGTCTTTTCCACACTATCTATCTAAATATTCCTTATCCCTCTCTCCTCAAGAGTACCCTGGGAAAAAGTGGGAGCTGGCCTCCCACAGTTCTGTGTGGCCACCCCAAAGCTGCTGTGAGATCAAAATATAGGGGCCTGTAGATATGCAGAAGACAGCATTACAGCTCTTCTCTCCATCCTCTAGAGCTTACATTCTTTCTGTTCCTATTTCTTCTGTGTTCCTTGGGGCTTGAGAGGGGGCGCTATAGGAGTCACATTTAGGGCTAAGAACTCAACCATCATTTATCAGCACTTTGACCAGTTACGAGTCTCTGCATTAGTTGCTGACGACTGCAGAAAAACGCTTTTCTGGCTAAAGTTGAGAGTGGCACTAATGTATGGGTATAAATACAGTTTGACAACACACCCATTTAGCGACACAACAGTAGTGGTTTTCNCCATAGGGCCTATAACCTCTCAAGTGGTAGGTTGCTTTTGGACTAGGTTTATCATGTCAGACATGAACTCCCTCCTGTGGAACCAGCCTCAGGTCCAACCAGAAAGCAGTTGGTTACCCACATAACCTTCATACCACTATTGGACCAGGGGCCATGTCTTGCCAGGCAGGCCAGTATTGTAACATTTAGTGTTACAATAGTGACTTTCCTCCCCCAATGGCCTGGCACTTCTAGGACTATGAGAGGCAGGGAGGAATCTTTCAAGGCAACCCCAGCTTGACTTCTCTAGCTCTTGCAACTGACATTGAGACATATTGAGTCTTTAGCGACAGGGTCTTCTCTACTGGTTATGATGGGTAACCAAGAGCAATGCCAATAACCTAGTTTGTTTGGGGCTGGGGCTCTGGACCAATAACTTGTAAGGAGGTATTCCATGCCTGATACTGAGATTTTCATTTAATTGCCGTTGTCTTCTGGGGGGGAAGCATTGCCTACCATGCAAGATATCTGTGTCCAAACTTGATTTTTTAGCAGTACTTGTGGCATATGCAAGAGTTATATTGATAGGCAATCAAATAATATATTTTAAAATCATAAAAAATAAGTCAATGTGTGTCTTTGGTTGTTTTTTGAGACAGGATCTCAAGTGGTTGAGGTAGGCTTTAAATCTGAAGCTGACCCTGAACTCCTGGTCCACTTTCTCCCACCCCTGCACTTTTTAAATGTAGTAAAGTTTTTGTTTTCCCCCTTTTATTGAAAATAGATTCTTTTTTTCATACAATATATCCTGATTACAGTTTTCCCTCCCTCTACTCCTCTGCAATTTTTCTATTCTTTATGTTATACTTTTTAACTAGCTTACAAAGTAGTGGGTTTCTATGGATTCTTTTACACATCCTTAGTTTTAACCCCCTCCCACTCTCTCCTCTTTCTCGTCCTCCTCTGCTCCTATACCCACTTAGAACTTTAAACCCCAATATTGCCCCCTCTTACTTTCATATCCCATGTGTTCTATTCCCAATTCATTCCTTAAGGCCCTCCTCAGCCTCTCATGTGTCCTTTATAGTTTCTTGACCTCTACAGACAATCCAAATTAAACATACATATCTGAAAAATCAAAGCAAGGCTCTTTGTATGAGGNGGAACATGCTGTGTTCGTCTTTCTGAACCTGGGTTACTTTACTTAATATAATACTTTCCAGCTCCATCTGTTTTCTTGCAATGTTTATTTTTGATTATAGCAGAATTTAATTCCATCGTGGATATGCACCACATTTTTTTATATCCATTCCCGAGTTGATGGACAGTTAGTCTGACTACATTTCTTAGCCATTGTGCTAAGCATCATGCCTAACTGTGGAATTTCTAGATAGAAGAAAATGTATGGGATTTTATTTTGGAAGATTTCAAATTTCAGAGCTTTTGTATATAGTGCTTGTAAAAACTATATTCTGTTAGCAATTTGTGAAAGGGTACTTCCCTTCCATTTGTGTGGTAGGCTCTCAGTGTCTCTCCCTCTTTCTCTCTCATTAAGGTTGAGCAGGTAGAGGAATATAGCACTTCATTATGATTTTGTTTTCTGCATTTTAAGATTATCAGTGAGGCTGAACAATAATTCATGTGTTTAATAACTGTTTATATTATCTTTCCTATTAATAATGCATCTTCC
This sequence comes from Neotoma lepida, assembly GCA_001675575.1. Lineage (NCBI taxonomy): Eukaryota > Metazoa > Chordata > Mammalia > Rodentia > Cricetidae > Neotoma > Neotoma lepida. The sequence continues at coordinate 134,632 of LZPO01097148.1, read as the reverse complement.
ACTTCTTCCCAATTTGATTCTTGGATTTTTCTAACTGAGTTGAGTGAACTCTTCACATTTGAAGCTATTGATTGTTCATTAGTAGTATCGATTACAAATCTACTCCCTGACAGTGCTTGTCATTCATCACTTGGATTTTGGGTCATTTTGCAGTGAGCTCAGTTTATCATGCAGTTGCAGAGTTCATCATGAATTTTGGGTGGTTGTTGTATGAAGTTCATTTTCTCTTCTAAGTGGTTTTTACATATACAAAAATTTATCTTACTAATATTTCTGTGCCTTATTTTTCACATTTGGATTGCATATATCTGAAAATTATTTCATTTTTCTGTGTCAAGGTTCTAATCTACTTATGTATTTTAACACTCATTTGAGATATTTGAAGATATTGACCACTCCATTAGCCCTCCTTTTGCATGTTTCCGGCATTATTTCATGATCCATTTGAATGTGAGCTAGGTCATTTCTTGATTATAATTGTTGCTTGTGGGGTCAGACAGACATGATATTTAGGTCCTGGCTCAGCTATTTACCAACTACGACACTCCAAGAAAGTGTTGGTGGGTTCTAATGGCCATAGCTGTGGTAGTACCTCCATGAGGCTGGATATAAGGATTCAATGAAAAACATGGCCTGACACAGTAAGTACTGGGCCATGTGGATACTGTCATTATTGTCACCATTTTCAATGGTATTATCGTTGCCATTTAATCTGGTAGAGTTTTATTGAGATGGCTCCTTCTGCTGCTCTGGAGAGGGTCCCAGTGAAGTTTATAGAGTGTCAGCATCTCAGGTGCTGCTTTAGGCAAGCTATGCTCCCAGAGCCAGGGACTTTAGTGCTGCATCAGATAAAATAGGGGCAGGGCTTATTCCCCTCAATGGTGTCCCTTTACCCTGTTTATGTTATAATCATACAGCTTCTTGAGAAACATGAAAATTCCCATTCATCTAATTCTGGGGTTTAAACCTGGACCAGCAGGCCTCGTGGATGACTGGTATATAAAACAAAGATTAAGGAGGAAAACCTTCTTGGTAACTCATAACATTTACAGGTTATAAAGAAAAATATCACAATTTAGAATTTCTGTACCATATGCATCACAAAGCAAAGTGAAAAAAACCCACTAGTTTCACCTGCTCATATACAAAAATTTAATAACTGTAATAACTAAAGAGTTTATGAAAATTAAGAAGAAAAAGATAATCCATAGCTAGCAAAAATATGAGAAATATTCAAATGCAAATTAAAACATTAAAAATATTTATAATAGCCAAGATCTGGGGAACTTGTTATTCACACTTTGTAGGTAGAATTCAGTGTGAGAGTACCTAAAAATTTAGACTCTACATACACTTTGGGTAAGGAAATGCCACGCGTAGATATTTCTGCTACATATCAATGTGTGTGCACTAAGCTATATGATAAGGAAATTAACTATGACATTATAAAGAAGTGGAAACAATCTGAGTCTCTACAAGTACACCAATGCTTGATACGGAGTGGTATGTAATGATGACAAATCACACGGCTACTTCTGACATGGAGATTTCCTAGGGACATTATTATATGAGGAAGCACATTCCGTAAGTGAAGAGAAAGCCTGTAGACGAAAACACGCATGCATATACAACCATGTAGAAAGAGGTGTAGGAAAATGCACACCTAAATGGGGTGGTAGTGTTTCTGATAGGGAGTGTGGGATCCACAGGGAAGGGGAACAGCGGTGGGTGGTGAAGAAACTATGGGGGTTTGCTTCCTTTGAATTCCCCGTGCCTCTTTGTTGTTCAAATGTTTATAACTAGAATGTATTCATGTGCACTTCCATACCCAAAACTTTTAAAAAACCCACAATAATGTGGTTATCATTACACAGTCCTACTTGCTGCGAAGTGTAGTGGAATGATCACTTCTAAAATCTTGCCCAGGATAATTTCCTTGTACAGAATACAATTGGAGAGCTAATTATGAGATCACAGTTACTCGGAGTAGAGTGTCGAATTCTTCACAACCACAACACAAAGGACCGGCCCTGCAGCAACACATGTTTTAAGCTGATGCCTAAATCCTCATTAGAGTGGGAGCTGGGGGATAATGAGGTGATTTTGCTGACAAACTGCACCTTGCTCCATCACACTGCATTCTGCACCGCAGCAAATACTGTCACATTCTGAGATAGACTGTCTTTCTCTGCTGCAACCCTCCTGAACCTTTGCTCTTTACCATATNAGAAAAACCGTGGCAGAACGAGGCCTCCTGCTATCATTAATTGTGAAACTGACTTACAGTTGTTTGGCAAGGCTGTTGCACAAGGCCATCATTAATCTTCCCTCTTGAAATTTCATGAGAAATAGATTGATGCCCTAATATCATTGAATTTTCTGCCTCCAAGACTGGCCTTTTGGGTCTGTAATTTGTTTGCTGCTTTTGACAGAGATCTGTATAAGCATAGCAACACTGAGAATGCAAAGGTGGCCATCACTGAGTTGCAGCAGAGGCAGCTGGGAGTGAGGAAGGCTGAGGACACACACTGGACTGACCACACACCACTCAAAGGAAGCAGATACAGTTGATTTTCTTCCATATTAGAATGGAGGCCTTGGGTTGTAAATTTTCTAATTTGTAAAGAGAAGCAAGGGGTCCTGATTTTATTTGCTTTTACTGTTAGCTTCCAAATATCTGGAAATACATATATAAAATAAAAGGAACACAAAATCCTATCATCACTTAGTCAACCCTACAAAACTTACCACAACCAAGTTTGGCATTTGGATATGCATCACTTTGCAACATTACATTTATGACTTTTTTCGGGGGTGGGGTGTCAAACACTCTGTGTCACAGATTCCCAAACCCAGCAGTGTGTAAGGACTCTCTGCAGAAGTTTTCAATAATGAGGCTATCAGGTCCTACTCACATGCATTGGAAGCTATATATTTTACATGCTCCCCCATTGACTGCATATAGTTAGTTCAACAAGAGCTCCTGGCTAGCTGCCAATCAGCTATAATTGGAATGGCAGATGGGATCTATCTTAAATGCAAATTCTAATCCATTAATGGCGGTTGTCTGGAACACTGACTTGAGGAGAACTGACAGACTGTGACCAGGTCTGTGGGGAAAGACTGGTGGTCTTTTAATGATGTATACCTTGGGTACAGGCCAGTGGAGAGAGATGGTACCTGTGTAATTCTTCTTCTGACCAGGACTCACAAGGTAGGATTTTTGCTTTAAAAATATTTTAAATCTCTGCATGATGATGTGGCCCTTTCTTCTTCCCTATGTTTGTGTGTTGGGAAAGAGAAGGAGAGATGGGGTGGGGAGAGCATGAAGGGGGAGAGAAAAAGAGGAGGGAAGGGGAGTGGGAGGGAGAGAGAGAGAGAGAGAGAGAGAGAGAGAGAGAGAGAGAGAGAGAGACACCAAGCTACTGATTTTGAGTCAAGACTCAGAGCCTTCTAGGTACCTGAACTTGGATTTCCAGAAAGAATTGGGAAATGGATGAACTTGAACCTTCATTTACTAGACATTAGTTTAATTAAGTCTAATAAGTACAGCACAGTTCCCCTGGGTAGCAAGTCTATTCCTAAGAAGTCCCATTTCTTCTGACCTATGCACCAGTTATCTGAATACTGTCTTTTGGCCCTCTTGTTGGTCATAATTTTGAGGAGAATTGAGATATCTGTGTGTATACTTGAAAATAGCTTATTATTATTTTATCAGTTTAGATGGTTTAGGTTGAAAGCAAGCAATTAAAACTATATGACCATGTATTTCTAGTATCAGTAAACTTGAAGTGAGCAGTCTCCAGGAACCAAGGTTTTCTCTTCCTTTTGTTCTACTTGATTCACGCAATAAGCGCTGTTTGTCTTTATAGCCTGAGACNAGCTGCTGGTTCCAAACATTCCTTCCACAAGAGGGCAAAGGGGGGACCTTTCTCTGTGAGCACAGCTCTCATGTTGGGAAGAAAAGACTCTTTCTGAACACACAGTTTCCCTCTTCCCTTTTATATCACCAGTCAAAATGGAGTCTTAAACCCCTCACTAGACCCATGATTGGCAAAGGCAAATGAGCCAAACCAATGGTGATTCATTCCTTGGGCTGGCCACGTTGTAAGCAAGAAATCAGATAGAAGTGGGTAATGAGTGGCAGGGGTACAGAACAGTGTCATGAGTTTTATCTAGACAATAGTGCAGAGAGCTCATTCTAGTGCTGGGATAATGAGAATCATCTCCTAGCATGGAGAAGGTTTCTGAGGATATGTGATTCATGTTTACTAGCTACTTGGAGGCTAGAAAGTGTGCCAAAATGATGCCTTTAATTTGGTGGTAGAGGTAAGATATATTTACTACAAACACTAACATCTGCGCCCAAATGAAGCATATTTTGGAAAACTTTTATTATTTCAAAGCAGTAATGGGAAATTGCTAATAAAGACATTTTAGGTTATTAAAACAGGTTGAGCATTATGCCAGCATATCCAGTAAGTTCTGGCTTTTCTCAAACTGGCTGTGAATCTGAATCACGGGGCTTTAGAAATTCTAACAGGCTTTGGGATAGATGAATAGCATTAATGTGAAAAGTGGAATGACCCACGGTGTTTTTAAAAAGCTCGGAGACATTTTACAACCTATAGAGCTTAGGTTTAACATGCAAACCAACACGCCTGCTCCAAGCACAATGGTGTTCTTAAATGGTGAATGAGATGTAGTAGGATGGAAGAAGCGATGTTGAGTTTTTTAAAAAAATGCAGCTAACTAACTTTTGTTTGCTTCTATCCAGTGATTTTTAACCTTCTGGGTTTAAGGGCCTCATTGAGAATCTGAACAAAGTTGTGGAATGCTTCCCAGAGAGGCCCATTTGCATAGCTACACAATGTTTTGAATATTAATAACCTCTACTCTAACGTTCTTGGCCCTATTAGAAGAACTAAAGCAGCATAACTAATAACTAACGATAGACATCATTAACTGAGTCCTTTCCAGTCTTCTAGGCGCCACTGAGATGTAGTCGCTGTGAGCATCAGGGGCTCAAAACCACATAGTTTTTATGAAGGCCCTTCATTGTTTCTGATGAAATTAATTAGATCCTTCCTGACTGGTGAGTGAAGCAAAGGGTTTAGAGAAAGATGAACTTGAGCTAAAAATCAAAATTGCATGCTCATTGGGCATCAGCAAACTGTTTCAACCCTCTGAGTCTTAGTTTATTGTCACCTATAACCCGAGGAGAGTAACTGTCCCCCCAAGAGCAGAGTAAAAACAATGGAAACTGTACACAACTGTATCANAGCATGTCCCTGCATACAGCCNGCACTATAAATATTTAACTTCATTGTAGGCATGCACAAGAGGCTGATTTATTTGCAGTGAGAATCCTGTTCAAATAGGAAATGATTACTTGGACTAAGAAGTTCATGGCCATAATATTTACATGGCATGTTAAAAACAGGATTTTGACACAAAAACAAAGAGAAAACAGCAATGGTATGAGGTGCAGATGGGTTTGTTTGAGCCACACAGGACGCAAACACATTAGCAAAATGAAGCTCTTTAGTCCCCTGTCTCATCCTCACTGTGTCCCTGAATTTTGTAAGGCTTTTGGAGGTTGCCAACTCCTAAAGCTTTAACATTTTCCTGCCAATACAGTAGATTCTTGGTACTGTGGAAAAGGATTCTTTCAAGAGACCCAATTGTTCTGAAGAGGGAAAGGAACAGAAAACAACAGCCACAACAACATGTTGTTTTTCTAGTGATGCTAAAACAACAACAACAACAACAACCCATCATTTGAAGACAATGTAATATACAATCCGGGGAAGAGTAAACGTTTGAAGATTTACTCTATTTGTTTGGGCCACAAAAAGATAACTTATCATACTTTGAAGCCTTTTAAAAATTTTTCACTTTTAGTGTTTATTGGTGCCTGCTGTTTGCCTATACTCTCTCCCATACTGGTTGCTCTTAGGACATGTCCTTATTTACCTCTCCACAGCTCTATGAGTGGGCTCTTCCTCCTACAGTCTAGCCTGAGGGCCCCAAAACCTGTCACTAGCTCACCCTGTTAGTGAGGGGTGACATGAGGAAGTGAGTTCAGGTCTCCTCTACTCCAACTGCAACCCAACACTTGCTTCCAATTCTAGCATTTCAAGGACAAATGTGGGATGTAGCAGTTAGACAAAAGAAAGATAGTAAATGACTGGGTAAAACTACTCAGGAATTAAAGAGACATGGGTAGACCAGGAGAAGCAACCANTCTGGTGAGATTTTCTGTCATTTCTAATGTTAACATATCTCTGATGCAGCCAATGAACCAGTGACCCAATGACCTCCAGTATGAATCAGGAGCATTAAATGTCTGGAATGCAGGTCCAGATAAAGTATCAGGTCAATGAAAGCTCAATGATATTTAACCATCTCTGAGGCCACAATTGTTTCTTACAGGAGCAACACACAAAATAAATGTGAGTGCTGAGCCCATGAAGGTTCTGTCAAAATCAAAGAGTGGTGATCATTGCCTGCGAGTTAGTTAATGCAGCTATGACTTTCATTTGTCCCTGGCCAGTGATCCATACCTTTTAAAAAGATCATGGAAATGATTATCATCTACATATAAGCACAGTGTTTTGTGGATTCACTTTTAAATGGCAGTATAGGGAAACAAACAGTGTAGCACACATGATGAGAACAGGAGATTAAAAACTGCTCAGGCAACTGAAGACAGGGATCTTGAAAACTGCAATTCCATTTTTGTCCTTGGCCAGCAGTCAGAAATGTCCTTAATACTATCCTAGACAAGTCAGAAATATGAGAGGTATTTGGGGACCCTAGTTTCTGGTATGGTTTCTCTGTTATCTTCCCTTCTTTCTTTCTTTTTTTTTCCACACAGCCTGGAAACTGTATTCGAAGGTGTGACCCAAACTCAAGACAAGACACCCATAGACACCCATCCTCTTTGGGGAAAAGCTTTGGAACATAAGCTCTGAGTTTTCATGGTGGAAATGGATTATACTTAGCATAATCTTGGTAGTGATGCTAATCATTGAATCTTGTGTACTCACTTCTGTCTTAAACTATCTCCTTGTTTATAGTTGATCTCCACCAAAATAGTCCTCCTATGATCCAGCTTCATCTCTCTGGGTGCCCTTGATTGTTTTTCAAAGCCTGAGTATCAAGTAGAATGGAGATTCTAAACTGTATTATGTCTGATTACAGCCCATCTCCTGTGGTGATATATTGTGTACCCTAATAAAAATTTGCCTAAAGATCAGAGGACAGAACAAGCCGCTAGATTAAACATAGAAGCTAGGCAGTGGTGGCACACACCTTTAATCTTAGCACTTGGGAGGCAGAGATCCATTTGGATCTCTGTGAGTGCAAAACCACCCTGGAGTACATGAGATTCACTCAGTCTAGGAGAGAAACAGAGCCAGGCAGTAGTGGCACCACACCTTTAATCCAAGTACTTGAGAGTCACATGCCTTTAATCCTAGCACTTGAGATCTCACACATTTAATCCCAGTATTTGGGAAGCACACATGCCATTAATCCCAGCACTGGGAAGGAAGTGATGGCTGGACGGAGAAAGGTATATAAGGCATGAGGAGACAGGAACTAAATCCTTTTCAGGCTGAGGCATCTAGAGGTAAAACTGCCACAGTGGCTTGTTCCTTTGTCTCTCTGATCTTTTAGCATTTACCCCAATATCTGGCTCTGAGNTTTTTCTATTTAAAGACCAATTAGATTTTGAATTACATCTGACATCCAACTTGTGGAGCATGAATTCATGAAAAAGCTGTTCTCAGGCTGGAGCTACAGGTGGCCAGAGTCCCTACCCTGCTGCCTAAGTTTTTGTTGCAGCCTCTCTGCAGCAAACTCCATAGGTTTTTGGGCTCCAAAAACCGTGGGAGTTAGCCACTTTCACACACTTCTCTTGTGCAGATGGCTGTATCTTCCCCTTCTTTCCTCTCCTAGTGGGTTTTGGCTTTCTCTGGGCCTACTCCTCGGGCTGCTGCCACACTGTCATCTGAATCGTCATTGCCAGATTTGGTGAGTCAATTGGGATTTCTTAAAGAGAGGAATTAGTCAAAAGAAAGTTTTTTCCCATATTAAAAATGGGAAACATTTTTAGAATGGAAGGAATTTGGTCTCTGTTTGATTATGATCGACAGTTTAAAAATGGGACAATTAAATGAGAGGATAATTATTGTAGATGGGATTTATGTAATGTCAATTATAAATATTATTTGTTTGAACATTTCTGTTTTATCATTTAAAAAGTTGGTTAATATGAATGCCAAGATAAAAGTTTTAGAAAAACCTGTTAAAACAGGTCATAGAGATATTCAGACCCAGACAGAAGAATTTAAAGGAGAACCAATCTCAACATTGCATTATAAGGTTACAGAGAAACAGCCTAAGGCTTTCAAACAGCCAATCTTAATCTATCCAGTAACTTTCCAGGAACTACCAAATGAAGATATCTCCAAGACTGTGTATGAACTGATTGGACTCCTGTGCAAATATTAGATTTAAGGAGATTCAAAAAAGCTATAGTATCATATGGCATGCACTTACCATTTGTGAAGCAGATGTTAAACTCATGGTCAACTTGTAATAAAATTATCCCCCAAGACTGGAGAGATTTGGTTACAGCAGTCTTAGAGGCTGGTCCTCAATTACAATGGAGGACCTGGTNGAAGGATGAGGCTAAGACCATTGGACAATGATGTAGGGCTAGAGGTCTTGAAATTTGCCAAGATAAACTTCTTGGAGAGGGAATTATGCTGATATACAAAGACAATCTTTATGTGATGACCACACCCTGGCTTTATGCCACATGGCAGCCTTGAATGCTTGGGACAGAATTGAAGAAGTAGGAANGAAAATTGAGTCATTTACAAAAGTTATACAGGGCCCAAAAGAAACCTTCGCTGATTTCTTACAAAGACTGACTTCAGCAGTAAATGGAATGATACCAAATTCAGAAGCTAGACAATTAATAATTGAATCTCTGGCTTTTGAAAATGCTAGTGCACAATGCAAAAGGGTAATTAGGCCATTAAAGGCAAGATCAGCACCCTTGGAGGAATGGGTTTGAGACACAATTAATATTGAATCTCATGACCATGATGATACTTGGATAGGAAAGGTGATTTCCAGAGGTTTGAAGAAAAATAGTAATGTAAAATGTTTCAATTGCAGTAAACAAGGTCACTTAAGAAGGGACTGTAAACAGGGCTCTCCTAGAAACAATGTTTTTTCAAGGAATAATCCCAACAGAATGCCCCTCTCCTCTGGATTATGCAGAAGGTATGGCAAAGACACACACGGGACTAATGAAAGTAGAGCAACAAGGGACAGACAAAGTAATCCCTTGCTTTTGCAGTTGGGAAATTCCCTGAGGGGCCTTGCAGGTCCCCATGTCACGTTCTGTTCAGTCTTTTCCTGTAATTGTGGAAGAAACTCCATCCCAGAGCAGTTAAAGAATCTAATGCCTATTGTATAAAACCAAACTGCTCTGGATGATAGAACAGCTTTAGAAAATAAAACAAAAACTTAAGGAGAAACCATAAATCAAAATTGATAAAGATTAGAAAAGGGAAGTTCCTAAATTATCCTATGGTCTCAGCTCTTGAGGGAGGAGTGTGGCAGGAATTACTGGTTTCTGAGGCCACTGAGGATGGATCCCTCCCTCATGATTCACTTCGGATTCACTTTCTTTCCCTGGTGACACTAGAAGAGAAACATCACAATTGCCCTTCTTTGGAATTTAAAATACATATGAAAAAGTAGAGATATTTTTGTTTTGTTGAGTCTGGTTAAGGGAAAACTACTTTCTCCTGGTCAAAATAAAGAAATCTCAGTCTACCTATAGGACTGGGTAGAGGAATGATAACATTACCCACTATTGGTGTCTCTTCCCTTAAGAGTTAATCCAGCTGGGCTTGTCAATCATCTGCCAAGAAGACCACTCCATAGGAAAGCTGATTCACCTGAGTATATGCTAAGAAGATGGGAGGAATAATTATCCCCTCAGTGAGATAATGCACTTGTATTCCTGGAAGCCCCTTCCCAAAGGTAGCTGCTTATAGATAGCTGCTGAGCTTGTCCACTCTTCTGAGTTCTAACACAAAAAGTGTAACTTTTCCTTTCCTTTTTCTGTCTCTTTTTCAGAGACTGGCCAAAAGCCTAAACATGCTTTCCCTGATAACTCTGGACTCTCACTTTCCCCTTCTGCTTTGCAGCTATTTGCCAACTTCTACTAATGAGCATGCCAGCTTTCTTGGACCCTGACTAAAGAAGGCANGCCTTTCTCTCTTCCTGTCTCCATCAACCTCCTTCTTGGAGCTGCCAACATTTACAGCTTGCCCGTCCTGTTGTTTTTCTCTTAAACACTAATTAAATTGTCTTTGAGCTTTTTTCTAAGTCTGTTTTCAAATTCTTTTGTTAACAAGATTGAGAATCCAAAAGGGAATCCCAATTTCCCTAGTAACAGGAATACTTTCAATTAATTATGAATTAATTAAGCTAATAACTATTGGCTACTACTACTGATTAAGTCCTTACTAGGTTACAGACATGCCCTTCATTCGAATTATTATATTCAGTTATCATCTCTACCCTATGAGGTAAATAATGTTACTGGTCACATTTTCATAGATGTGAAGANTGGGGCTTAGTGAAGCTAAGTAGCTTATTTACAGTTCTGTAGTTAGCAAATGAGAAGAAATCAAACTGAAGTCTGCTGACGGAGCATATACTCTGAGGCATCTCATTACGTTATCTTTAATTCTTTGTAGACATTCAAGATCTTCTATTCCAACCTAGGCTAAAGAGGTGAGCCATCAGTATTTATTTTCTGTAGTGTGTGTGTGTGTGTGTGTGTGTGTGTGTGTGTGCTGTCTCTTATACACATCTAGATGTGTATAAGAGACAGGTGTGTATGTGTGTGTGCGTGTGTGTGTATGTGTGTGTGTATGTTTGTGTGTGTGTGCATGTATGTGTGTGTGACTTTTTTCTTTTTTTGATCTGGCTTTTTCAGATTCCTATTTTAGTAGCTGCCATCTGAGCCAGACTGACACTAACCAGTCATTTATCTATTTCATCTCTTAGCTGCAGATGAAGTTCTGCTGTCACAGAGCCATATCCTGGGTCACACTGACCATTTCCTTCTACTTCTCCTACATCAGAGACTTGCTGTTATTATGTTGTTTCCAGAATTAAGTTTAAGTCTTGAGTTAAGGAACAGTACTAGAAATACAACAAAATCTATGATAGCATTTACTTTCAGAATGGTTTTAGAAAATTTTCAATGTCTTCTAAACAAGATTTCAAGTAACCAATTGCTTTTGGACACAAGAAAACATTTTTCTAGTATTTATAAAAAATATAGTGATGTTTCATTTTACTTAAAAGTCAGAATTTCAGCTGGGCAGTGATGGCATACACTTTTAATCCCAGCACTTGGTAGGCAGAGGCAGGTGGATCTCTGTGAGTTTGGGGCCAGCCTGGTCTACAAAGTAAGTTCCAGGACAGCTAGGGCTATGCAGAGAAATCCTGTCTGGAAAAACCAAACAAACAAAAAGTCAGAATTTCAGACCCCAGGCTGGAATCAAACTTTAGGCCCTGTGGAAGAATCTTGACCTTCATACTTACATGTGCACCTCCCCTCAGCCATAGACATTCACTCCAGTTTGCATTTTTCTGCCACATATTGCACCAAATGTNTTCCTGTAAAATATCTCAAATTCTTTGTGAAACAAAAAGGAATATAAATTAAAATTTAACTTGTTCTCTCTTTTTGTTTTTTTCAACCCATGCTACAAAAACACATAGCTTTGAAAACTGGCAGAAATCAGTTCCTCAGTATCTCAGCCTTCAGGATACAATGAAATGATCACCAGTTAGGGAGAAGTAAACAGTCATCAAAGGCCAGCACTTCTTTTTCCTAATTATTTAACTTAGTAGGGAAGGATACCATGCTCTTTCCATCCCCCACAAAGACTTATCTCAGGCAGAGTGAATTTCTTTCACTCTCATTGGATTCTCTATGAAGCAGCGGTATTGAATATTCTATTCTATTGAATAGAATGGGACTTATGTTTAAACTCCAGTTTTTTGTTTAGTTGTTTTGTTTTTGTTGGTGTTTTGCATTATTTGAGACAAGACCTCCAGCCTTGACTGGCCTGAAACTTGCTATGTAGACCAGGCTAGCTTCAAACTCAGAGATCCATCTGCCTCTTCCTCCATCAATGTTTAAATCACAGTTTTTACTGGACAANGTTCTTTTTAANCTATATACAGTTAAATATGTGAATNTGAAATCTATCTGAGTCAAAAGATCAGTAGAGCAGCTCAACCTCAGAGTGCTGTCTACACAGTCACCATTGTTCCCTGGGAAGAGTCTCGGCTGTTTTTT
>LZPO01097148.1:105954-118666 GCA_001675575.1 Neotoma lepida | reverse complement strand
GGATAGCTCAATAAAACAATGTGCACCAACTCAGTGCAAGGCCCTAGGGACAATTTCAAATACAAAATAAAAGTGACTTAGACTTACATGTAAGCCTTTGAGGATTTGTGGACTAGCCTTAAAGTGAGGTAGCAAATCATGGTAAGTTTCCTGTCTACTTCTAGGCCATGGGTGTCTGAGGGCTTTGAAAGCTTTTGAAGAACTCTTCCCCACTCCATCATCTTTTTCTTAAGGGTTATAGGATCTGGCCAGAAATTTCTGGCTAAAATACATTCTAAGACCTTGGAGAAGCAGAGGACAACTGATTGTACATTTCTCTGGCCTTGACTTTATTTTCTGGGCTTGACTCTATTTCTGGGCTTAAGAGACAGCTGCAGCAGGACAATGGGATAACTATCCCCATCAGGAGAAACTCATTTTTGGTGTTTTTGACTGTAGACTTGACGGTCATACACCAAGAGATTAATGTCATGTATGGGACTGAAGATGGCTGTGTACAGTGTGGGAGCATAGACCCATGCCTTCTTTGGTGCTGTTTCCTCCTGGCTTCCTAACAGGGCTCTTTGGAGAAATGTTAGAGCCATACTTNTGTGGCTGGTCTCAGAGTGAGGGGGTCTCACCAGAGAGTTAGCTGTTCCCAGAGTCAATCACTAGTGTNAGAGGATGATTAGTGGAAAACAGTGACTCTTTAGAAGGTGAATTTTGGGAAGACAAGAGGGAGTGCCTGCTGTTCTTGGGAATCAGTTTGTCCCTCTGGCTAAAGTGTTCTCTGCCACAAGGTTCACAGAAAAATGAGCTTGGAGCTGGGGAACATGTAAGTGNTTCTAGAAGAACACAAGATAAAGCACCAGTAAATTACATTTTATGAACTGGATTGCCTGGATGTATGTTCCCTTTTTGTTGAGTCTCTTTTTATTATCTCTGTGCTTTAACTGATGGCAGTTTAAATGCCCAACCATTGTGTGGGTGCAAGTACCGGGAATTTTGGAACAGTTGTGTTCCATGCTTGCTCTCTGGAATTGGAGGTAAACATTCCGTTCCACTCGTGTTCCCTTGTGTGGCTACTCTCTGGGCCCAACAGGAGAGTTGATACCTAAGAGGTGTTGTCCTCAACTTCTACTCTGTCGGATAATAGTCTGTCCATTATTCTTCAGAAGATATTTGACTTGATTAAAGCAGATTTTCGTCTTCTTACAGGTAGCTTTTAGGTATTTTTAACAGGGATTTCATGTTTTTCTACAGTCTTCAAATTCTCCCTAATGAGAGGCTGTTTTCTGAAATTCTGAGTTTTACATATTATGTCTGAGTGTAAGAACAAATTAGCTTTCTTGGAGAGGCCAGGAAGTAATTGTTGTTGAAAATTCTTTTAGGATACATGTGTTTTCTGTGGGGAAGATGTTAAAATATAGAGAGCACTAAGCCTCTGTAAGACTCCCCTGCAAAAAGGTGACAGTAATATGGAGGAGAACAAACGCAATTATGTGGTTTAAGAGTAAGCCACTCATGCTGATATGTATTTGCACATAAAGTTACTAACTGTTGTGGTTGAAATGTGTCCCAGAAACTTTATGTGTAGCATATTTACCTCCCAAAGTCAAATTTAATAGCATGTAAAAGTATGTATTTATTTATTTAAACTGTGTGTGTATGTGTGTGTCCCAAATGTTAATGGCATGGAAAAGTATTTATTTGTTTGTGACTTGAGCTGGGAAGACTTGCCCACTGTGGATGATACTATTCCTTAGGTAGGAGATTCTGGAAGGTGCAGAGAAGGTGAATGGAGCAAAAGCATGTCNCATGAATTGTCACTTTCTGCCCCTGACTGAGGATGTGTGGTGACGAGCTGCTTCAAGTTCCTATTGACTTGACTCCCCCACCTCCCATTATTAATTATAACTTGTAAGCCAAGTCCATCTTTCTTGCACTGGGTTGCTTGGGTCATGGCGTTTTATCACAGTAGTGGGAAGCAGGACTAAGCTTCTAACTGTGTTATGAAGTCGTAGTCCTAGAAAATGGACCAAGATGTCACCCTAGCAGAAAAGGAAAGCTCCAGTTATAACAGCATATCCAAATATTTGTGAAGTTTAATTATGCTTAGTAGTCTACTCTTCACTCATATTAATTATCAAGAATCTGTTCTGTGTATTTGTTCAATGTCTGTTTTTTTTTTCCAGTTTAAAAAGACTTCCCTATGAGAAAGTGAATAGGAGCAAAGTAAGCATGACACATGTGTATAAAAATGTCATAATGAAGCCCNTTACTTTGTATGCTACCAGAAAAAAATTAATAAACTAAGACTTCCATAATCTTACCTAATTATCAAAGTTTTTGTGTATAGGAAAATATTATTATCCCCATTTGTGATATTTTAATAGTAACTAATTATAATTGCTTAATAGTCTGAAAGCATTCCATTAAAAAACAAGGTAGGTACATTTTCTCATTTTCTCATTGAATACAAAATGTGGCAAAATTATGGTTCAGTAAGGGTTAGAAGAGCTCTGAACCCTCAGTTTCTGGCTGTGACTTGGAAGGATTCAATGACTATTTCAATTCTGGAGAAATGAGACTAGACTCCTGGGATTATGGATCCCAGCCAATCTTTTTGGATTAACCCCTTCGAACATTCATTCCAAGAGAATTTCCTGCCTACTCCCTTCTGAATGTCTCTGTAAAGACACTTCAGTCTCCCAGCTTCCCTTGTCATAGCAAGGGTGAATAAAGCCATATGCAGTCATTGGAAAGGTCTTAGCATGAACTTTCATCCAGGCTCATGTCCTTAATAGGATAAGGTGTGTTACTTGCACCAGTATGGGCCAGGGCAGTAGTTTTCCCAAGGACATTACATTTTTCTAATGATACATTTATTTCTACTTCATGGGTATGGCCGTTCGTCTGTGTGTATGTATGTATACCATGTGTGCACTTGNTGCTCACCGAGACCAGAAAAGCACATCTGAATCCTTGGAACTGGGGCTACAGGATGTGAACTGCCATTTGGGTGCTGGCTCCTGAACCTGTGTACTCTGCAAGAGCAGTAAGTGCTCTTATCCACTGAGCCATGTCTCCAGCCCCTGCAGGGACAATTATATAAAAGAATGTCACATTGTTTTTGCTCATGTATCTGACTCTCGGTCATTCTGGAAATGTCTGCNAATCAGATTGTTTAATAAATTGAATTTCTGCTTTTACTTATGAAATTCTGCTTCATCTGTACACAACTACAAGCCTTGACTGATGTGAGCTACAGTTTATTTTACTAGAATACCTTAGATGGGAGCCAGAGGATGCTCCGATGTCATTCCTGTGAGTTTACGCCTTCTCAACTTTACCATTCCCTCACACTCCTTGTACTTCTTTATATAAATGCCTTAGGCTTCGCAATTTGGGGACAAAGGGCTTAATNTTTAGTTATAAAATGTCGCTGCTGTTGAATTAACACCTTAGTTCGAATCATACTGCACTCATGTGTGAGGAGCAAAGGGAAAAGGTAGACATGGACCAGGAAAAGTCGGTGTGGGGTACTATGGATGACAAACCTAAACGTCATGTACTCATTCATTCAACAAATACTTATTAAGCAACTATTAAGTGCTGTTAATTAGATGCGAAGGATGAGGTTGAGGGAAGAGACAAAAGACAAAGTCAGAGGATCTGCCTTGTGTGGTAACAGTGACTGAGGTCAAAGTTCAAGGAGAATGATCTGACTGCAGGAGGAGGCAGCAGTCTGCTTATAACTCATGGTGTGGGTTGCATTTGGCCTATTTAGGTAGAGGTCTTAGTAAGACACACAGATTTGGAGCTTGGATGCAAGATAGGCCTAGAGGCTGCTTTGGAGGCNGGAATACACAATACCTACCAATGAGGAGAATGGATGCGCTTCCNCAGGGACTGCTGNAGCAGCAGTCCCCAAGGAATGAGGGGCTCTAGAACTTCCCAGTGTCCCTGGGTGGAAATGACTTCTGTAAGTAACACACACACAAGACTTTTGCCTTTCTCACTTTCAGTTGCCCACAAGTGCATGCTGGGTGTTACCACAGGCTTTGAGATTTATCATGTTGTTTTTGATCTGAAGGCTAGTAGGATGCTTTCTCCCATATGGTTGTGTTTGAGGAATTTTTCTATTTTAATTTTCAGTATAGGAAATGCTAAAAGACAACCCAGTTAAACCCAGGCACTTTAGGGCCCTTATGGAGATCATATAGGAATCATGATAGCAGAAAGCTGGGAGCTGGTTAGAGCAGTTAGCCTTGAGTCTATAGACAATGATGGCGATTCAAGATTCCAGGGCAATGGGGACATAATCCTACCACACTGTTTTGGTTGTAGCCCTGAGGATGCATTAAGATGGGGATAATGTGAAGCGACAGATATGATTGAAAAGCTAATTATGACAACTCAGGTATGAAATTACTCAGAGGTCAGGATGTGGAAACAACAGCAGGACTGACAATGACAACACAAAAGAAATGTAACTGCGACTTGATTGTTGACTACATATGTGTCAGCATGGAGGAGGCAGAGGAGTCAAAGACAACTGAAGTAGGAGCAATGTGCTCAGAGGAAAACNTCTGGCTGTTCCCATGGATCAGCTGTAGGAAAAGCGATCCTTGATATCCAATAGAGATTTATTAGAGTTACATTTTTCCATGGAAATAAAATGAGACTCATAAATGTAATCTGAATTTCTAGTTAGCTGCATTAAAGTAGATGAAATTAATCTTAATATTTAATTTAACCCAGTATATAAAATATCATCACTTCAACATGCAATTAATGTAAAATTATTAATAAATTCCTAAAAATTTTTTCTGTGTTAGGTCTCTGAAGTCTGGTATGTATTTAACCTATACGGTACATATCAATCAGACATCACAGGTCAAGTCCTCAATAGCCGTGAGTGACTGGTGGCTGCCACTTTTCCAGCAAGGCCTTTAACCACTTCTTGACTTGAGTCAAGATAATCAGAACCCTAATGTTGTTTTTGCCTGGGATTTTAATAACTTTGTTCTTTTTGAGCTCATTTCCCAGAAAGTGGTAGGTTTGTACTGAGTCATCTAACACTCTTACCTCTCGGTGACCTGGCTTGTGTAGGGTGTCATTACAGATTCACTCTAAGGAAATGATCTAAGTGCTGGTGGCTTGCTTCCGAGAACTGAATCTCCGACCTGCTGCTCAAAGGACTAGAACGGAGTGGACCTAGTCAGCACAATACACAGATTTGGTCCGTGGAAGTTCAGACGGTCTGAGGGATTTGAAAAGAGCACAGCCAATGTAATAGGAAGGATGGAAATCAGTGGGGGAGTGTGCCTGTAGACAGCAGGACAAACAGAAATGGAAGAGCTGAGCATAGACTTGAAGCTCTGAGCAGCAGCTGCGCTAAGAGATCGTCTTCATCACCTGCGTCCGCAGAAGGTTTTATATGCAATTTCCTTCTTTATGAAATCCAAGCCATCTTGTGTGGTTCACTCTTTGAAGGTGGATGTTGAGAATTTTTATAGACCGTAAATGAATAATTTAAAAAACTATAGGTGCGAATCCAAGTTTTCTCAGTTCAGAGATTAAAATATGAGATAAATGGAGATGACCATGCCATACGTGCTGTCAGGGTCATAGGGCTTTTTAGAAGGAAAACTGCAGTAAAACAAAAGATTAGGCCTTGACAGTGCCTAGCGGGTTACGGCAGTGTGCTTACTCCTCATCTCCTCTCTTCAGGAGAAGATAGTGATGCAAGAAGAAATGGAAAATAAAGACACACAGCATCGGCATTTCTGGAAAGGATAATAGTAATAAGAGTGTATGATAGAAGCTCTGAAACAATACCCAAGTAAACAGTCTTCGCGTTCAGGCATTACACCCGTTTGTCTGCCTTACTCATGTGGANTAATATGTGTTGTATTTCTGTGTTTTAACATCCTGATGCTTGCTTCTTTTGCTTACATAAGATTTACTCAAAGTCTGTTGAGTGAGGGGTTATGAACCCCTTAATTATTTGTTTTCTTTTGGTTATGAGAATTTGGGAGTTATAGTAGCGAGTTGCTATGGCAATGGATATGTACAACTAGATGATTAAAGGAGGGGAGATGTTAAATCCTGAGAAACATATTTGCATGTAAATTTCTCTCTAGTGGAATTTAAAAGTGTCGCATGTGAAATATTTTCTGTTATGTACAAAAATATGAAAGACATGTTTATCACATGAATTATGGATTTTCATTGTTTATATTAAATTTTGGAGCAGCTCATATGCTATGAAGATGATTTNATTTTATTATTAATATCATTTAAGCTGGGTGCAGTGGCATATGCCTATGATTCCAGTACCTAGGAGATGGAGGCAGGAGAATCAACTCAAGGCTAGCCTTGGCTAAACAGTGAGTCCCTGTCTCAAAAACACAAAGTTAATTTTAAAAGATTAAGACAGATTTTTTTCATAAAGATGTGTGTTAGCGTGTGTATCTGAGTGTGAGTACATGTGTGAGTGTGTGCATGTGTGTGTGCATGAGTGTGTGTGTGTGTGTGTGTGTGTGTGTGTGTGTGCAGTCCACATATATGTTGGGAAATATCACAAGATCTCTTGGTTTCTATGAAGATAATATTAAGAACTCTAACATATTAAGAGCATTTGTCATTGCCAAATTTATAATTTGCCAGCTTCAGGGATTCAATTTGTTTATAGTGGTTAATTATTTACTTCAGAGTTTTCATGGTATTGACATTGGATACTCATAAAAGATAGGAAATATGGTCTTTGAAAACCTAGTTTAGAATACTTTTAAAAATTAAACCTTAATTTTTTTAAAGATTATGTTTTTAAAATTATGTGGCTATGTGTGTGTCTGTGTGTGGGTATGCCCATGTGAGTACAGGTGCCTATGGAGTCCAAAAAAGAGTGATCCCTTGGGGCTGGAGTTACAGGTGGTTGTGAGCTGTCCAATGTAGGTGCTAGGAACCAAACTTAGGTCCTCTGAAAGGTCACTATGTGTTCTCAACTGCTGAGCCATGCCTCCAGCCCAAGAACTTAAATTCTTGACACATTACCTATAGATTGTGCCACAAAATTTTTCACACAAATTCCTAAAGTTTATGATTCTTCATTGGCTGACCATATGTTGACTGGAAAGNTATTTCCTGTTCTTTTAGCTTAAGACAAGGTAAGCAACTCCACCATGTCATGAGAATTCTTTTAGTCCATACTGTCCAAAAGAGAGAGGTTGTGAGCCTCATATGTAAAGTGAAACATCTGGTAAGCCCACTATATCAAGTCGCTTTAAGGGCTGAGGAGTTGGCTAGGTAGGTAGCAATGCTTAGTTTTGCAATCATGAGGGCTTGAGTTCATGTCTCCAGCACCCAGCTAAAAAAAGCAGGTCATGGCTGCACATGCCTGTAACTCCATCACTGAGTATAGGAAGAGTGTAGCTGGCTTTCTTTTGGGCCACCAACCAGCTCCCAAATAATGACGGGGAGACTTACTATTAGATATGAATGATTTGCCTTAGCTTATGCTTGTCCTATTAGCTCTTATAACTTAATTTAACCTGTTTCTCTCCATCTATGTTTTGCCTTAGGGCTTTTTACCTTTCTTTCATTCTGTATGTCCTACTCCGTGTCTGGCTGGCTGGTGGCTGCCTGGCTGGCTGGCCCTGAGTNTCTCTCTCTCTCTCTTTTGCCCTTGTTCTTTCTTCTTTCTCTCTTGAGCCTGGATTTCTCCTCCTCCTTATTCTCTCTGCTCACCAGCCCTGCCTACCCCTCTACTGCCTACCTATTGGCCATTCAGCTTTTTATTAGACCAATCAGGTGCCTTAGGCAGGCAAAGCAATACATCTTTACATCATTAAGCAAATGCAGCATAAACAAATGTAACACACTTTTAAGTAGTTAAAGTAATATTCTGCAATATAAACAAGTGTAACACATCTTTGCCTAGTTAAAGTAATGTTTCACAACAGAAGAGAGAGGAAGATTTCTGAGTTTGCTGGATAACCAGTCTAATGGGAGTGAGGGAGTGGCAGGTGGTGGGAGGGCAAGCTTCAAGTTCAGGAAGAGACATTGTATCAAGAGAATAAGGTGTAAAGTGATAGAAAATAACATCCAGTGCCTTCTTCTGGCCTCTGCAAAATCACACATAAGATACAGGCACATGCACACACACACACAAATGCATACATGCACATATGCATTGAGTCACTTTTCCATCAAATAGAGCAAAACCTGAGATAATCAAATTCTAAAGAGAAGCCTCGTGTGTGTGTGTGTGTGTGTGTGTGTGTGTGTGTGTGTGTGTGTGTTGTGTGCACATGTTCTTGTGTGCAAGCGTGCAGGCATGGAAGCCAGAGGTCAACACTGAGTGTCTTTATCATTGCTCATCACCTTATTTTTTTTAAGGCATATTCACAGTCTCTCATTGTACCCAGAGCTCATCAATTCAGTTATATTTGCTGGCCAGTGAGGTTCTGTGATCTACCCATGTCTATTT
Organism: Neotoma lepida; assembly: GCA_001675575.1. Classification (NCBI taxonomy): domain Eukaryota; kingdom Metazoa; phylum Chordata; class Mammalia; order Rodentia; family Cricetidae; genus Neotoma; species Neotoma lepida. Next base: position 110,190 of record LZPO01097148.1, on the reverse strand, counting down.
TCAAAGTGCTGGGGTTATAGATGTGTGCCTCATGAGGATGCTTGGGATCTGAAACAGATCCTCGTTATTACATGACAGGCAATCTAGGGATGGAGTTATCCCCTCAGCCCTGAGAAGTTTTATTTTAACTCACATGTTGTGAGTTTCAGAGTGCTGTTGGCCCTGTTACTTTGGGCCTGTGGTAGCACGTTAAGATGGGAAGAAGTAGCAGCAAGAAATTGCTTACCTCATGAATGGGAGGTGAAAGAGAGGAAGAGGAAGGTCTCGACTCTCACTTTATTCTCGAGGATATGTCCCCATGACCTAAAGATCTTTAGGATCATTTAGGATCTTTAGGAGTCACTCCCACACTCCAATAGGAGCACAGATAACAGAGATTTTACCACATGAACCTGTAGGGAACACTTATGCAAAACATAGCACAGATTAAAAAGTAAAAAGGGATATGTGACAACAATCTTTATAATATATAGTAATAGATCGCCTTGTGAAGGAATAAGTTCTGAGAAATGAGTCATTGGGCAATTTCGTTGTTGTGGAACCATCATAGAGTGTATTTACCTGAACTTAGATAGTGTGGCCTCCTACACACCTATATTATATGGTATAACCTTTGCTCCCATGCTACAAATTGCACAGCATGTTTCTGAACTGAATCTCTAGACAACTATGTCAGAATGCTAAATGCTTTTGTGTCTAACTNTATCCAAATATAGGAAAGCCACTGTGAAATACAGTGTGATAAAATGCATGGGGTACTCACTTAGAAGAAAACTTGCTCCAGGCAAAGGACTGTGGGTTGCTCCAAGCTACTTGCAAGTGAGCAGTGAGTGAACTAGAAATCATAAAATCTCACTGTGTACTACCTTACTTGTAAAAAACTTAAAAATATTGTTCTTCCTTCAATAATAAATTTAGCTCAGTTTAGAATAACCTTAATTTTTTTTGGAAACTTCTTGACTTGTTTGTAATGTCAGTTAGCTTAAAACACAAATGTTACAGTCTTTCTTTGTATCTCTATTATGTAAGCTTTAATCTATTTAAAATTTTATTTTTCTTAAAATATTTTATTATATCTGTCTGTCTGTCTATCATCTGTCTGTCTGTCTGTCTATCTATCTATCTATCTATCTATCTATCTATCTATCTATCCATCCATCCATCCATGGAGGACAAGGGAGTCTATGTGGAGGTTAGAGGACAAATGTTGGGAGTTGGTTCTCTCCTTCCACCACTGGGTCTTGGGGATCAAATTCAGATCCTCAGGTTTGGCAGCAAGTGTCTTTACCTGCAGAAACAGCGCACTGGCCCACTTTTACTTTTAATCTTTTTGTTGGTGTTAAAACTAAGATACAGAGCCTAGATGGGGTCAATATTATTATCACTGTTAATTACTACCTTTAGTATATATAGTCAGTCCCTGGGGATGGTCTTCATGGTCAATACATTCACGACACTGCCATCTTCTGTTTTAACAAAGCCTTCTTCTGGATTCCTATTGAAGAGCCTGTCAGAGGCAGCCAAATTACATATGGATATAAACATATTTAAGTGGAAGGAATGCACGTTGAAAATAAAAGTATAGTATAGCAAATATGTAAACCAGGCACAATCATTTATTGTTATCAAGTATTATGTGCTGTGCACAACTGTATGTGACTCTCAGCACAGTAGGTTTTATTTTTCACACTAGTATCCCATCAAAAGTAAGTCTTGGGGCTAGTGAGACAGCTCAGCATTTACCCTGCTAAACCTGATAGAAGGCCTGTGTTAAATTCCTGGGACCCACTTGGTGGAGGGAGAAAACTAGTACCTTCAAGTTGTCCTCTGACCTCCACAGGCATGCTCTGGATCACACACACAGACACACAGACACATAGCCCTATCCCCAGTAAATAAAAGAATATAACAAAACATTTTTTAAAGTGTTATGTTCTGTGCTGAACTACAATTTTCTGATGGATTGATGTCATTTGGAAACAGGATTTTTTTGTTTGTTTGTTTCTCTTATAATCTTACAAGACCACTGCCACATAAATTCTGATGTATTTATTCCACTTGCCCAAAATATTATAGTGTTGACTTATAAAACAACATAAATTTATTTATTTATAATGTATCTTACATTGTCACTTTTGCACTAAGCCTTNACAACATGGCAAGGATTTTATACTTATGGTACATATCGATTTGCTCTGGACACTTTGCAAGCACTCAATGCCCACCTGCTGTTTGTAGAGACCATATTGACAGTGCACCATCAGACCGAGAGAAAACCACCGAGTTCGTTTCGAGTGTTAAAGTTAGTCAACATCAGACTTCTTGGCATAAAAACCTTGCATTCTTAGAAAACAGGAGCATTCCAACTTGCAGAGGACAACTTGCAGAGGGGCTTTCTGTATTAAAAGACAAATGTTTGGGAATAAACACCTGGCTTCTGTTCTGTGTCTGGGCTTCAGCAACACACTCACACTGGCTTATTTGATCTAGTCTGTTCTAAAGCAGACCCGGAGAGTGCTCAGTTCTGCTCAAGTGCCAACTCAGAATCCAGCTGTGGGCCAAGACAAAACCAAAATATATCGTGCCCTGGCATTTTCTTGCCTATTTTAAAAAGTGTCTGCTGTGGGTGTCTGGAAGGGCTCCGATGTGTACCACATCTCCATTTTTTTGTTTGTTTGTTTTTTGTTTGTTTGGATCCAGGATGAAATGAGGACGGAGTCTTTTTATACTCAGGGAGGTTTTAATTCAATCCTCCGTGGTGGTACAAAAGTCCCCCAGCACCGCCACTCTCGTGCTTCCAAGTCCATCACGCATCCCGCCTCCAACAGTGTCATCATCCTTTAACAGTGAAGCCATCTTATCCCAGGGTTTTCCTAGGCTTCAGAAAGAACGTTTGTTATTTAGTGCTAAGATAGGTGAAGAAGGATCTCTTACTCTAAAGCAATTAATTTATATGACTCAATCACTCAAGGAGCCTTCTAACATCAGTGATAGCACCCGACTTGTAGATTTGGTTCTGTGTGTTATTCAGATGAGAATAACCCCATTCAAGTTCATATTCAGGCTGCATGGGTAAATTGAATTTAGCTTTGTTTCTATTTAATTGGTAATGGCTACCCTTTTATTTTGGATCCTGATCTGGGTGGGAAGTGCAGCCTTTTGACAGTAAGCCCTCGCAGGAGGGTGCCTTGCAGGGGGTGGGGGTGTTAAACAATGCTCAACCGACTTTCTACAGTTCGAGCAATTCTTTTCCTCCTCCTGTGTGTTTAACCACCTCCCTCCCCGGGTTGCTTAAAGCTTTAACTGCAGAGATACCTTNTACAAGTCTGGTCCTTCACTTCCATTACTCATTGTAGATGGCCATATCAACTTGGCACAGTTGGCTCAGCTTTGTGCAGTCATTTTTAGGGCATAGGAAGTCTTCAAATGAAGACATGAATGAATAGAGTTTGTTTGGTAAAGCAGAGCTATAGGTCCAAAGGCAATGGTGCNGAGGTCATTTCCAGGGACCCACAGAGAGGGTGCGCTCTCACAGACGAAAAGCTGGGATGCAATGGTGGGACAAGCCGNTAGGAGTAGCCAAGGGTATTCCCAGGGCTCAGTCTAGTTATATTTTGGGACACGGGAAGAATAAACGAATGTGGAGAGATCTAGAAAGGTAGATCTTCGGTAGGAGAATGTAGAGAAAGCAGCTGCTGCCGTCCTACGTGTCTCTAAAGTCTCAGCCGGGCTTTGCTCGCCTATCCCCCCACTCCCACCCCCACAAGGAGAAGCTAATCTCGGGGACCTGGTGCGGCCCGCTCCTCTTCGCCCACGAGAGGTGTCACCTCCCCGCCACCCCTCCGCCCTCGGTCTCCTGCCCCGCCCTCGGGCGGGTGGCTGGCAGCGGTGCCCGCGGAGGCGCGGCAGGGGCGGGCCCTGTCCCTCCAGGCAGCCCGTGGGGCCAGTGGCAGGAGCGGCGCGCCGCCAGCCGCGGGGGGCGTGGGATGGGGGAGGCGGCGGAGGGGAGCGCCCGCTGTCACTAGAGCCAACCGCGCACTTCCGAAGGGTGTCGCGGCTGCGCTCCCCTCCCGCGCCCCGGGAACTTCAAAGCGGCCCGCGCTGCTGGGTCGCCCCGCTGCGCTCTGGGGCCCCTCAGCCCCGTACGGCCGCCTGGTGGCCATGACCCCAGCTCGCGGCTCCGCACTGAGACTGGCCCTCCTGCTGGTGGCCCTGGCCGCCAAGCTCTCGGCAGGT